>VZSC01007013.1:138649-264950 GCA_013398225.1 Steatornis caripensis | reverse complement strand
CCCCCCCCCCCCCCAAATATGCAGTTCTGAAACTTCATGAAAGCCATACAGGACTTCATAAATGCGGAGGACATTGTTGTTATGAATAACATGTTCAAAGCCTTGAAATGGATTGAATTTAGAACTGAACCTCATTTACACTCGGAAACAAGAGAAAACATCATCTTAGTGATGTTGCCTACAACCTGAAAGGGCACCATCAACCCTCAGAGATTTTTCTTATTTACTTTATGACTGGATATGCAGCAGGGAGCATTATATGCTTTTGCATATGCTATTACTGAAAGTCCTGATATGAAAAAGTCTGAGAGTCACTGTCTTGGATGTCATTCCAGCTTGACCCAAGGAGCCTCCTAGAGATGGAAAATTGCTTGCCTGCTCTTTGACAAGCCCACTCTAAGATGACAGCATCTGGACTGGGATCACATAGCTCTTTTCTTCCTCACTGCCAGTTTCTTTTTGTGGTCTTTGTAAAGCAAGAAGGGAAAAAGAACCCACTGAGCAGCAGTTATACCAAAGTATCTTAAGCCTGTTATATCATGAGCAGAAAAAAAAGGGACAAGCAGACAATCTTTCGCTTTTTCTGGGTTTTTTTCCCTGCAAACATTTCCTTTCAGGTGTCCCTTTGTAGTCACAGGCTTACAGTGAGAGTAACTGAGAGCAAGGAGCTGTGAAATGTGCCTTTGAGCCATTGAGTTCTCAAAGAGTGTCACAAGGCATATATGACTGGGGTACACGACACCTGGAAATTAGATTGCGTTATTGAGGCTTTGTTCAGCCTCAAACTCTGGAAGCTGCAGAGAACCAAAAACTTCAGCAAGGGAAATAATTTCTCCCATCCTGATTCGACCTCTCACCTGCGAGGTCTCAATGCTACTGTGTGCAGTGACTGTGTTGGTGTAATTTTCTTGTGATGAAATAATTGAACATACACATACATTCTGTGTAAAAAATAATTTTTTATTATATGTGCATAAATTAGGTATAGTTTCCATCTTCTGTTCCACTCCGCCCTGTTACAGCTCTGCTACTACTGGGTACTTTCACATTGTTAAAAACACACTACCACTTCTCTCCTGTTGTAAGGTCATCCCTTCAAACTACCCTCACAATACACCACTCTTCATACTTACTAAAAACAATACCTGCTCAAATGGATCGGATTCACTTCATAATCAAACACACTGATCAGTGGAACACCTCAGTCTTGACTGGTTATATCTCCTGATTCTCCACTCACGAGTCTTCTGCATTTCTCATCCAAAACAATTTTCATTACTTCTCTTACATAAAGGATACTCTGCCCCATTGATAATTCTCAACAGGGAGAAAGACTAGAGAGAACAGGGTGAGAAAGACTAGAGAGGCTGAAGGGTAACCAGGTGCTGCACTGGGCAGCAAGGAAAAATGAAAACGGAGTGAACGAGAAGAGTCATGTGGGTCTGTCCCAGGTTACAGATCAGACCCTGCTTCTCTCTAAAGCAGAACCACTGCAAAGATCTGAGGGAGGAGTGTTGCTGTTCAGGAGAGGTGATGCGGAGGCAGCATTTAGTACTACAACCAGGAGTGGGGAAAAAGAAATACCAAGGCAACTCAAATCCCGGAGATGTGACTTCACGGAGAGCCACAGCTGTTCCACAACGCTGAGCTGTGCCTCTGCCAGTTCAGCTGAGACAGCAGGAATGTGGTATGCTGAGCACCAGGTTCTGGCGGTCCCCAGAGTTCGGGCACAGTTTTGCTTCCTTGGTTACTTTATGTAATTTCTTTCCATTGTATTTTTTTACCTTTTTTTTTTTTACCTTGAATTATTTTACCTTCCCCAAGGCTGACAGGCAGAAACATAGAAACCCTATGAAAAATTCCAGATTTACCTGGAGATAAAAATCTGAGTCCTGCTCGATTATCTGAATCTCACGCTCTTTGGAGGCAGACTCATCAGGGAATTGATTGCTAATACTCCCAGACCCAAGGTCATGGCTTTGCTGCAGAACTGAGCAAGAACAGAATAATAGGGCAAAGGGGAAATAGGTTCATGTCCACAGCATGGATAATAGCACAGCAAACAACAAAAGAAATCTACAGGGGAAAACATCATCTCTACAGTAAAATTGAATACACTAGAATTCCTAATTAGGGAAAAAATGATAACTTTTTGAAAAAATCATTTCTATCCTCTTCTCCAAAGAGGTTATGGAGGCCAAGTCTCAGTGAATGGCAACAGGATTTGAGAAATTAAAGGTTTGAATGACTATTGGAGGTGAAATTTCAGATCTTCAGGTCACTTCAGTGCTCCGACAATACTGCTCAATGAGCAAGATGAGAAGGAGTGCTAGCTGATCTCTCTGTGACCTGGCATGGGATAATACAGACAGGTAGCGAATCTAGTGTCAGTGAGCAGTTTCTACTGAAAACAGGCAATAAGGGATGACAATTCAAAGAGCCCAGGTGAATGCTCTTGCAGAGCCCTTCGTTTGTCTTCCAATCACACTTTCTTGCTTTCTCCTCTTTAACTTCTTTGCTTTTCATTCACGCCTCAGTCTTGTCCCTGTTTCCTCCCTCTTACTTTCACCCCATTTATATTTTCTTTTTTCTCTTGCCCCACACTTCCTGATACTTCTTTATTCAGGCATGTACTGGTGCCCATCAAATAGGTTTGTGCTGCATGGAGGCACACTGGAATGCAGCAGTCGCTGCTGAGCGATTCTGCTGCGGTTACATGGCACAGTGCGAGGGATTTAGTCTCAGACGTGATGCCTCAGGGACTCAGCAGTTTGATGGAGGAGATTGTTCCCTAGGTACGTTACAAGATAGTATTCCTATCTAGATAGCATTTCACTTCCCATAAGTTTGCTTTACTATCAAGTCTCAATTTAAAAATTTATTAAGTAAAGATGGAATCAGATCGAGAGATCTGGACCATGTACGTGACACTGCAGAAGATGAGGGTAAAAACCTCAGGAAACAAAATATATTTGTTAGTACTCTTTTCCTCCTTGGACATGTTTTCTATGGAAAGGTGGTCTGAGATGAGGAAGCAGAAACAGCAAACTTGCAGACAATAATAGATAAGCCTGCCAAAGGAAGGGAGAGAGTAATCTACAGCATAATTATGGATTTGCAGGACATTAATAAGAACAGTTTGAGGTCCTCAATATCAGAAATGGGAGAGCAACTGACTTCATGCAAGTCAAGTCATTCTAGCAACAGTCTTGGTGATGTTGCCATGATGTAAAGAGGTTCCGTGCAGTAAAACATAATGGCACAGTCTATACAAGCCTGCATTTCAAAATCAACCGATTTGTCTCAAAAGTCTTTCTTCTTTTTTTTTTTTTAAAAACTCATCTTTGAATTAGAATGAAATGTGCAAGGGACATCAAGTATATTCATCACCATCATCCCCTGGAAGTTCTGGATCTCATAGACTTCATTGCTAAGGTGACAAGATCAGTTTGCAAAACCCCGCATGGGATAACAGTATTTTCTCTACACACTCATGTCCAAGCAGTTCCTGTGACAGGGACATAAGATTTTGGGTTTAGTAATCACAGAAACTGTCTCCCATGAGGGAGAAGCGGGGCTGAAGCCTTTGCACCTAGGGACGATATTCCGTGTAGCCTTTTTATGCCTCACAGTGCAGATCTATGCACGCAATAATCACCTGCTCTTTATCTTGTGTTAGTTAATGCTCCTCAGGATTTTAACTGGTTTGGTTTCAGATAATCCCACTTAGCACTTCTGAAACCTTGCATTTCACATGTTCCCATTATTTTTTTTTGGCAAACATGCAAAAGTCATCGAAGTTTGATGTGAACAACCTTTGCAATGTCTCTTCAAAAATCAAAATGAGCAGAGAGCTTATTTGCTTATGCATTTTAGTCTTCCTGGACTAGTGATGCTGAATATATTTTTAACAGAAGGTACATGGTCAGACAGAAGTCCTCCAGTTTCCTGTTATAAAGTTAATCTTGTTAAACATTACATTATTTTTTAACATAGGGCAGGGACTTCTCTTAATGCCATGAGGAATTATCCATATGCAAAGCTAAGCTAACTTACCCTGTTAAGTGTAACTGCAGCCTGTTGACATCAACATCTGGAGCCATGCATCAGAGCCAGAATAAGACACAATTTCTTAAATCTGTCGTGGGGTAAAAATGCAATTAGTCTGCAACTACAGTCACTTAGTGAAACATAATACAGTCAGAGACTTAGAGACCCTATAACAATGTAGTAACTGTGAACATAAATGCTGCAGAAAAACTGCTAATTAAGTAATTCCTTGCTTTGGCAAGGAATATGTAATCTTTGAGGTTCTCTGTTCACAAAAGGGGAGATGATCGTGCAGGCTCACAGTAAACATTCATAGTCATGATCAACATGTTTATAATTAGCTATAGCAAACACTTAATTTGTGGTTTTCAAACGTTTTGTTAAGTATTGTTAACATCTTTCCGTCTTCCACAAACTTCTCTCAGACAGCAGAATGGGCTTGGAAATGTGGATTCTGAGTTGGAAATTTAGCTACCCCTACTTTCTGATACGGTGAAAAACTAATTAGGTTCTTTCACTATTTCACTATGACTGCCTTAAATGCAGTCCGCAGAAATACAGGCAGAAAAAATGATCTAGCTGCCCTCTTAGAAACACGTTTGAACTAGAGTCCAATATATGCTTATATTCTTGCAAAGAATTTGAGCCAACTGCTTTTACGTCTGAGTCAGCTTTCTTCTCAGTGCTTCTAATCTACATTTTAGGTAAGCTATTAAGTAAGATGGAAGATGCGTAAAAATCCTCAAGATCAATGGACACAGAAGCAGAACGAACTGGATTTTCAAGCTTTTGAGAACTTCATGTAAGAGTGACCATGATGGATTTAACAAGACTTTTAAAAACATTTGCTGAGTAAAGAAACTGGGTACTTTTTAAAGCAGGTTCGAGGATCATCTAAAGGTATCACAAGCGAGTCTGCTATATCATAAGTGAGTGACTAAGGAAATCACTGATAAAAGCAATGGACTAACACCATTTCCAACCAAGGGAAAAGGAAAGATTTTCTTTAACTTCAGCAAGTGTCTCTTTGGGCCCTCAGTCTGCTAGTATTCCTGTCAGAGACTCTACTGAAGGCTGCAAAACCTCTGAGGAACAGTGAGAGTCTCCATGGGTTTATTGAGGGTACCAAAATGACCTCCATGGTTTGGAGGGATTTGCAGGTTCGTTGAAATACCACAGCACCTTTACTCAACTCACAGACAGGTTGAGGGGGTTAATCAGCTGTTCTTTGAGACACCCCCCTGTGCTGTATTATAGTTCTCTGTTATTTGGGGTTTTGTTTGGTTTTGGAGGAGGTTTTGGTTTGAGAGTTTTTTAGATCTCCTTGTACATGTTTTAAATAAGAGATGCATTATAATAATAATAATAATGTTATGCATTAACTCCAAGTGTTAGGAACAAATGGTGAGCTGGTTTCAAGTCAGCCTTCTGAACCTTCTCCTCTTTCACTAGCTTCACTACTTGTCACCCAGGGACTTTGAGTAGCTCTCATAAGGTTTTTCTATTTAATAGGACAGAGGTGATAGCTGATAGGAGGATAACGAAGTACTGTGCCTCCAATTCATGCTGGGCTGCAGATTGAGTACTTACCTATTACAGCACTGTTCCTTCAGAGAATTTATCGTGGAATCTAGTGATCCTCAATTCAATCTTAAGCAGGAGCTTGAATAACTCTTCTGCTGGAGGAACCTTCCTCATGGCTGAGGATAGGTATAAATTTAGTCTGAGTTCTGGTATGAGTATTTTATCTAAAGTGCTTGAAGAAGATAGTCAGATAAAACTTGGCTTGTTGGGGTTGCCTGGTATGAGGAGCTTCAGTCAAGTTCCAGCAAGAGTGGTGCAGCACAAGGAGGAAAAAAGAAGAGACTTACTGAAATCTGTCACTTTGATGTCCCTTTTCTGGCTAGCCTATAACCTCTGCAAGTGGAAATCAGTATAGGTCCACTGATGAACTATGTGTGTAGCATGAGCTAGTCCCTAGTTTTGTCACTTTTGATGACACTAGCCGCTCTTCTGACTCATTCATGACCTACTCTGAAACAACATTTTGAGTTGGATCATGCCCAAAATGAAGACTAAATAATACTGGTTGCAGAGGATAAGCTCAGGCCTGAGCATGTGTGTCTGTGCCGCAGCTACTGAGTCTAATTATACCTCAGTATAATTTTATACCTCAGTATAACCTCAGACTGTTTGCTACGAGAATATCTAACTGTAATGGTATAAGAATTTCATTGAATTGTATCTCTTCTCCTTAATTACAATAACATGTAAGTTATAATAAAATGTAGAGCTTCTCTACCTAAGAAATAAGTATCGAAATTTTCAATACATATTGGAGCCATCCTACTTCTGGAAATGACTGCTTTACCTGGTAGCTGCCTTTCTGTGCCTCTAGATGGAGATCTTATCCATTTAACTTAACCCTCCAGAGAGAACTGTGGGATACTTCAAGAGCAGCTCCATTTTGCCTTTCGTAGGCCAAAAATTACTTTGTTCTCCGTTTTCTGGGTTATAATTTTTTTTTATCTTAGCAACTAGATTTCCAGACCACACCACTTCACAACTTACCTGAAAAAGGGAAGAAAATGCTATTCTGTTCTGGCTTTCCAAGGTGAAAGTGTCCTGAACTATTCACTTTACCTGAAATATAGTGGTGAAACTCTTCATCTTTTCAAGTGCCGTTCTGCAAATTCCCTCCAGCATGTAAGCACTTGCAACAAGCTGAGGTGCACAGTGTTGCAGGTGTGACTCAAAAGGGATTATATGGACCATTGTTTTCAATCATTTTTACCATATGGGTAGCCATATCACATGGTTCCACCAGAGTGCAGAGAAAAGTCTTGCCATAACTTCACCAAGAGACTTGGCTATTTGCTCTCTTGTTTGGGCCAAAGGGTTCTTTATATACAATCTTAGCAAGAATAAGAAGACACATGAGTGAAAGTATCACCTCTAGTCCGGGAGGTAAAAGTCCCTTTTTGTGGATCAAAACCAGTTAGATAAAACCATGCCTATTAAGCATATTTTTCAGATTTGCCGTTGCATTAAGATGCAGAATTTAGCTTGTAATGATGTCAGCTGCCCTAAGACAGAATGCAAATTATCTCTTGATTACACAGGTCTGGAAAAATGAAGACATATCTGTAGCTAAAACTATACTTACAGAAAGATAATAAATTAAGTGCTCTAGTACCAGTGGGTGACTGTCAGCATAACAGTAGTAAAAATAATAACATCAGTACAAATATAGTAGAAATACATAATTATCTAGATCTCTGAGGAAAAACTGCTGCTTTTTTGTTATTTCCTGAAATACGAGAGATTATTGTGGGGTTTTTTTCTATACTGCCTATACTTTTCCTTGTGTGATTTTGAATACAAACCAGTTGGGCTCATGACACTATATTTACCAGTTTTAGAATATAAGAACAGCAATGAGTAAGATATAGTTAATAGCTGTACAAACCTTCAGACCCTAACAATAGCACTGAGGCAGCAATTTTGATGCCAGCACTGCCACCTACTCTTGTACAGTTCCCTGCTGCTTTTGGGGGAGTATTTTTATTTTTGCTTTACTTCAATTGTTGTTAGTGGCACAGTGTTAGTTTGCTTTTGTTAATGCTTTATGACTAGGATCTACTTGTTGTTTCAAGATATGTGCAGATACTGTTTATTTTGCCCTTAGGTACTCTTCATAATGAGATGGGGAAAAGTGGATCCAGACAGGCCCACAGAGTATCTTTTTTTTGTAGGATGTATGTTGATTGAGAAAAACAAGAGTGCATGAAAATAAGAAGAATGGACCACACCGAGGCAGTAACACTTTGCAAAGATGTTTCCAGTTTCAAATGGATTGTGGTGAAGATTTTGGTATTTGGAAATTTTCTGAAAAGTATTTTTTATCAAAAGCCCAGACTAGATCTATAATCTCTCTTAAAACCTGTAATAAATTCTGACTAATGTGCCTAGTATATTTGTCACAGGCTTAGGGGCTTTTGTTTCTCTCTTTTTTTTCACACTGTGGCTTTAAATTGTGCCAGGAAGGAATTTAGAATCAAAACCAGTGCAGCTGAGGATGAAAATCAGTTCAGGAAATAAAAAAGAAAACTATTATTGCTACAGCAAAAATCAAATCCATTTTACGTAGGTTTGGACTGGAAAGGAACTGGATCAAAGAGGAAAGTTAAAAAAGTATATTTTACTTTTGTTTGAGAGTTGAATGCAGAAAAGTGCTCAGAGTAGCAATGCACATAGGTTCCTGGATAATCCCATTTATATCACAAATACAACTTTCAGGTACAGATTGTTTGTTTCCTCTTTCATATCTTGACCTTTATATGGTTTCAGAGGATTCAAAGAAGCCATTAAATCCTTACCATATTTAACTTGTCAGTATGCACAATACAGAGGAAGGATTTGTCTAACAAACTTTGACAGGCATGGAATATCAGCCATTTTTTTTCAATATGCACAACATTTCTATAGTCTGTTTTGTGACAGATGTTGGAGATATATTCTAAATTTAAAATTACAATGATTGCTACAAGATTCATCTACACCAAAGGGATGGGGTCCTGTCAGCGCAAGTGGAAAGCACAGTCAGCAGGATGCAATACCTAAGTATCTCTTGTTTGAAGATTATGATCTTAAGGGTGACCTGCAGTCCTTCTTCTTGTCCTCCCATTTCTGCAGGCCTCCTCCTCAGGAACTGCAATGGAATAGAATGAATACCCTCAATGGTATCATTTTTCTTCCTCACACTCACTGTGGCTCCCCTTTACAATAAACTAGCTTACAGACATCACCCATCAGACCTCTGTTTCGCTGTTCCAAGTGACTACTAGGGAAGTAAATGAAGGAAAGTGAAGCAGACAGTGGCTGCCAGCATGCTCCAGCCTGGACTTTGTTTCTCCTCATGAGTGGTAATGGGGGTCCAGGTCAACACACCCATGCGCTGCTTCTGCCTGTCTACTACTCACTGCAAAAAGACCTGGCATCACACCAGACCAAAATTCCACGTACCATGTAGACTACCAAATCCTCCAGTTCTGCCCCAAACCCCTTGTCTTGTCAAAAGAAGAGAAGGGAATTATTTTCAGCATTATGAATTCTTTAAAGGGGAGAAACTTCTGCACTGGAAATGTTCCCAACTGCATATCAAGTATCAAACAATGAATTATCTTATATGTGGATTTCTTGGCTTTGGACATTTTCCATGCAGTGATTATGGTGTTTGCATTCCACAAAGTCATACATATTTTAAAATATATTTCAGAAAATTATCTTGATTGGTTTTCAGGTCACAAGAGCAATTTCTTGCCTTTTCTGGGTATTCTCTGTTTAGCAAGAATGCATTTAGTATAGAAGGATAAATTATGGTAGCCCACAGGAGTCGGTGCCATATTGTGCAACTCACACAAACACCCTTGGGCTCGCAGAGCAGAGCTCTGTTTGTTCAAGAATAAGATCTGGTACTTCTCATAACAGGAGGTCATATTACCTTAAAATGCCTCTGCCCCGTCGGTCTGCCTGATGAATAACATCTGTTCCCATAACAACTGCCTGTCCAGCAGAAGAGATGGGCTCCATGGCACAACAAACACAAAAGAAGTCCACAGGCAGTCCTGTACCAAGGGAGCAAGCGGCCACAATAAGAAACAGAAACTGCACTACTGGCCTGATTGAAACCCTACTGGAGCCGACGGGAAAGAGTACAGCAGATTTTGGGGGGGTCTTGTGTTAGGAAGCATGCATATCCCTGTGTCTGCTCATATAATGGTAGTACTACCAGCAGTGATGATATGTCAGTTGAAATCAAATATTTCTCCAGCCCCTATACCTTCTTGTCAACACACACAGCAAAACAGGGTTCACTTCACAATCATATTGATGCAGGCAAAGGAAGGTTTTACTGGAGTAAGCAATAGCAGGTATGTTTCTCCACACCTAAGAAAGCTGTAACTGTCAATGTAATTTGCAGTTCAGAACTACAGGTATTTTCATGGCAGGGAAGATTTGTGCAGAGAGATCATTGGGAAAGGGACTCCTCTGCTTTGCTTCCATTCAAAAGAACGCAGTGAAATCCTATTCCTAACAAGTAAAATTAACTTTTAGTTTTCATCCAGCTCCCTGCATCCCAAATAATAAAATTAGGGCAATTTATACTGAACAACCAATATTTCCACTGGAAGTGGATCAAAAATTCAGCTTAAAAGACTTAGGAATAAAGTTAGCTGGGAGATGGTAATTTGGTTTGACAACAAGATTCAAGGTTTTAAAATGAATTTTCGTTCTTCGGTGGAATGAAAACAAAACCTCTGAACATTTTGACAAAATGAAATTGTAGAGAAACACTTGTTTTCTTATCATAAATCACAATTTTTTCAAGTCTGATCCTTTCTCACACTCTTCCCTTCTTGCTCCCCCTCTCACTCTCTGTCACCAGAGGTAGCTGCAGAGCCCTGGATCACAAACTCATTTCAGCTGAATTTCCTTTTTAAATCAGTACGTGTCCATGAGTTATTTTGTTTTTTCATCAAAAGAGTTTTCTGTTAAGGAAGTTCACAAACAACTCTGCTTGGGAGAAGTTCTTTGCTTGTCCCAAAAACTCGGTATCTTACACATCTAACTGGATAACCTGCTGCTCAGCTGTGAGGCTTTGGGTGAAAAGCACATAGTGAATGGCTGAAATGACAGTCCTACATATTAAAGATGTCTGGGCTATTCTCCTGTCTATTTTTTGCATAAAGTACAAATCCTGCTATATTCTACTCAGACTATTCTTACTGTACAAAGCACATATTTAATTAAAGCATTCCTCCTCACAGTCTTGTTCTCTTGAACCTGGTACCATGGATTTTAGGGACGTACCTGTGAATAGATAGTAGGAAAAAAATGTCAGTCTAGCCTTATGTTCCTCTATTTATCCATGTGTTCAACACAGAATCGGCAAACAAATCTTAACTGTTTTTAAAAGCAAAGGCAAATGCATGAGCCCCACCTTCTGCAGTTGTATTTCTTTAATAAATTGCAAGACTACAGAGTAGCCTCAGACAGAAAACTTTTACCCTGGTATAGCATTTCGACTTTTCCACAGAGACAAGCTTACTTATTTTTCTTAGAGATCAGAAGGGGTTTTGCCGTTGTGCTGACATTTTACATCTTCTTATTCCTTTTGCATCTGAAAGAAAATACGCAGTGCTGAAATGACAGTGAAAATGCATTGCTCCATTAAGTGACATGGATTGCACATGTCTGTACATCGGCAGGTTAGTCACAGAGGCCGGAGGAGGATTCCTTAATCGTTGATGTATAGAGGAGTCAAACATAACTGAATTTTTTGTTTTCCTTTGATTGTACCACTGCTTTTAGAAGCTCTGTCTTAAAGAAGTGATGCCTTATGGGTGGGGAAAAAAGGAGAATATTCCAATTAGAAACAACCTAACTTCTCTGGCACACGTGGCCTTCATGCCTCAATATTCCCTGGAGCACAGCTCATGAATAATGAGCGCTCAGAGACTGGCTATACAATTCCAGTGCATTCTATTGACTTCCAGGGGATGCACAAAGGATAGTACATATCCTGAAGGCAAAAGCATATGCTGTTTTCTTGGTCTTCTATCAAATGTATATTGCTAGTAGTTTAATTACTATTTATTGAGCACTGCCGGTAGGCTATACAGGGCACAAAAAGAGTTGCTGTGTATAAATAGAACTGATTTTTATCTGTTTCTTTCTTTATCACTACCCTGCTATCCCTTTCAGGCTTTTGTTGTAGGTTTATGTGATACAGATTAAAAATATTGTGATTTGAAAAAAGCTAGAAAGGTCCAAGCAAGCAAGCAATCATCAAGAGATAACCTCATCATGTTAAAAAACCCAACCGTATAACAACCGTTTCTCCAGGCACAAATACTCAAAAGGATGTAAAAAATAACATTAATCTCACAGAAATGGAAAAAATAAAAACTGTGTGCATCTAACCTAGGTAGGCAGATGCTCCACTGAGGTGAGCTTACTAATTCTATTGACTTAACAGACCTACCCTTTTTTTGTTTATTGGCAGACTAATGAGTTTGATGCAGTGCCAAAATCTTCTCAAGTCTTGACAAAACAAGGAACTGCAGTGCAAGAAAATTATAGGGAGATACGACACAAACTTGTCCTATAAAACTCACAGAAGCATACTCAGGTGGAACATGAAGGAAAGATGGAAACATAAGTCAGTTTTGTGCGATCTGGCTCGTGGTAAATCACATCTTCACCTCAAGTTATAAGAATGGCATACCCTCACGACTGGACTTTTTTATTTGGAATAGAGTTTGGAACAAGAAAAGTGAACTATTTTGTTGGTAGGCAGGAAATCAATATGCAGATCCGGTTCCAAAATTTTCAAATCAATATTAGTTTTATAACAGCACAAAGAGAAAAATGCATCCGAGAACTTAAAAATCTAGATCTAGATTCAAATATTGTGTCTTCATCACATATTTAGAGGTATCCTATTGGTACGTTATTCCTAAAGGGATATTATAAGTTGTAAGGTGTTTTCATTAGCCAAAGCTGACTGGTGCTTCTGAACGAATCTTCTACCTTTAAAGTCTTCCCAAGTAGTATTTCTGGGATCCTTTTCCTAAAGGCAAAGGGGCCAATTTCATGATGATATCTGTTTTGTTTTCTTTCCTCTGCAGGCTTAAGTGATAATTGGGTATCTTGTTAGCAGAGCAGAAATGAATAACTCAACATACATAAACTCTTCCACCGAAAATGTGATGGCTTTGGAGAGCCCCTATAAAACTGTGGAAGTGGTCTTCATCGTCCTAGTAGCAGGGTCGCTCAGTCTAGTCACCATAATTGGGAACATCCTGGTCATGGTGTCAATCAAAGTCAACAGGCACCTACAGACTGTCAACAATTATTTCCTATTCAGCTTGGCCTGTGCTGACTTGATCATCGGCATCTTTTCAATGAACCTATACACCCTCTACACTGTGATAGGCTACTGGCCCTTAGGGCCTGTGGTATGCGACCTCTGGCTGGCTCTTGACTATGTGGTCAGCAACGCCTCTGTAATGAACCTCCTCATTATCAGCTTTGACAGATACTTTTGTGTCACCAAGCCTCTGACATATCCTGTAAAGCGGACAACTAAGATGGCAGGCATGATGATCGCAGCTGCGTGGGTGCTGTCCTTCATACTATGGGCCCCTGCAATTCTCTTCTGGCAGTTCATTGTGGGAGGAAGGACTGTCCCAGATGGCGATTGCTACATCCAGTTTTTTTCCAATGCTGCTGTCACTTTTGGCACTGCCATTGCAGCCTTCTATTTGCCTGTTATCATCATGACTGTCCTTTACTGGCAAATCTCTCGAGCCAGTAAGAGTCGAATAAAGAAAGGAAAAAAAGAAGCTGCTCAAAGCCAAGATACAGTTTCCCCTAGCCTTGTCCAAGGTAAAATAGTGAAACCAAATAATAACAACATCCCAACCAGTGGGGATGGGCTGGAGCACAGCAAAATTCAGAATGGAAAAACCACCGGAGAGACTGTGACGGAGAACTGTGTTCAAGGGGAGGAGAAGGAGAGCTCCAACGATTCCACCTCTGTCAGTGTGGTCGCTTCCAACATGAAAGAGGACGAAGCTGCCAAAAATGCCAGCCAGGCTTCTGCCTCCCAGGACCATCTCAAAGTGGAGAACTCCAAGCTGACATGCATCAGGATAGTCACCAAGTCCCAAAAGGGTGACTGCTGTGCCCCCACCAACACTACCGTGGAGATTGTAGGCACCAATGGGGAGGAGAAACAGAATAGTGTAGCCCGGAAAATCGTCAAGATGACAAAGCAGCCAGCCAAGAAGAAACCACCTCCTTCAAGAGAGAAAAAAGTGACAAGGACGATTTTGGCCATACTTCTGGCTTTCATTATCACCTGGACCCCATACAACGTGATGGTGCTCATCAACAGCTTCTGCACATCCTGCATCCCTGGCACTGTATGGACCATAGGTTATTGGCTCTGTTATATCAACAGCACCATCAACCCTGCTTGTTATGCGCTCTGCAATGCTACTTTCAAGAAGACCTTTAAGCACCTTCTTATGTGTCATTACAAGAATATAGGAGCTACAAGGTAAAAATAATAAAATCATAATGGAAAGGGTGAAGAAGTTCCAAATTAAATTTAAAAATATGCCATAGCACTTTATACTCTTCTACGGAACGTGCAATCCAGGATGTTAGTGGAAATACTGACATGGGCCATCAGCTCTACCCCTGAGAACTACACTTAAAAACATTTTTTTACTTATTGAGAATAAATCTTGAGGACCTGGGGATGTTTGAGGAATTATTCGAGTATGTGGACTGGAGGCACAGTTCCTTACTTTCTGAGTATTCTGCAGAAGGGCTTTAGAGTCTACAATTTTGGTCATTCTGTGTAAAATACTTGTTCTTTTTTGTTGTTGTTGTTGGGTTTTTTTCTCTGTCTCTTTAATATGTCTTCATCCAGGGAAAAAGAAAAAGGGAATTTTAACAATAACTGTGTGGAAGAGGCTTAGGAGTTTGGAAGATCATTACATAATCCAAACGAATCATGGCAGAAGGTTTCTAAAGCTTAAAGTTGTCTAAAGCTTTTTTGTCACTGTCACGTAAGAACCTTAATGTTAGTAAATCATGATGAAAGTTATTGTATGTTGTTTATGATCCTACCATTTCCCAAACTGCATCAGTTCTGAAAGTGTACTTATGCTCAACATGTAACGATTGCCTAACCTGTGTATCATTCAAAGTCTGCTGCTTATCCCTTTCTAGGGGCTTTTGTTTTGTGATTCCTTCATCATGTTGAGATAAAAGTGAAAAAAGGTGGTCTTTTTCTAGGTTGCTACATCCCAAGACTATTTCAGCTTCCATGTAAACCAAAGCTTTTGAGACAATTTTTTTCACTTTGTTTGTCGTATGACATCCACCTGTGGATTTGTCCTTTACCTCCATCAGTCTTTTCTTCCTTTTTGTACCTTACTTCTCCACGACACAAAGACTGAATATCAAAAGAAGTTGTAAATTCAAAGATCTCATCCAGTCAGCCATCATGGTTGTTAAACAAAGGGCCTCAGCTGAAGAACAGAAACAAAGTTATTACTAGAAAAATGGAGGTTACATCCTTTTAAAGTTGGATGTACAGACGAAGAGGTATGCTGAGGGTCCACAGAATGAATAGTTAATACTAGATGACCATGCTGTTGACCAATCAAAAGATGATTCATACTCATTTATTGAGGAAAATAATAAGACTGACTGACGTGCCCACATGTATCAAGATCTGCCTAAGCCCTTAGTGTGAAATCAGGGTCCTTCCTGGGTGTATCCTGGACAAAATGTTTACTTTGTGGAAAAGGTATTGGCTGCATTGCCTTTTGTACCAGCTGGGAGCAATATTTTTAACTGTAAGCCAAGCGATAACACTAATAAAAAGGCAGAGAGAAAAACAGCGATTACACAAAACCAGATACTGAAAAAGTCTGGATGGAGAGGAGGCAGAGGTCAAGTTTGAATATTATCTGCTACTCCACACTAGCTCAAATTCAGATTCTTTCTGCCTGGCAAAGAATTCACTATTTCAATATTTGATATTTACTGTAGCACATCTGAGCACTGTGTGGACAGGATAAAGTGTATCAGATTGCTGAAAACAGCAATTGCCTGTGAGTTATGCATATTATAGTTGCCTCCTACTTAGCAACTCTAACTTCCAGGCACTAGTGAAGGTACACCTACAGATTTTTTTACCCCATAATGTAGCTTACTGTACAGACAGTGTCCTGAGAGACTGTCTTCTGGAGTGAAAGCCACCTACCAAATAGGACATCAAATCATTCTGTTATTTCATACTATCACATTAGAGTCTTCCATAATGCACTTCAAAATAGCAGCTTTCAAGATTACACGGAAATTAATCTTGCAGACTTAAGTTTCATATTTGACAAGCTTATTGGAACACAGTGTCAAAGCACTTTGGCAATATGACAATTTTCATGTTTTGAAGTACAAGTTCCTAGCAGAAAGTGAAAATGAGGAGGATTAAACTGCAGTAAATTAAGGCCACATTACACTGAGGATTAATGTGTCTTAATATGCATTCATTGATTTTATACCCCTAGTGATTTCATCCTAATATACGTAAGTGTCTCCATGCAGCAAAGGTTCTAATTTTTCAACTGTCACTCTCCTTGAGTCATATTTACTATCACTATTTTCATCTTCCTTCTTGTAAGGAAGAATNGTCCTGAGAGACTGTCTTCTGGAGTGAAAGCCACCTACCAAATAGGACATCAAATCATTCTGTTATTTCATACTATCACATTAGAGTCTTCCATAATGCACTTCAAAATAGCAGCTTTCAAGATTACACGGAAATTAATCTTGCAGACTTAAGTTTCATATTTGACAAGCTTATTGGAACACAGTGTCAAAGCACTTTGGCAATATGACAATTTTCATGTTTTGAAGTACAAGTTCCTAGCAGAAAGTGAAAATGAGGAGGATTAAACTGCAGTAAATTAAGGCCACATTACACTGAGGATTAATGTGTCTTAATATGCATTCATTGATTTTATACCCCTAGTGATTTCATCCTAATATACGTAAGTGTCTCCATGCAGCAAAGGTTCTAATTTTTCAACTGTCACTCTCCTTGAGTCATATTTACTATCACTATTTTCATCTTCCTGCTTGTAAGGAAGAATAACTCCGTGATAACACTTGCAAAACTGAATGCTGCGTGTCTTTCAAAACTACATTCACTAGGCTTATCTTGACAGGTCAAGGGAAAAGACTCACTCATTCTCCTAAAGTGTTAAAAAATCCAGATATAAACCAAAGATAAAACGAAATCTGTTGACTTTCTAAATCTTACTTCTTAAGAAAATATTCATAAAAGAAACACACCTTCTTCTTTCTTTCAGAAGTGCTGTGAATACCAATAATACAGGAACTCAATTTGGGAAATAATAATTTGTATATTCTTAATTAATCTTTTAACTCCAGTTTCTCAGCAGGTGTTCAAATCCTTTATTCTGACCTTTGAAGCTGTCACTTCTTCATAAATTATTAATTCCTCTAACAGCTAAGAACACTTCTACAGATTAAGTGCAAGATATAGATTACAATTATACTTTTTCATCACATGATGTGGTGACACTCAAAATACCATGCAGAAAAAAAATATTTCCGGTTCAGCATTTATGAAACAAGCAAACCAAAAAAAGAAAAACCTTCAATTTGAAGCTTTCTAGCACTTTTCCCTAGCACCGTCCCCACTTCTGATCCTAAAGGGCAAGATGCTTTGGTTTGTGTTATAGTATATTTGAAAGTCTTGCAGAACACACAATCCTGTGTGTTTCCACCTTGTACCAGTTCAATGAAAAAATATTTCCATGGTGCATCCACATTTGCAGCCTATTAAACAATGGAAAAATACTTGACATAATGCACTTATGCATGTACACACAGGCATGCAAAGACACACCCCATACATGGAAACTAATCATCTAACATTCAAGATATGGCATGGGATTTTGTCTGTGTCGTGCTCATTGGCAGCTGGTGGGAGGTGTCTTCCCCTTCCCGGAGGCAGAGAAGAGGCAGAGCCTGCCCTGAAATTCTGGGAACTTCTTGGGTTTTCAGCTGGTTGTGGCTCAGTAATATAAAAAGTGGGATAATCTTTCAGACACGCAAAATAATTTGTTCTTTTGAACAGCTTTTGAGCTCTCATGTCTTTCCTTTGTGTCCCAAACCACGTTCACCAGGTTTCACTTCCCTTCTGAGTGATAGTTCTGCGAGATGTAGATGTTGGTTTGAAGAGCAATGTTCCCTGCATACCTCCTCCGGCTTCCCCGGCTGCCATCTGCGCCCCGTCGCCCCCAAGGCCCCAGGTGGCCCGGCTGCTGGTGCTGCCACATCTCCACCTTGGGCTTGGCCAGAGGATCCCAGCAGCACGTCCCCACCATGTGCTGCGCTGGCCATTTTCGTTTCACACAGAAGTTGAGCAAACTGTGCAGGTGACTCACGAGGAAAAAAAAAACAACAACAGCAAAAAACTGCAGCTAGCAGTTTTTGCCCTCTCCTTTTCTTCCTCTGAACTATTTCCAGAAACAAGCTAAAACTGAAAAGGCCCGACCAACCCTTGACAGTAACCCTGCTGCAGCAGGATCTGTCATGTCGGCAGCCCATGGGGAGTGACTTCTACCGTCACAGGCCAGCCCTACCTTCACTCACCAGGGAGACAGCCACCGCCTGAAGATATGTCAATCCAACTGGCACCTTTTCTGAGTATTAAAGACATCTGTGGTTAAAAACAAAGAAATAAGAAAGAAAGAAAGAAAGAGAAAGAAAAAGAAAGAAAGAAAGAAGCTGAAGTAATGTTGAGAAATCTGCTTTCCAGTGAGGACAAAATCTAAGAAAAATTTCTATCAGCCTTCTTTCTGTTTGAGGTTTTCGTTTGATCTACTACTCGGAATCATGAGGATCTGGTCACAGATAGCAAAGTGTTTGAACATTGTCTAATGAAAAATAGTCCAAAGGCAACAAAAACTTCTATATAGGTCAGACTCTTTCTTTCTTTTCTTTGCTTTATTTATTTATTTATTTATTTCTCTTTCTTTCTTTCTCCCTCCCTTCCTCCCTTCCTTCCTCCCTTCCTTCCTTCCTTCCTTTCTTTCCTTCCTCCCATCCTTCCTTCTGTTCTTTCCTTCCTCCCTTCCTTCCTTCCTTTCTTTCCTTCCTCCTTTCCTTTCTTTCTTTCTTTCTTGCTTTCTTTCTTTCTTTCTTTCTAATGCTCATGGGGACAGGAGTGCTCAAATGGACCACAGGGACCAATTATTTGGCATCCACAAAGCATGAAAGGGACAAAAGGAAGTGCTAAATCTACCAGCTCTCTGTGTTATATTTTTCTGGCGGAGGAAAACATTGACAAGGGGAGGTATCTTTAGCGAACATGGCTGTGGTGAGAACTGCCCACACACCAGTGAGGAAACTCTTGGTGTGGCCCAGCTGCTGCTGGCCATCCCAGCTGGGACAGGGGCATGAGGGGGTGGGCATTTTTTTGTTTGTTTCATCTCCTCATGGATTTGAATGTGTCCATGTGTCTGTTTTGCAGCAGGATTTGCTAGTAACCTCACTGCCCCCTTCCCCAGTTCTGACTGATTTTGATCCACATTCCTTCCTACGCATGCAACCGCTGCCCCAGTGCTGCCTGGGGACACGGCTCCTGGTTTCTCCTGTGGTGCTGAGGCTGCATGCTTTGAATTTTTCACCTCACCTGGCAACACCTCTCCTTGCCACTTCTGTTACCCAAAACTTATCCTGGTAGTGGCCTTGCAGAACAAAACAGGTAAAGCATCCTCACAGCTGCCGTGATGCAAAGCTGGCATGATGCAACTGGGGGGGCCGGAAGAGTGCTGCTGGTATTTGTTTTCCCTTCCTCCCCTTACAATAATTCCTAAAAATCTTGATTTTTTCACAAATCAAGGTGCTTCTTGTGAGAGGATAAAGTCTTCGTAAAGAAACAGCAGGGAAAAAATCCTCCAGTCCTGTGGGTGGGGAATGTTTGCTGACAGGTAGTGGGTTTGAAGCCTAATAGCCTTTGGTATTTTTAAAGATCTCCTAGATGGCTCTGTACTCTCAGGTGACACCAATGCAAGTGGTAGAAATTGAGAAGCTAAAAAGTAGTAAGCTTTTTTTCACCCCTGGGTCTACAGTTGTTTTATGTACCACATCTAGAGACACTTGCTAGGGATGTGATTTCTATACAGCAGTACTTTTATTGTTCTTGTATATAACGAAAAGATCTAGACTTTCAAGAAACCCTTTTTTTTTTTTAATTTATAGAAAATCTTTCCCTGAAGGAAGCTGAGATAGGGTCCTTAATTTGCTGTGGCTTCTTTTCTCATTTCTCTGCCTGTCTTTCCTCTTTTGTCACAGTCTTGACAAAAAGCTTTCCTCCTTCCTCACTTTAACAAGTACGTCGCTTGTGTTTCAGCTGCAGGTGTGCAGTTTCTTTTGCCTTTCAGACACTGTGAATGCTGGTGTTCAAACTCTTTAACCCCACAAAAATACTGCCTTCCCTAGCATGCAAACCCCCTCCACTGAAGCCCAAACTACTGAGTGGAGTGAGAAGTTCCATAAATCCTTTCTGCATGGGTTTTAAATTGGAAGTAAGAAAACCCCTCATGTGAAACAAAGCCAAATCAATTCTCTTCTTCCCCAATTTTGTCGTCTCCATATTGGAAACAACGGTGGATAATGGCAAAGAGTGAATATTCTCGTAGTGGAATATCATGCAGCAACATGCATGGATTAATTTTATGCCCTGTGCAATTGTAAGGCAGCTCTCCCCTTTTCATTCCTGTGCTTACTAGCAGAATATTCACTGAGAAGTCAAGCCTAAGAATGTAATTACAGCAAGTCTGAGTTGGACATGAATCATTTAGCACAACCAATGCAATTATTTCTCCTGTATTTTTACTTTCCTCCGTTTGCCATGGCCTCTTTTGCTACATTGTGGAACTAGTAAGCTACATGAGCGTATCAGTCATCCCAGGCCCCATGTTTCAGCATACTGGGTAGATTTGATGTTCGCATTTCATTCCACTGTTAACCAAATAATGGGAAACAAATTCTGGTGTCATTTTGCCTTCCAAAGCTCTGCATA
Organism: Steatornis caripensis; assembly: GCA_013398225.1. Classification (NCBI taxonomy): domain Eukaryota; kingdom Metazoa; phylum Chordata; class Aves; order Caprimulgiformes; family Steatornithidae; genus Steatornis; species Steatornis caripensis. Next base: position 244,195 of record VZSC01007013.1, on the reverse strand, counting down.
ACCTGAAAAGTGCCATTAGGTAACTACTTTCATTAGGTAACTATTTTTTTAATATTTTTGTAGTGAGTTTCTTTTTTTTTGTTGGATTTTTTTTTTTTTTGGATCATACTTGCCAAGAAGCACACAGAAACTCTTTTCTTTGAGATGCCCCAAAGCGCTCTGACTCTCTGGGAGAAGTGGCTGTAGGCGGTAGGTGAGGCAGCATGATCACGGTCCATGTTACCGTGGCCTTTGGAAAGAAGGATTCCACTGGGTGTTTAACGTTCGGACCGACTCACCTGAAAGCACTGAAAAAAGCACAGGGGGACAAGCTTGGTGTGCCCTAACTTGTATAGGGACAGAAAGATCACGGTTGGATTGCTTTTCTGCTCCACTCAGCTCACGTAGGCTGTGCGGAGGAGGCAGGGATTTCTGACCCCACCAAAGGCTCTGTCTCTACACCTCTACCCCAAAGACAGCCCTTCTCTGAAGCACATCACGGTAGCAGTGGTGGTAACAGTTACAAAAACACTGGTGAGAGTGCCATGGTTGCCAATAAATAGAGCTTCTTATATCTTATTCCTTAATTCTGGTGCCACTTTGCAGAGGTGGTTGGTAAGTTAGAGACTAGTGGATTGTAAATACTTTTAGATAGTGTGTTTTAACATGACTGACACCATATCTTGACTGTGTAAAAAAATACGTTATGTGTAATACTATTCAGATAAGGTTATAATGTAAATATATCTACAATGAATGTCCAATTACTCTTCAAGCTCTATGTACGAGGAAGAACCTCATCTCTTCTTGAGACTTTTTTTAACTTAAGGGTATGGAAAACTTGTGATTCATTTATATAAAAAAAACCTGCATTCTTTTCTTCAAAAGAAAATACTACTGCAAGAAAGAAGGGAATGCATTACATGTATGTGATATCCAAAATCTTATGGTAAAACTGGGAACTGAGGATCTTACAAGTCAGAGACTGGTCAAATTCTTGATGCCGTACATTTGATCTCTTATAAATAGGATAAGCACAAGTTCATGGTTAGCTGTGTGAAGCTGACCCACTTGATTATATATACATTATAGATATATATTTATATATGCTGTATAGATATATACATATTATACACAATATTCATACAGTGAAAGCAAAGTTTGATAAAGTCATATTAACTGGGAGTTTGGATGTAATGTTGTGCTCCATTTGGAAGAAAAACATCTGTGTTATTCAGCAACATTCAAATATGTTATGCAGGACAAAGGAAGAAGGTGCTTTACCAAAACAGTTCATGAAGGTGATGAGGATTTGAAATATCTTGAAGACACAACTAAAACTACATGCAATATATGTCTATGTACTTCTGCTGAGTTGTATTCCTAGTTAAAGCATTGCATTAAACAGCAAATTATAACAATAATAAAAATGTTTTTCTATGTGGTATCTCTGTTGATTTTCTCTTTTTACTGAGTGAACTACTCTGTGAAATGTGAAACTGGGATAATAAGTGGAGAAAAATGGTTGTGCTACAGTAGCCGTGGGACTGTGAGGCTGTCTGTAGTAATTCAGAGAAAAATTCTAACTTTCGTTTCCCCAGTCATCTTGGAAAGTGTGAAGTTCAAGAGAGGTCTGGACTTTACTCGTCCTTGTCTTGTCGTGTCTCTCTTCTTCACTCAGTTCTCCTCCTCCAGTTACTCTGTTTCCTTCAGAAGATTTCAGTTTTAACCACAAGGTCCTTTCAGCAATCTGACGAGGCCCTCCAATAAGACGCTCCTCCATATATTTCTGTCATCCAAGTGTTGAAAAGGAATAGGTAAGACTTTTGTAGCCATCCTCTTACAAGCAAAAGAAATTTTTAGTAAATTTTTGGGGGAGATGGCACCAGTAACAACTGAATGTATTTTGAGCTCACTTTGTCTTACGAATGCAAACCTAACTGCTTGGCATACTTAGAAAGCATCTAGGACTAGGAATAAAGATCCTCAGGGTCTCAGGATACTGTCTCACCCCCACTTCAGGAGCAGATAGGGCTCATCATCATCCCTGCCCAGGTAAATCTGGCTTTTGGTGCACAGTCAGTCTAGCAATTTGACAAGCGATTGAAGAGTGGGTGTCTTGGGCATACTGGGTGCATCAGATCTGTCAGAATCAGAATACTTCAGCGCAGTCACTCCACAACAGAAAGAATAATTTTAGTAAGGTGCTCTACATAGACTTCTTCTTTCTAAATTTTTCCTTTGCTAATATTTGAGGATTTTAACTGCTTCCACCTTTTCAGGACTTCACACCTATCTTTGTCTTCTCTGAAACTTGCCACCACTGCCATTTGCTCTGTTTTTTCTTAGTCCAAGCTCACCTTCAGCCACTTCACCACCTTGCTGTCCATAAGCTTTCCACAATGAAAGCAAGAAAAGTCATTTTTTCATCTGCCTTTTTCTCAAAACAATCAGATAAATTTATGTGCTTGAGTGTATTCCTTTGCTTGCCCTGTATTTAAGTCCCTTGCACTCTGCAAAGCTCTACTGATGATAGGCTGTAAGGTGGGAAAATACCATTACATCTCTTTTACAGGTAGATTCTGGCAGTCAAAAGACACTTGTCAAGATCACAATAGAGACACAAATATGTACCTGAAGTCTGTTTTCTCAAGACACAGTCTGCTTATTTCTGAGTCGTCTCTTCCCTTCAAAGAGCAGATTACCAGTTTCAGACTTCATTGTGCTAACCATCACATCACAGACAGTACGCTTAACTCAAATCGTTGATATACCGCTACAGTCCAAATAATTCTCTCACACACATGCTATACCTCCTATACTCGCCAACATAACACTTCAGGGGGCCCTCAAGATGCCAATTATGAGAGTCTTAATAGATGGAATAGGTTTCTGCAAATATGAGGATTAACTTCCAAAAGCAGTTGCCAATCCTGTTTGAAACACAGCATGGCACGCCAAGACTTAATCCCATGCTCTACATGTTTTGGAAAGCAGAGTCCAAAAACAACCTTTTTCCAGCAAGCACATTTTTTTATTTGTACATGCATTTAAGTTCACTTAACATTATAGAAAGCCTACAGCTAAGGGTACCTGTAAATTCAGAGCACTGAGGCTAAACTTTTTTTGGCTTTCTGTTTGTCTTCCCAGAGGATATTTAGGCACATTTCACTGATGACGTATTTTGAAAACTTTGTTGACAGAGTTGATCACACACAGGAGAAAAGGAACATGACTGGTGCCAAACTACTCATCTCCCTGCCTAAGCTGTTCACTTGGACTCATAGTTTCACCACTGGGCTGTGAACAATGTTACCTTTTTCTGTAAAAGAGTAGAATCACAAAAGTGCCACCTTAACCTCCACTTATAGCCAGTAATATTTACAGCTAATGTAATATCTAATAATATTAATCCTCTCCCCTCTGGAGAGACATCTTTAGACAATGTCTCCCAGACCAGAAGTGTCTTTATTAAGTGCTTCCCTGAGGGCTTTTATTAGCAGAAAAAATTGTAAAGTGTAACTACCTACGTCTTCCTGAGTTCTGGAAAAACCCTGAGAAAATCAATACAGAGAAATGCTGCTATTTTGTAAATCCATTAACTCTATTTCTGGGCCTTTGCCAACCATTGTATGCACCGTCTAGACATGGGAACCAACTTGGCAGTGCTAGGAAATTGACTTTGCTGCCGCCTTCTCAATGGAGCTTGCCAACTTCATTTCTACCAACACACTGAACAAGGGAGAAAAATAAAACCGGTAAGAATGATATCAAAGAAATGGAGAGACAAAAACACCCCTTTCTTTCTGCCCTCAGTCATTGCTCTGTCTTTCTTCCCCTCCCTCCTTCTCTCCCTTGCTCCTTCCTCCCTCCCCATGTTCCTTTCTTCCTCTCCTGTCTCTGAGGCATCTCAGCTAGCTCTCCAGGTTTCACTCTCTCATTAACAGCTTGCTAAAGGTGCTGAATAAATCACTATGAAAGCAAAGCTTTTGGCTTAAAAACATGAAACAATGTAGGAAGAAAGGAGACAAAGGGGAATGCTTCAAAAATCTCTTGAGTTAGTTAATTTATTTAAGTTTAAAGACCAAAGGCTCTCCTTGACTCCCACCATAACAGCTACTATGACTTTGCCTGCAGTTGAGAAACGCTCAGGAGTGGGGCTGAGCAAGGGTGATTGGATCCATATGGCACAGGAGCAATATTTCCAAATGGAATTATTACTGGTGGCAGCTGCACCAAATCATTTTCTGGGAGTATGGGCACAATGGATCTGTGGCACCATAAAATTCTTCCTGCGAAAACTCCAGCCTAGAAAGAATAGTGAGCAAGGTCAAAGCAGTTAAATCCTTCCAGCATAGAAGATATAGCTCAGCTCTCATTACAGATGTGAAGACTAAGAAGTGTCAATAGCCCAAAGGAGCAGGAACTTCCCCTTGTAAAAGTCACATTCTTTGGCACAAATTAAGATACTTCTGGGCCGTCTGGCCAGGCTATCATTTTGGGTAACAAGGGCTAAGCTAATGCTAATGATTGCATGTGTTACAGCAGGAGGGTTAGGCTTCACCTTGCCTGCCGGTAGCCAACAGATAAGGATGAGAGCAGAGTTCAGTGTATACAGGCTTAGTTATTAAAATAGCGGATGTGCTATAGAAAATATAAATGAGACATTTCAAATATGGACATCAAATTTCAGATTTTGTTATGCTGAAAAATAAAAAAACCAGAAGTTTTCAATGGTTTTAATTGGTGTATTTTCCATTACACGTATGGAAAAAAACCCATAATTTTATACAAGGAAGGAGGAATGTCTTCTGTTTGATGGCTTTCGCTTTTTTTAAAAGGCTTTAAAAAAAAATGTTTATTGGTTTATCCAGTCTTCTCTGGGCAGAAGGAAAGAGGGCATAAAAGTCTTCAGAGATTGACTGTCTGCCAAGATTTTGGAGGGGAACAGGAAAAATTCTGTCTCATTCAGCTGCCCATTACCAGTTTCACTTGTGCAGTAGACACAAGAGCCCTGATGATATGTCATCACTAGGCATACAACAGCACCTGTACACAGTGGTCTGGGAGCTATTTACTAGCGAAAACACCTCCTAGACATGTGCTTGCAACAGATCTGTCTCCACATTGATCTGAAATCCTCTCCAAACCTTGTTTTCCCACAGTGCTAACTTGTCTGAGGGGATGTTTTGGATGGCCAAGCACAGGGTGTTGGGGAAAGCTACACTTCAGGGCAGTGCACTGGAATCGGTCCTGCTTAGGCAACCACTAGAGAAACTGCATATAACAGAGCTACAAATAGATATTGGTGACAAAGCTAGCTGAGTGCTGCTACTGTCATGGTTTAAATCTGGGCTGGCTATTAAATGAACAACAGACATGCTTTGTTAACCCCCTCCTTCCCAAAGGGGTGGGGGGGGAAGAGAAAAGGGCAAGAGACTTATGGGTTGGAAAAGTTAAAACAGCTTTAATTTAACTACAATAATCATGTATTATAATAATAGGAGAAATAATAATGAAATAGATACAAATATACAAATAGGTACAAAACCAATATCAAGCTCCCCCTGCCACTGATGATGAATACATCACCCGGACACTGTGGGGCACGCCCCAAGAAAGTCCCGGACTGTACTCAGCAGCAGCAGGCAGGAGCTGGATTCAGGAATGCACAGATCAGGATCAAAGGCAGAAGAATCAGACAGAGTCCTCCTCGGATGCCGGCCATAGAAGAACAGGATGAGACCCTCATGATCCCTCAGCGTTATACTGAGTATGATGCATGTGGGGTGGAATACTCCCTTTGGTGAGGTTTGGGTCACCTGTCTGACCTGCTCCTCCCCACTGCAGGGTCGCAGGTGGGACTACTTTTCCCCTCTTTCATATCCGGCGCATAAGAAAGTCAGCAGAAGCAAGCATCGACCTTGGTCTCCATAGGAATAACTATAAGCAAGACCCTTTCTGCATAACATTGCTACTGATGTTCCAGCACTAACCATAAACACCGAACCTTATCACTGCTAGAAGCAGCTACTGTCTGGAAAAACATGCAGTAAATTTCAGAGGGTGCAGCTTCTCAGAAGAGACTTAACTAAAAAGCGAAGTTACTAAAAGAAAATTGGTTCTGTCCTGGCCCAAACCAGGACAGCTACCCAAACACCTCATTATAAATTTGCACCAGGCAAGGAGAGGTTACATGACTTATGTACAGCCTTGAGCAGAGGACATCAAAGAGGTGCACCGTACTAAAACAAGCATAAGCAGATTTCCGTAGCACTTCACAGAGAACAGAAATAACCATGCTTTTTATTCTGGACATGATTGTGTCATACTCCAAAGCAGACAATCAGCATGATCATGTTTTTATGAGCATTTATAAAAGCACTACTTTAATAATTTGGACCTTGCGAATGGGAACCATTTATAAAAGGGAGTAATATGTATTTTAAAAGATAAAACATAGACCCGCCACCAGTGAAGGAAGAGCTGATACGCAATCTATTAGAGGATCTTGATCTCCACAAGTCGATGGCCCAGATGTCATCCACCCAAGGGAGTTAAGAGAGCTGGCTGACGTTGTTGTGAGACCGCTCTCCATAATCTTTGAGAAGTTGTGGAGATAGAGGGATGTCCCAGAAGATGGGAAGAAGGCTAATGTCGCCCCCATCTACAAGAAGGGCTCAAAGGAGGATCCAAGAAATTATAGGCCCATCAGTCGTAATCCCTGGGAAAGTTACGGAGTGAATCCACCTGGGGGCTATCACAAGTCAAATGAAGCACATGATTGGGAAAAGTCAGCACAGATTCACCAAGAGTAAATTGTGCTTGACAAACCTGATCACCTTCTATGACAAAGTAACCCGCTTGGTTGATATGGGGTGAGCGGTGGACATTGTTTTCCTGGATTTCTCCAAGGCTTTAAATACTGTTCCCCACAGCCTCCTCCTGGAGAAACTGATGCGTTATGGTCTAGACAAGGGGGTTTGTGCAGTGTGGGGGGGAACTGGTTGACAGGCTGCACCCCAAGGGCGCTGGTACATAAGTCTTTTTCAGACTGGCAACCTGTCACATGTGGGGTCCCCCAGGGATGAATATTGGGCCCAATGCTGTTCAATATCTTCATAAGTGATCTGGATGATGGGATCAAGTGTACCCTGATGACTTTAGCTGACGAAACCAAACAGAGTGGGGAAGTGGACACTTCAGAACGGAGAGCCACCCTGCAGGATGTTGGATAATCTGGAAGAGTGGGCTAACAAGAACTTTATCAAGTTCAACAAGGACAATTGTAAGGCCTTGCATCTGGGAAAACATAATCCAGGAGTGCAGCACAGGCTGGGATCTATCTGGCTGAGACCAGCTCTGTGGAAAAGGCACCTGGGGGTCCTGGTGGACAACAAGCTCAGTATGAGTGAACAGTGTGGTGCTGTGGCAAAGAATGCCAACAGGATGCTGGATTGCATCAAGGACATCACCAGAAGAGACAAAAAAGTCATTATCCCACTCTACTCACTGCTTGTCAGGCCACACCTGGAATACTGTTCTCAGTTTTTGTCCCCCCAAAAAAGACGAGTACAGGCTGGAGAGGATCCAGAGAAGGGCCAAAGATGATCAAAGGACTGGGAAGCCTGCCATATGAGGAAAGATTGAGAGAATTGGGTTTGTTCAGCCTTGAGTGAAGAAGGCTTAGGGGAGATCTCATCACGATGTTCCAGTATTTAGAGTGGCTACAAACAAGATGGAAACTCCCTTTTTACATGGAGTGACATGGAAAAGATGAGGGGTAATGGGTACAAGTTACTGCTGGGGAGATTCCGTTTGGATGCAAGAGGAAAATTTTTCACAATGAGAACAATCAGCCATTGGAATAATCTCCCCAGGGAAGTGGTGGCTTCCCCAACATCAGACGTTTTTAAGATTCAGCTGGACAGGGTTCTGGGCCATCTTGTCTAGACCGTATTCTTGCCAAGAAAGATTGGACCAGATGGTCCTTGAGGTCCATTCGAACTTGGTATTCCATGATTCTATGATAAATGCTAAAATACACGTTAATCCCTGGGCAGACACAGTTCAGAGTGGAAAGGGTTGAAAAGTGAAAGTCAATGGTGTTTGCAAAGAACTATGAAGCCACAGAAAGAAATGAAGATGAGGCATGCCACACTTCATCTGTCAAAGGTAGGGCACCCTCCTAGGGGCAATGTAGAAAGATAGTTTTCTCTAGAACAGGATCCTGATTTAAATGGGTTGAAGGCCTCTTTGGATACAGTTGCTTCTGCCTACACTGATGACAGGGAGAGCCAGGGGGACTAGCTCAGAAGACCTTCTTTTGAACAGCTACAGGTAAAGGAGATTCTTCCCAGCCCAGGTGTGCACAGTCCCAGGGTTTCAGTCATTGTTGGATTTTATGGATGCAGCTGCAACAATAATTATAGTAACTGGTATTGTGCTGGGGAAAAAAATTACTGCTTAATGATTAATTAGTTGCTTGTGCTCACAGTCAGAGTCACAATCTCAGATGTACTGCTTCTGATATGGGTTGTGCAAGGGATAAGATAAAAAGTAGAGATGGGAGGAAAGGAGTGAAATCCATTATGCAAAGTTGCAAACTGCATGGAGGAAGAAAACAAAATTAATTGGTTCTTATTCCTTTGCTCTGCATCCAGGAGTGTCTTTAGTCTACATCCCTCTGGGAGAACATTTGGTTCTTATAACAGCTACTGCTGATGCTGTGATGTCCAGTTTTGCATGTCCTTGAATGCAGCAGAGCCACCTTTGAGATAAGTTTCCCGAGGGCGTACAACAGTTGTCTTTGCTTGCTCTGATTGCAGTGGTCACAGCTGGCATGGAGCTGCCCTCCTCATCCCCCACAAAGTTTCTTCATGTGAAGTGAACAAAGAAATACGGCAAAGAACTCCAGTGCAGTGCAAGCTGGAAAGAGCAGAGCAGCACTGCTCTGCTAACACTCTCTGACATCCCCATCACGTTAGCTCTTCTCCATCACTCCCTATTAGCATGCATCTTACCAAAGGTGCTAGAACAGTCACTTTGCAATAACATCACTACATATGAATACCAACCTGAAATGAGCGGAACCTTGCAAAGGAAACAGCTAACCTGATTGAAAAGGCTTAATGTGACAAAGCCCAAACAGGCAGGGAAGGGACAGGCAGTAGTTTCCATGCACTTTTTCCATTTCCATCCTCTCCTCCCTTCCCTACTTTGCATTTTGTGCAGAAGAGACAACAAATAACAGATTTGGATTCAATTCCATACAAGCCGCTGCTCTTCCTGTTATGCTGGACACTTAGGTTGTGACTGTGATGGATAAGCAATAAATACACCAAATAAAAACAGTCCACCCTTGGTTGCGCATTTGCCAGGAGAAGCCCTGAGACTCTGGTTTATAGAACTTCCACTTGTACAGCCTATCTAGTGCTGTAACGTCTTTTGCTTACTGTTCAAAGTTACCCCCTCCAAGGGGCTTATTTTCCATTAGGTTACGGGCTTAATCATGAAACCGTAATTCCTCAGGGGCCCAGATCGTGCTGATTGTCTTCTAATGAGATAAAGTACCTCTCATCTCTAGGTCACTGCCTTGAAATCATCTCTAGCTCCTCAGCGGCTAAAAGTGATCACAATCTGTTGACGACAAAATATGTTAATGGTGGTGGCTACTGCTGCCCCAAAGCAAAGCACTTAAAGGAAGAATCTAGATGAAAATACAGAAGTTAGCGAGGGAGGGCTATGATTTTTATCTTTAAGTTCTGCTGATTTTCACCAGGTCAGCATCTCATCTGAAACAAATGCAAAACTAACCTTCAGCTCAGAGCAAATATGATCCCAGTAACAATTTGTGAATACATCTCAGGAATATATTTGTCAGGAAATTATATTAGGGTGGAATTGGGGTTTTTCTTTGGCAGTATCATACCTTTGGTGACATAAGCATCACAAAAGCAATTCAAAACCAGAAATGAAAAATTCAGTAAAAATAAAAATTTCATTTAACACAATTCCATCATTTATTCATTGCTTTTTGTTTATATATTTCTATATGATGTTATGACAAGTCAGTGGAAGCATACGTACAACTGAAAATATTTTTCAGTCACATTGAAAAAGCTGAAGACCGGGATTTTGACATGCGGGACATTGTACAAAAGCAGGCACAGAAGCTGAAGTATAAAAAAACTACTGTCTCCTTAGAACAAATACTTATTTCAAGATTTATATTAAAATTTGTATTCAACGTAATTGTGCAGTGAGCATGGTTGGAGCAGACCAAAAAAACAAAGCTGCTATTTTAAACCTCAGGAAAACACTGAAAGGCAGTACTTTTTCCAAGTCTAGAGCATGGATGTCTGCCATCCCATTTTTATTCTGTTCCTTAGCTGGGAAGAGGTGGCTCAGCACGGACACACAGCCTGTCCTTCATGTCTGGTGCAAATGTGCCTCTCCAGACACGTGGGAGCAATAGACCCCTCTAAGAGTTCATGGCAGCTGAGCAAGGGCAAGAAGGACCTTTGTAAGGGAAGAAGGGAGCTCTCCCCTCTCTGCACAGCCTGGGTGCCGAATTCCCCGCACCCCTCTGTTTCAGGAGAGCAGCTCTGTGTATCGATCAGCACAATACAGCTGTCCACCCACGTGGTTATTAATGGATAATAAACAGCTCAAGCACCCACAAGCAGCATTTTTCTTAGTAAGCACCAGCCTGGAATCAATTAAATAGCAAGACGGGCTCTAAAAAGTGCCATCAGTTGTGAAAGTTATTACACTCTCAGGATGTTTCACTGAAAACTCCCACACAAAGCAATTAGATGTCAGATGCCGCTGTGTCTTAATCAGGAAGTTTCAGCAGGGTGACAGAGCCCCTCGCGGGCACTGTCTGCTGCGGAGCGGCACTTCTGCACAGGGCCATCGGCTCCTCAGGTCCCTCCTTGTTTAGCAACCTGGATTGACTGGTCTGTGGTCTTCAAGAGTAAGAGAGAAAACTAGAACAGACTGAAAGGAGCATGAAGAACAAAGCACAGAAAAACGTTATCTACAGCTGGCTTCCAGTAAGGAGCGAACGCGGTTTGCTGGCTGAAAAGCCCTGAAATGTTGCGTGCCTTCCCAGGGAGTTATGAGGAAATGTGTGGTATCCCATTTTCACTCCATTTGACAGCTTATTGTTGGTGTATATGAAAAAGGCAAGACAGAAAAGACAAAAAAAAGGCAAACAGAAGAAAGGTAAACACAGAGCAAATTCACGTGATTTTAAGGCCAGTGCAAAAAAGAGCTAGATAGATATAACATTTATGTTCAGGAGAAAGTCAGACAAGGTTTCATTTCCTGTCTGTTTTTCTTAGTAATAAACAAGTTATTTTAAGTAGTCCCAGCTATGTTCTGTAGTGTAAAGCAACTTACATCCTGGCTTTATTACATTTCTCATACTGACACTGTAATGGGCAAAGCAGAAAGGAAAGGGGATTGACTTCAGGTCACTAGTCCACAGTAAGGGGAAAAGGTGAGTAAGCATCTTCAGCAGAAGACAGGAATACCAAACAGGTCTCATTTCCCCTGTACCCACACTTCTGATGTAAGAAGCAAATAGTCCAGAAGTTTCAGCAAGAATTAAAACGCAGGAAGACAACGAAGCATACTCAACCTATGTGTACTTTTTGCCATAAGGACAGAGAAGCAGCCATACAAAATAACAGAGAAAAATATTCTACATAAAGGAGCTAAGAAGAACTTACATGATAGCTGAGTAAGGACTTCTAGTATGCAAGTATTGAATGCAGGCTCCCTGTGCAGTAATAGGACTGCAGGCAGAGGACCATATAAAGGATGGGTAGAACATCCCTAGTGCCTAAATACTTGCCACTGCACTGCTAGAGCTGCCTCTGCCTGCTGAGTGCTGACCAGGGAGGGTCTAGGCTCATCCCCAAGCTCTGCTGGGATTCAAAAACTCATAAACAATTATTCCTCTGCCTGTCTGGCCTGAGACAATACATGTTCTTGGAGCAAATCTGCCAGCTGGGCTCTGCTGCCCACACTACCAAGAGGGCAGCGCATCCCACCTTTGGCAGTCCTCCCTCATGGCCATGGCACTTGGGCAGAGCGTGCCAGCCTGGGCTCCCATGCCCCTGGAGTGATGCAGGACAGTGTCTCCCAGCCGGTGGTGAGACTGTACTGTCAGCAGTGTCTCCTCATATCTCCTGGGTGAACTTTCCCTACTTTTCAAGAACTTCTTAAATTAGTCTGGAGCGAAAGAATGACTTCTTACGAACTGGATACCTGGTGTTAGGACACTCAGCTGGGTCATCAGATGCCTGTGGATGCCTAGGTATTAGGTGGACCAACTACCAGCACTGACTTTTCCCCTTTTTTGTCAGTGCTTCAGCCACAATGTTAGGTGGTCACTCTGTTTAGCCTGATAAGCAGAAGAGTTTTAACTTGATTGGTTGCTTTTACAGATTCAAATGGAAGATAGATGCTTGAATCTTCTTGGACATGACAGACGGAGACGTGAACCAAGGTTTTCTAGAGCTAGGCAAGCACTCCTGGGCCACTAAAGTCTGAGAAACAGGCAGCAAGCTGGGGCAAAGTTGCATCTAGGAATACAAAGTAGAAAAAAGTGTTCAATTTTATTAGGCCCTGGTTTTTTCCTTCACTGCCTCCAGTTAACAAAAAAAAAAGCAGCTCCTTCTCAGCAAGCCAGCTTTCAGGCTTTCCTCTCCAAGGCACCCAGCTCCTCACAAAGCGAGCTTTCCAGGGCCCTGTCATTGAGGGGAAGCATACCAAAAGGTCTGGTATTGCAGTGCCCAGCTCCTTATGTGGGTCTGAGTTTATTAACACACTCTTGAGTTTATTACACATCCCAGAAGGTCCGTTTCTATCCATTACATATATTGGGAGCAATTCAAACGCAACAGAGTAACTACAGTGCCTAGAAAAAGGTTACGCTTCCTTTCAGTGCTCAGAGAAGGCAGTATATTCCTCATGACACAGTCATCATTACAAATGTGTATGCAGCTGATGATTGTTGTCTGCTGTTTAATCAGAGGGAAACGTATTGCAACGATAAATCATTCCCATGGAGGAGTTTCACAGGCGACTCTCCCAGTTGGGGACCCCAGGTTGCCACCCAGGGTGCTCCACCACCTGTCCAATGCTTCAGGCTCTCCAAATCAGGACCGAGACGGGTTTCTTCTCTCCAGCCCTGGAAGAGGGATGTTTCATATGTAACTTGGTTTGCCAACCAACCACAAACACAAAGTAAGCTAATAAGTATTACACACAGAAACAGGCTTGGTAGCTGAGATGACAAATCAACGCAGATTTCATCTCTCTGCACTACTTTTTGAATTAAAATTAAGCTCTTGATCTCACCCTCCCCAGCACTGCTACCCTTCCTCTTTCCTCCCCTCCCATCCCTCAGCTTTCACCTCGAGGAAAGACCTAGTGGTAACCCTTCGCCTTGTGCTGAGCGGCATAGGCTCTTGGAGTCATGGAGATGCCAGTGGTGATGTTCTCACTGTGCAAGAGGCTGCGTTGGAACATGAGCTCGCTTCCTTGTAGGCAGCAATCTTCCTTGAAAACTAAGTTTCAGGGGTTATGGCTCTCTGAAATGGGATGTCAAAACAAATGGAGGTGGATTCAGAAACCTTTTTCCCTTCTGAAGTCACAGCATTCACATTTTTTAAAATAATGAGATTAGGTGATCACTACAATATTCCAGCTGAGACATTTGTTAGATGACACTATTTATTTTAGAAATAAAACATCAGTTCAGGCAGAGACTCAAATCATCCAAAGCATGTACTGAACCTTCTTTTAAACTTAATCCATTTGCGAGCTTCTCATTTTACGCTAAATGAGGGAATGTTCAAAAGAAATGTATTTTTAACAGTGCATTAGATTCACGACACAGTAAGAAAGCATGAGTGATGCCATTCCAGAATGCCATCTCTGTGTTTTTAGGCACACCAACTCTCCATATTCCTAGAAGCTTTCCTCACCTATGGCATGCTTAGTAGAAAATGAAGAAGAGGATGTCTTGAAAACAAATCATCATACATTTATGGTTAAAATCTTCTCATAACCTTTCTCTTTCTTCTCTGGAGAAAGTTACATGGGTAAATCTCTGCATGCCCTTGGAAACTGTCCTATAAAATCTCAGTGAAAAGAGAGTGAAATTTTTCAGAATAATCTATTTCTGTGCAGAAATCACCACTGATATTGGTGAGATTCAGCATTAGTGTTCTTTCGTAGCCAGTTATAATGCTATTCAGCAGTACGGTGGTCTGGTACTAATTTGCCTCCGTCAGCTATTTATCTACCTTTATCATGGAAATTTGCTGCTCTTTATTAAGGATGATTAGTGAACATCCATAGAAGCAAGAATCTACAATTTTTTTCTATCATCTGTTTAGAACTAAGGCTGCTACTTAGGAAATCTTCAAGAGAGAAAGCCGACGTGTATGCCCAGGACCTGTGTGCCCTTCAGTATGAGGAAAAGTACCAGAGAGTGGGTTTGGATTCTTTTCTCAAAATCCTGTCATTTAACCTCAGATGACAAGGTATAGACTCTTCCTGTGCTGGAATGAAAAATACATATTTGAATCAAGCAAAGCTGTTTGTCTAAAATGTCTCAAAAATTATACTTGGGAAAGAAGAAAGCCAAAGTTTTAGAATGACTAATTAAAATATATTCATTAAAATGTCAAAGGAAAGCAATATTTTTGAAAAATCACCTAAATAATATTTTAGTAAGTGGAAAATTTAAGGAAAAGAATGCAAAAACATGCTTTGTTTCATTTAAATAGATTTTTACAGGATGTCTAGTGATAAATCATTTGGTTTGACCTAGTATTTCTTCTTATTATCAATCACAGTAACTTACGATACAAGAAAATTAATTACAAAACTTTCTCTAGGAAAGATCAATATCATCAACTAGTCTGACCTGCTTAGGACAGACCATAGGATACCATCAAGTGATTTCTACAGCAAGTTCAGAAATTCCACTTGAATTAAAACGTATTTTGTAGAAAAACTTTCTGCTGAAACTTGAGACAATTTTAAAATAATTCTAGTTTAATGACAGAAGTTCCTGGAAGATATAATCCATTTCCCTAAAAGGTGCATCAGTGATTGATTATCCTTATCTTAAACATTTGCCTTGATTTCTATTCTGATTTTCAGTAGCTTCAGCTCCCAGTCAAGAGCCTTTTTTTGCAGGTTTTGATGCCTTCAGAAGGTTAAAATGTTGTCTTCTGGTAAATCTCCTCTTATAGGCACTTATCTACTGTGAACAGGCACTATTTACCTTTAAAGATAAACTAAAAAGACTAAATGCCATGAGTTTTTGTAGAACAGTAGATTTTCCAGGATTCCAACACTTCTTGTAGCTCTTTTCTAGACATTTCAGTTTGCCAATATGCTTTTTAAAATATGAAACAGAGTTGATTGTGAATACTGTTTTATTTGAAACACTTTTTCTCAATGAAAGCCAAAGCTTTTCATGGAAACATATTGATTTACAGGACATTTCTGAACTGCCTCAGAATTAGAGTAACAATGAAAATATTTTCCAGGGATGTGGCTGACACATGTTCAAGTCATTGCAGTTCAAAGCAGGGATCTTGAATCTTTAACTCCCATAATCCAAGGGATTAACCTAATCACTAAGACAGCAGTGCTCTATGTTGATTGTCTCCAGTTCGAGTTATTGGAGATTTTGTAACTCAACGAAGCTCAGAGGAGTCAAACTGAGAAAACATTAGTTCATAACACGCTCTGAAAGACCTCTCCTGGCACCACTCTTGGCATAAAAATCTCAGGTTCAAATCCCTGATCCAAACCCAGCAAAGCAGACAGCCTCAAAGCTTAAGCCGTGACCTGGTAAGAAGCACCACCATCCTGAATGCCCTTCTGAGGGACTGTCCAAAAGGGCAAACATGCCCAGGCCCTACTGCAGCGCTACCATGGGACAGGAGTTCTGCGGTGGCAGGGAAAGGAGGCGGCTGTGGCTTGGCACCGTCAAGGAAGCTCACATGCACCAGGTGCCAAGACGTACCCAGGTTCCAAGGCACCCCGGGGCACACTCAATCCAGCCACTTGAATTTAAGTCCACCATGACCCAGGGGAGCAGTACCGCTCCTTGTCACAGGCTAGCTTGACTTCCTTTGTCTTCTCTAGCTTCCACAGAACAAAAGCCAGTTTCGGTTTGCAGGTCTGAAAACCATGACTATGCCTTGAAACACCTGCGAGAGAGAATTCCTGCTTTTCAGATAACCTTGGTTTAAATACAAAAGCTGTACACAGTCTCGCTACATATGGTGGTAGCAGCACCTCTGCCTCTGTTTGATCTTTATTTACACAATCAAGGACTGCATAGACCCTTGTCTTGCTACTACATCATCCTTAGACCTCGTGTTGCAATGATTACCCACTCTGGTCCTTCAGTCCTTTATCTCAATCATACTTTTTAAAACATAGCCTTCATCTTATGTAAATATGGCCTACAATTTTCATTCCTACATGAATAACCTTGCATTCAGCTGTTTTAAAAAGAGATGCTTGTTGTTCAGCTGAGCCCCCTGTGCTGTCATCAACATACAGCTTTGGAAAGTTTCCATACATCTCATACTTCCAGCTGCAGACATGATTTCCACAGCAGATGTGACTGAGAGAACTGAGCAAAGGGAAAGGGGTCAGGACAAAGAGGTTGAAAACAGGAAAGCTAGGGAGATTTGCCCTTACTTGAATATAGAAAGGCAACTCCGATAACTGCTGTGAAAGCATATCTAGTTCTTAATCATCTACCAGCTATCTTTCCCATCCAGGAAAACCAGGCGCCTGAGAAATGTGGAGCATCCCACACCTTCTAGAGTCCTTTCTCACTCTGCAAATTGGCATTAATACCATTCATCCCTCCTGCTGCTTCAGCCCCTCATAGAGGCAATCAGTTTTGAAAGCTAGTCAAGCCCTTCTCCCTCTCTCTTTGACAAGAAATAAAAAGCAGCCCAGACGGGTCATTTTATATGCCTGTGGGGGGGTCTACCTGTGTTTTCCCAAAATCCATATAGAATTACTGGGCCTGAGGCAAAGAGAAAGAAAGACAGAGAAAGAATGTGTGCCTAAAGGCACCCAGCTTCATAACTTATTTAAGTCTTGCACAACTCTTCCAGGTAAAGGTACTGTTCAGCTCAACTGTTGCATGCCCAAGAACACATGGGAGCCAGGCCCTTATTTTTCTGAAGCACAGAGAGGAATTTAATGGTTGGTGTGGCGGGTTTTTTAATGACTGCCCAACTTGTGCTGTGTGTTTTAGTGCTTGATCCAGCCACCTAATACTGAGCAACTTTCCCAGAAGAATGGTAGGAACTAGAGAAGTGACTGTCTCTGTCCCAGACAACATGGGTGCGCAAAGGAGCCTTTTCTGTTTGGCCTGTACTTTATGAAACTCTGTTCCCAACTCCCTCTGTATAAAGTTGTCCTGGTTTGAACTAGGACAGAACCAATTTTTTTTTAGTAATTTTACTTTTCATTTAAGTCTCGTCTGAGAGACTGCATTCTCTGAAATTAATAGCTCGTTTTTCAGACGGTGTCTGCTTCTAGCAGTGAAAGGCTCAATCTTCATAGTTACTGCTGGAATATCGGTGCCAATGGCATGCAGAAAGCCTCTTGCTTATAGTTATTCCTATGGAAACCAAGGTTAATGCTTCTGCTAACTTTCTTATGCACTGTAAGTGAAAGAGCGGAAAAGTGGTCCCACCTGCGACACTGCGGTAGGGAGGGGTGGGTCAGACAGGTGACCCAAACCTGACCAAAGGGAGTATTCCATCCAATACGTGTCATACTTGGCATAAGGTAAGGCCGGCACCCGAGGAGGACTCTGTCTGATTCTTCTGCCTTCAATCCTGATCCGTGCATTCCTGAATCCAGTTCCTGTCTGATGCTGAGTCCAGTCTGGGACTTTTCTGGGACCTGCCCTGCAGCGTCCGGGTGACATGATTGTTGTTGGGGGGAACTTGACAATGGTTTTGTATACATTTGTATATATTTATTTTTTTCTATTATTATTGTACCTTATTATTATAGTCATATTAAAGCCGTTTTAACTTTTCCAACCCATAAGCCTATTTCCCTTTTCTCTTACCCTTCCCCTTTTAGGGAGGGAAGGGGTTAACAAAGAGCATCTGTCATCCCTCTAATAGCCAGCCCAGCTTTACACCCTGACAAAAGTACAGCTTCTCAAGGATGTGCATGAGCACTCTTACAGGACTATGCCTCATATGTGCGAGTTTGCCTGTGGCGTTTGTCTTTTCAGTATACTCACATATAGTACATTATTTGTAATTCATCAGTCTGAATGGACTGCTCTCATCACTGTCTGTTTTTCCTCTTTATCTCTGGTTGAACACAAGGGATTTATTCACCCCAGGTTTTTTCTAAGACAACTAACTCCATCCTCTCAAGAGAGCAATCCCTGAAGTCTTTCGTGTGCCGTTGAGGTTCCCAAATTACACCTCCATTCCAGAAGACAGTAACTTTCTGTCTTTTTTTGATTTGTAGACACCCAAAAAGTTTTTCTTGGAAATGCAGCCACTTGCCAACTGGCAATAAGCTTTCGTTTCTCCCCTACCTTTCATTCGTCCCCCCAAAGCAAATGGAATTCCAGGGCCCACAGAGAACAGCCTGAAGGATCCGGCTAATTACCTGCACAGAAAAGCATGATGTGGGTAAACAAGGCCGTGTGTTCAGTATATGCAGGTGTTGTGACTACAGGTTAATTCAGGCTCTCCCAGTCTCTACTCGTAAAACAGTTCCACTTCTCCTTAAAATATGTTCCTGGTTATTTCAGAATTATGATCTTTGGGAAGAAAATTTAAAATACGTCAATTAAAAAATTTCAATCCAAATCTGCCCAACACTCTCATCCTTTAACTATAATGAAAGCCCGATCTGATGATTTTTAAAGTTTCTGAATAAAATTCCCAGGAAAAATAAACATTTTTTATGAAAGCAGCGTCTAACGAAGAGGGCTAACATACCCATAAAGTTATACTTTAACAGAAAGATACTAATTAACTGTAACTGCGTGTTTTAAGTGTGTAATATGTTCTTGGTCTCACAAAGCACTGCGCATGCAAAAAGAAAAGAGAGAGAGCTGTACCTTCCCTGAGGTGGTGGCCAAAGGGAGGGCCTGGAATACAATACCTGTAAAAGACTTCTAGACAGCTCGTGTCAAACAAGAGTAGCTCTCTAGCACTCATTTCACCAAACTGCCTCTAAGCCTCCAGGCCCAGCAGCGAGGGGGCACGGGCTGCGGTTGCTGTCGCACAGCTGCAACCGTGCGACATCATTTCACCCTAGGAAAACAATCGGTGTCACAGCAGATTAACATAAACCCCTTTTCTTTTCCAGAGTGGGGAATTACTTGATTACCATAAGCTGCAACCTCATTAAAATATCACAAGGAAAAGCATATTTCTGACATTTCTAGTGCTTTTGGTTTTTTTGATTCACTCATCCGCACCAGGAGCAGTTATCAAGAGTGTGGGTGGACAACTCCTGTTAACCAGAAGCAGCCTTCAAGGGCAGACAGCTCTGATCCAGGCTCTTGAGGAAGAAGGAGAGACAATCCCCGAAGGAAGTAAATCTTCAAAGGGTAGCACGGAGACTATTCTGGGCTAAAGTAAAGCGTGCGTCCCCTCAAGTTTAACATCTCTTTCCCCTCTTGATTTTCAGCTTCTAAACCAGATAAAAATATAAACTGAGAGATTTTTTCTTTTTTACTGAGGTGCTGCTTTTGGACTCCGTTGGGCAACACTTTACAAACAAACCCCAAAACTGGTATTGATGATGCTGCAGAAAATGAACAGTGTATGAGTTACAGTGAATACAAAATATGTATAAAACACTGGCAACCCTGTGAAAGATGAGATTGCAGCAGAACAGTGGGAACAGTCACATGGAGCTACCAGTTTACCAGTTTGCAGTTGTTACGAAGTCTGTGGAGAACGGCACTGGAAGAGCATTTGATTCATCTCTGGCTGAGGTGAACCAAAGAACTCCTGTTTACTTCGGACAGCTTGTTTCAAGCTTTCACAGAAAACAGGTGGCAGCTTAGGGAGAAATCTGATGGATTTTTAGTAGGAATATGACTACAGTTCTCCCTCCATTTAAAGCAAATCTTGGCTGCTGTTTCTAATCGTTATATAAATTACTGGGCAGACTGAGCTAAGGAGAGAGGTGGAATCCAGCCTGGAGGTAGTTCATTTCCTCGAGCGATGCTCTCGTGATCACTAGAATATACAGGACTAGAATAATATCAAACAGGAATTGCATTTTGAGAAAATACTCAAAGATTACGTCCAGACCTCTTTGAGATATTCGGTAAAATCAGGCAGATTGTGCTCAAAGATCAGCGCAGGATGGAAAGAGCCCAAGCTCACGTCCCTGCTGCTCTGGAATTTGCTTCATCCCAAGCACAAGATCCCCGCAGCAAGCAATAATGTCAGCCTCCATGGGGTTATCCATTTGGCAACGCTGCACATTCCTTGCACATGCAAGAAATAATTTTTAAGTAAAATAGAACACGAACCAGACAGGTTCTATTGCTCTCATATGTTGACATTAGCTGAGAATCAAGAGAGTTCAAGTAACCCACCCTAAGCAACTGCAAGGGATAAAAAGAAATTTTGTTTGAAACGGCAATGCAGTAACTCAATAAGTAAATAGTGTTTCGTACACATCCTGTCACACAGGGATATAAAGCATACGCGGCCAACAATTACACTGAGAAGAGCGTACAATATGAAGGACTATACAAAGCAAATATAAATGTTGTTTGCAAAGAAATTAACTTACCAAGGCAGAAATCTTACCCGAGTTACCTAAATTCATGAGCTAAAGTCACAGAGGTATTTTTAAAGTATCAGTATATGAGAATCTCTACATGAGCACAGGCTTAATAGAAGGAGAGCACCTTCTCCATGAGAGTCTTTTATTTTAATTATTTGCATAAAGTTATCTCACTATATACCTTATATAAGGTGGTCAAATATTACAATACTGCTTTATCTTAATCTTTGCAAGTTATAAAATAAGTTTATCAGCTGCTTTGTGATCAGAGCAATCTCTTCCATCCTGTGTCTCTGAAGTTTTCCAGTTATCTAACTTCCTAATATACTGACTTAAGTCAAACTGGCATAAGCCACCTCTGTTGTTACTCAATTATGTAAAATTACTATCCTTATTTTTATCTTCTTCCATCCCTAATGTTTTCCATATGCTGTTTCCTACACTCTTATGCAAAATACTACACTTAGATCTACTAAAATACTTAAGATTGATAGATAGCTCTACTAAAGCACATGTGCACTTTGACCAGAAGTCCATTCAGTCTGATGTGCTATCTTGGCAAATCTACAGTATCCTAAAAAAAAAAAATCTCTTTTATGGAAGGAATATCTTGAATAACGATTTTTCCTAGAAATTTGCAAATTATTATAATAGTGTTCTCTATTCTGCTCTGATGATACTTTGAATTTTTAAGTAAAAGAAAAACACAGAAAAAATAGCACAAATTTTTTAAAACAAATTACGAACTTAATGAATGCTTCTAATCCAGCAGCTAGGATATTTCACTTCGAATTAGTTAGCACAAAAGATCCAAGACATGTCCCCTCTGGGATCCCTCAGGGCTTTTATTGTTCTAAGTATACTATCAGAGAACAAAACCAAGTGCCTCCAAGTCATCTAAAAATCATTTCAGGGACAACCTGTGATTCTGCTTTTCATGCAGAGTGCGCCACTGCATTAATTGTGAATGGAAATTTATGCATATTCAAATCTCAAATAGCCGATAGGCTTTGACCAGCTTTTCTTTGGTGCTTTCCATTAAGGAATCACGAAAAAGCTCAGTTTTGCAAAAGAAGTCAGCTCTTCATTGATTAATGAACTGACAGTGAATCGCCAAGGTACATACGTTACCCCTCTGAAGAGATCGTGCCCTTACATCGTCACGGGCTAGATCTGCAATGAATTCTGTGCAAGGGCAGAGAGGGCTCCAACTTCCAGTTTCCTCCAGCACACAGAACAAGGACTCGTTTCCCTGAAAAAAGGCTTGAAAAGTTATAGAGATAGTTAATACTCTTCATAGTAGCTTGTACTATGCTAAGTTGTGGATTTGTGATGAAAACAGCGTTGAGAACACAGGGGCAGCATCAAGGCATTTTCTGCTTTTCATGCTTCCCCTCCAGTGAGCACGCCGGGGGTGCCTAAGAAGTTTGGAGGGGACACAGCTGGTACAGGTGACTCCAACAGACCAAAGGAAGATAGAGGAATTGAAACTTGGATTCAAAGGTGTAATTTTATGTTCTGGATCCCAGGCCTGGTGCCTGATTCTGCTTTCCATTGTGTTTTCTCTGCACGCCCGTGAGAAGGAGATGGAGAAACCGAGATTATAAACATGAACTATTTTCCACTGGAAATGCAGGCATGTCTCAGGAAAGCATTGTGAGCAGATGGCTTCCTGAAGCCAAGCATTACGCAAGTGTGAGCTGCTCAAACTACCCTCCACAATTCCTTCATCTCAGCCGTCTCCATTTTGAGCTGCCCCAGTACAAGCCAGAGACCACCGGAGGGGCTGGGCTGGCTGCTTATGCTTCAACTCATCTACTCTGTCAACACTGAGGCTGATGTAATTGATAATTCCTTTGCAGGTTTTAAAGAGAAAGATTGAAACCACCATCATCACCTCTTCCCCATATTTCTTTTACCCTTTACCGGCGATATCAGGGAGAAACAGAATATTGTGCTCTACGTGCAGACAGTCAGTAATTAAATGCACTCACCTCCCTCCAAGTATGCCCACAGCCCTCTAATACTTTTACAAGATGTCAAACAAAATAAATATTAGCCCTAGGCAACAGAGGACAGCAAAACAAAGTTTAGCAAAATAAATGCACTTATACTCATGGGTCTCAAAGAACTGGTCATAGCTTATTACAGGATCCAGCAAAATCTAATGAAACTTTAAGAGGATTTTAGAAAACAATCACCATGCTGTTACTCTGTGGATAGTCTCAAAAGAACGGGGCTAACAGAGAAGACACTTGAAAAGACAATAAAAGATCTCTTTTAAATTGAGTGCGCTACATGTCACAAAGCTAGTAGGAGTATTTTATTCCCGCCAAATGCAGGAAGGATGGGGAACAGATTTGTCCTAAAAAACAATTCTGCTCCTCAAGCAATTGAGATAATTATGGCTACACTTGTTCCGGGGATGGCATGTGCCACAGGGGAAAAGAAGGAGATCCAAAAGTCCCAGCTCGTTCCCACCTCTCTTCTACATTCCTAGAGATCATAAACTACCGGAACCTGCTGGGAAAGGTTTGCTAAGACCTTCCTCACTTTCCCTCTCTCTTTAGGGAATTGCCAAGTCCGTATAATGCAATAATTCCCTTTTTAATCCTCTGTCAAGGTTAACAAGTTGCCCCTAACACTGACATGATAAACGTATAAGACTAACGCTTGGCTAATTTTTCTTCCCTGTGTGGCTACTAAGTTCTGAAGGTGAGAAAGTAATAAGCTTTTGTACATTTATTGTTACGGCAGAACAGAAAATCCTGTGCTTCCTCTTACATGCGCTTCAGGGTACGTGCGTGTGTGCCAATATGTATTGTGTGTGTGTGCGGACACAGGCTGATGTCTGAGTGTGCATCTCTTTTTGTGGCTTACTTTTCCTGCAGAATATCAAGTGGCATCTGATAATTTGTGTATGTTTATTTGTTGTGCACTAGAACTTTCACTCATACACAGTCTTTCTAAGGCCCCCATGGCCCTGTCTGTGGGTTTTTGCAGGCAAACATTTGCTGTCCATAGGAATGCTGCAAGGGAAAGGGAGAGATTGTTTCCAGTGTTAGTTTATCTGCAATAAAACCACTTTCACTGCCTCACCAGAGAAATAAATCTGGAACTTGTAGCTACTCTACAGGTTGATCTGAAACAGGTCAGTGACACTTTGACAAATGAACTGTATTCATTCATGCGTAGTGTGAGAGCTGCAGGGAACTTCAGCTTCCTTGAGAGACGAAGGAAATAATAAGGTGGAATTATTTGAACATTATTAGGTAAAAACATACAATGTGCCTGAAATTTATCTTTGCAGTCTCCTTGCATCACCTCTGATTCATGCCAATTCACCATCGATTTGGAGAAGAATTTTCTCAATGCGGAAACTAGAGACTAGCAGGTACCACTCCATCAGGATACAACGAGGATGACATTTGAGAAGCATCTTTGACTTGTTACGGTCTTTCCTCACCAGTGCTGCAGTATAACTGTTTCAGGAAGCAGATTTCCAAAGATAGAGACAGACAGATGTCTTTTAATATGTTGTGACATGTCCCTCAGTGACTCTGTTAAGTGTGCTTTCAATGTCGTGATATGCCAGGATGCCTTGTTAAAGATCACAATTGGTAAGTACAACAATTGTGCCAAGACTAGTTAGGAGAATTTGTGAAATCAGAAATTTGAAGCCAACGCAGAGATTAACTTAAACTAGAAGAGTTCTAAAAAAAGCTAGACCGATATATATTATAGCTAGTTTTTGCTCTCTTTCTCCCTTACAGTTTCTTGCACTTCCTTTCGCTTTCTGTGCCTTAGTTAAAGTCTAGTTCAAACCAATAAAAATATGTTTGATCAACAGAATCCTCAAAATATTCTCTTAAATTTCTTGGTAATTCAAATCCTTAACCTTTGAGAGCGGAGGAAAAAGTTGTAGGTGAGTGAGAAAAAAAGAATGAATATATGCGGCCACTAAATTACTGATGCAGCATATCAGAGATGGAAATTTTCATAGTGAATTTTTGCTTTTCTCCCCAATATTGAAAATTCAAAAAACAAAGAAAACACAAACCCAGCAATAATTTCTAGCAAAAGCAAATTTTCCAGCTCCCTGAGAAAGGTAATCTGTGGAGGCAAAAATAATGTAATGTGAATATTTGTTCTGCTTTCTTCTTACTAAAGGAGACATTACATAAAACAGTATCCTCACTGGTTTAGTCATAGCATTTTTCACTTTGGGATTTCAGAACATTGCCAGTATTTGTTTTTCCACTGGGCTCATCCTCAAGCTCTTTCTGAATATGCATAAATAAATTCCTGCCATATATATTCACCCTCAACAGCAACAGTTTCATGGCTCTGGTCATAAGAGCCTCTAATTTAACATCAACAAAGAAGTTATGCTTTCATTGTGATCATTCCTCAAACAAAAATATTCAGAGCATTCAAGAGAACTGGCCCAGGCAAAACTTTGGGCTATAGGAAAGAACAGAAGGATTTCATGGATCTATCTGAGCTCCCAAACATGATAAGCCAGATTTTAGACGATCCTGGATGCACTTGTTGCAGTAATTTAAAAGCAAGAAACTTCCCTGCAGTCTACATAAGCATTCATATATCAGCAAAGGGGCTGTGTGCCTCTCTGCTCACAGCCAGAGCAGGGAAAAGTTGGTTGCAGGGTACTGGCTCTTCTCCTCAAACTGCAGCAGCTGAGGGAGTAGGACCAACACTATGGATTTTGCACCATTACAGTTTGTTGCTGGTGTCAGGAGTAGAATTTGAAGCTACTTAACACTGCATTTTCCTTCCTAGTCCTTGCTCTGCTTGCAGCCTAGCCCACGCTTCCCTCAACAGTTGTTTTATGTGGAGAACAGAGGAGTGAAGCACTTCCCCAAAGTTGAAACAGCATTAGACGTATTCCCTCACCCTTTAAATAAGCCGTGCGTGCTGCTGTTGTCTGTGCTTGTGATTTGCTCAGATGGGAACTGCCAAGGCTTCCAACATGGTGAGCGTCAAAGGGCATCCATCACACAATATGCCTAACAGACTAGGATAGCCCTTGCCCTACAGCTTTCTGGCGCTCTCATCCACTCTTCTGGCTTGCAGCTAAACAGCTGCATGAGGAAATGAAGACAAATGTTTTCCCACTTTTTCTCCACAAATTGCTAATTATCATTTGGTTTTATTGCACAGTTACTGAGAAAAAAAAAAAAAAGAGCTAACACAAAGCCAGTAATCAATGAAAAATTCTTGAACAAAAATCAGTGACTAATTCTTCAGTAAGCAGTGCCTCAGAGAAACACCCATAAATAATCCCAGGGTACCACTGTGACAGTATAGTCTGGCCAACAGCATAACACAGGTCATGCGACTTTCGGGAATGAGTTATTTCTGTTCGGACAAGCGTGTCTTCTATGGAAGAATGACCATTTTTAATGTCACGGTTTTCAAGAATGGAGAATCCATCATAATTCAGTAGAAATTCTTCCAGGCTTAACTACATCCATGGTTTAAAACCTGCTTCACATTTTAAGGAATTGTCTCTTGGGAATGTTCTTTGAAATGTTCAGGTTACTACATGGCTTCACCTTCAGAAAAAATCCAAATAAGCTTTCTGCAGGACAGAACACATTGCTCTCCTAGAATACTTTTTATTTATTATTTCGGTTTTTAAATGTTTGAAAAATTTAACTCTCAAACTTACACATCTGTCTGACCTTCAGTCTATCTATTTAAGGTGTGTTGTAGTGCGTAGTAACGGGTCTTTGCTTTCCTTTTAGTCTTTGTATCACTTGGAACTGATAACAACAAATGTATGCTGGCTAACACTCCCCCTAAGGAACCTGGACTGATGGGAATATTTACCTTACTGGACAGGCTTCCTGTAAAAGCTTATTCCTCTTGCAATAAGGCACCTACCCTTGTTTGACCCTGCATTTGATGTCAAGATAATATGTTGCTATGGATGTCACAAGATCAGTGTGATTTTCCTTCACTAGAAGCTCAAATGCAGTCAAAGGAGGAGATGGGTTCAGGGAAGGCAAGATCCAATTTAATTGCAAATATCTATAAAATTAGTTAGAGATAATTTGGTTTATGACTGATGAATAAAAAAGAGCTAAGATTTCAATTTCTAGCGTGGCCCTTGATCCTACTGTCTGGCACAGACGTACAATTTTGCACTGCTTATGTATGTGATAAGTCAATGTAACTACACAACACCAGTCCTATCTTGCTTTAGAAGGAACCAAAAAACTGACCTATGCCAGTGATCCAAACCTCAGGGTATTCACACCATATAACTTCAAAGAGATAAGAGAAGTAACTGGTTGTCGCTGAGCTCTGGTTCGGCAGAAGATCCTGTGAGAAAGTGTCTCCAACTCAAGTGTAACCAAGTGCTGAGATTTTTGCCTGGGGAGGACAGGAGGTCAGTGTCACACAGAGCAATTCAATCCAGAGCAATTCACTGCCTTTGAGCAAAACGATACCTGATGCTTCTCTAAAACTTTACCCTTGTCAGAACAAGGCCTGGAACCAAGATGCAGTCATTGTGCTCTCATTTACAGAAGAGGAAAAATAATTATCTCCAATGCAAAGTACTGGCAATTGTTTGGAAACCCTTCAGACAGGAGACAGGAATTTTTGCAAGTAGAGAAAATTCGGTGTAAATAAAACTGATGCTTTTCCTCTGCCACCTCCTACTGTCATTGACAGTTGTTATTAACGGCAACAAAATCATCCATCACAGATGCTGTACTTCTTTAAGCCCTCGGAGCTAAAATGCTACATCATGGATTTGCAACATTTTTGCATCACTGACGTAATTTATATCACTCTTAATGGCACAGCACAGGGCATCTCTCCACGTGCCCACAAGTCAGACAGGAAGCTCACAGGTATATTTGCCCACTGCCATCCTTTACACAAAATGAGTGTAAAGTGTTAGCAAATGGTAGAATGGTGACTACAAATGACTACAAATAGCCTTATATCTGACCAAATCTTATGCACTAGAAGGCTTCGCCAGGGATCATGTTAAAGGCATGATTCTAAGAGAAAACACAGCACACTCTCGAGATTGTTTCCAAAAGGACCTTAAGATGTTGACTGTGCTGAAGCTTAATGTTGCACAAATCATGCCTCATTTTCTGAACCATCCTCTTATACTCTTCCATAGTCTTTAGGTAAACTGTCAAAGTTTCTTGTACACTTGAATGTCATCAGAAGATTAGTCTTATATAAAGGAATCCTCCAAAGGATAAAACAGTCACAGTAGAACTCAAGACTGGACTAAAGTTTTATTTCATCTCTTAGCCAAGCCACCACACAAAATTCTGTAAGGTGATATTAATAAATAATATTTATATTGATTTAGCGGAAGTCTACATTAGTAGCCATAAATTGTTCAAAAACAATTACAGAATTTTTCTGCTGACCTGGGTTTGGCAAGCTTGCCAATCCGTTCTGATGTGTTTGCTCCTTGGAGGTATAAGAATAAAGCATCTGTTATCTACAGGTGAAAGTGACACTTTCGCGGCACTGATGCTCTAATCAGCCCGTGCAAGCCAGGTAGAAGAGCATACAGTTATTATTCGACCAGCGTTGGAGAGCACAGGACTTCTTAGAATATTCTGGTATGCCAGAGGCTTTTTCAGGGTCATAACACCTCTAGGAATGAAATGTCTAGTGACAAATCAAATTACTCAGAGTCTGTTTTATCACTTCACTCGAACAACAACAAGATACTACTCTTAAAGCATGGCTGTAATAAAATGGAAACGTTAACAAATATGAAACAACAAAGCAATCTATTACAATGCTACTTTGCTACTTTTCTTCTTCAGTGTCTCAGTGAGCTTTCACCTCAGTTTCTCCCGTTCTGCTGTGCTGAACTAGAATATCTCCATCCATTAAAATGCAGTCTCTCTTGGTTTTGTGGTCTTTGTGGCCTCATTCTCTCTTGTCCTCAGAAGAAGGGAAGTTCTGTGTTCTTCATTAATAACAACTTCACAGTATTCCTGCTACAGTCATTCCTCCTTTTCTTGCTGTAACTGTCACATAAAGGCTAAAATCAAAAAGGCAAAATTGGGAAAGAGAGCTCCAATCCACACCTATACTGTTAATTTCTGAGTGATAACTCTCCCAGGCATGATCCTGGGATTTCCTAATATACAGTTCTTATATTTTTCCTAAGCTTCAGTTAATTGGACTTTCTTATTCTGGTGCAGGTGTAAAAATAGATTCTGATATCTTTGCTGCATAAGTAACTCCATCACTGACACTGGCTCCTCGCAGAGGAAGTGACCCATTAGTGTGAGTAAGAGTAGCACAGGCATAATTTGT
Organism: Steatornis caripensis; assembly: GCA_013398225.1. NCBI lineage: Eukaryota > Metazoa > Chordata > Aves > Caprimulgiformes > Steatornithidae > Steatornis > Steatornis caripensis. Next base: position 215,029 of record VZSC01007013.1, on the reverse strand, counting down.
TGCTGGTAGAAATATAGATCTTTGGATAAGTATTTTTTTGTATGAAGGTGGACTGACAGAGATATCACACTGGAAAGAGGAAAGATAACAGTTTGGCAGGCAAATGTTGGCTTGAGAAAGGTGTGTCATTACAGCATTTTTGCAAACAGCAGAGAGAGACAAGGAGGGTGAACCCACAGATTTCCCCTCTGGAGGAATATCTCCTTTCCTGCTGTTGTTTTCGGAGATGGCTCTCCTCAGGCAAAAGCTGGTCTGGGATGTTTCCTTGAACTTTCAATTTTGACACTGCAAAGTCATGTTCATATGGGGATTACTTTCCTGTTCTGGCTGGATAAAACACCAGAGTCATCACATCAGCAATTCATATTTCAGAGATTTCAGGTCACCACAAAGAAGAGGAACATACAACAAACCTCATTAAAGCCTTAGAGTCTCCTTCTGAAGCGCTGATACCTCAGGGATCAAGGACTCCACCAGGATATGGCTTCATGTTTTCAAAACAATAGGATTTCTGGTTTGGAAAGTCCCTATTTGTTCACACAGTACCTCAACGTGTTGCTGCATGTATTTATTCTGCCCCAGAGGTGATGCAAGCCTTTCTGTATTTGCCAAGAATCTAATGTCAATGATGGTTTCCATTAGCTATGGAAAGGTTGCTACCACTAATTCTACTAACAGCAGCAACTTGCCAGGCATCAGTTGCTTAATGGGCTCACAAAATGCATACAGCTAGTGATTTCCTTCATTTGCTGTCAAAGCTGAGGTCAAAAACAATCTCAAGAGATCCCAAACTTGGCCTTTTCAAAATTTTATGCTTGTCAAGTTTTAGTGCAGGAGATGAATTATCAATGCAAGCACTGGGAGAGCAACAGTTTGACGTGTGCAATGCCTCAGACTGATTCAGATATATGGACGTTTGTGTGTCAGCAGAATCAGAAACAGGACGATCCGTCAGTGATGCTCACAATGGGTGCATCTAGCTCCCATCCGAAATGGACCCATTACCATTAGCATATCCTTGAATTCATTGTTCACTTTCTGTGTGCAAGAGCAGTGAGGCAAACAATAAAGTAATGCCATCGTTATTGCCTCCCACTCCTACACAATTAGCTTTCCTTTTAAAAGCCCACTACAGGCTGTATTCACTGTAGGAAAGAATTGCAAATTGTGCAGGAAACCTATTTCCCCTCAGGGAAAGAGTGGGCCATAATTTTATTCCTTAACATTATAAACTATGCTTTTCTTTGCTTTAAAGGTTAGAAAATGCAGTGAAGATTAATAACATCACTGTTATTAATTATGACCCACCAAAACACAAGTTTCCACAATAAGGAGGGAGTATTCTCAGTGGGACACTATTCTGCTGGTGAAGAGAAATGACTTAGGAAATAGCCATGCCTGAGTCAACTGACAGAAAGTAATTAGAGCTTCTCTCCCGCACTTAGAAAACAGGCAATAGTATAATTGACTCATTGTACTTTTTGAAATAAACCAGTCAGACAATGTGCAGAAAACATAACCGTGATACCTTGTGTCAAACTGGAGACACAGATTCTGCCAAACAAAATGGTAGCAAAGAAATAGAGCAAGACTGAGGACAGTAAGAAGACCCTGACCTCTGTAGCAGATTAGATAGCTGGACTGGCGTCATTATTAATGATGACGTAACTGTACTTAACATAGCATATGAAAATATTTCACTTTATGAACCTACCCTTAGGTGTTACACATTCTTTTTAGTCTGTGCGTGTACACGCATGAGGGAAGGGGCAAAGGTGATTTATGAACAGGCTGCACACACAGTCCATGTGATACAAGCAACATACTTGCAGTGGAGATAGAATATAATTTCCAAAAAGTTAGATGCTGAATCTAGAAAGAAGCTTAGGTCCTAGAGCACTGAGCGCTGAGCATCATAGATACCAATACAGAGAGGCTGTTGGGTGCTGAGTTCACAGACAGTCTGGAGCCCACGAGGCGTATTTAGAGTGTGTATTCATAGAGCTAGCCAAATGGAAAATGGAAATTATGGAGTTACGCCATCAGTTTTTGTTGGCAGGCTAGTGGCGTCTGCCCTGGAAAGTCAGAAGGTGAGTATAGGCTTTAACCTGGAAAAGGTGGTGGTCAAACCAAAATCCATGCTTTCCGAAAAAAGTATGACTCAGTTTACAGCCACTGCAGTATCATCTCAGTGTATTCTTTGTGGTTTGTGGCATTTAACTATGTTTATAGGGTTTTGATGGTCATTTTTTTCAACAATAATACAATTAAATTGAATTTTCTAGGTCTACTGACTGATCTGTGCTTCTTGTATTTTAGGTTTCCTGCAAAGTTTTCGTGTTAAAATAAAAATGCATTTTTTGTCGCTAGTTGAAATAAGTGGCATTGAATACTATCTGGAACCGGAGACCAGTGATTTTCAATTAACATTAAATAGGAAACTGTTTAATATCAGTTGTTATTAAATGGGCACATTAGCATTAAATTAATGCTAAATAGCATAGACAAACTTTTCCATTAAGCAAGCCAATATTAAATGTACTCAATCTTTTATAGTACGCAATTTCTGTCTCAGATTTCCTAGCTGAAAGATGCTTCTTGATAAATGGACATTTATCCCATTTATGCCCCTTTATCTACCAGCTTCATCTGATCTTCATTATAAATATTCACTGGATAAGATATTCTTGTAAATTTTGCTGTGCACTAATTCTANGTACGCAATTTCTGTCTCAGATTTCCTAGCTGAAAGATGCTTCTTGATAAATGGACATTTATCCCATTTATGCCCCTTTATCTACCAGCTTCATCTGATCTTCATTATAAATATTCACTGGATAAGATATTCTTGTAAATTTTGCTGTGCACTAACTCTATGGCTTCTGCCAACTAATTGTCCTTTTCTTTGAACCTTTTCTTTGAGCTTGATCTCACACATACCGTTAACTATTTTTGCTGTTCCACAAGATGAATTCATAGTGTTTGATGCTGCTCCAATTTAAATGAGGGCCAACTGCTGATATCAATAACACAGTGCTTCATAGGGAAGAAACAAATGCAGAAAAAGGCTTGATATTGTTATAAAGACAACCAGTCCCACAACCTACTCCTCACTTACAGGAGCTGGCAGCTTCTAAGCCTCATGAATCATTTTTTAAAATGAACACTGTGTGAATCAAAAAATGGTCATATCAGGATATTTGTTTACTGGAAAACCTTGCTGCTGGCTGAGTGATGAATAGATGCTGAATTGCATGGGGGAAAATGTACATGTCATGAGTTTTACTCAAACAAAAACTAAGAGGACTATATGTGTCAGACCATATCTGAAACCTACGTGTTCTATAGTCTTGATGAGAGACTGCCAGACTCCTTTGTACCTCTGAGATCCTGAAACTTCTCTGAAACCTTGTTTGTCAGGTATGTGTCCTTGTTTGCACTGGGACACAACCAATTTTCTTTTTAGTAAGTTTACTTTTCATTTAAGTCTCTTCTGAGAGACTGTACTCTCTGAAATTTACTGCATGTTTTTCAGACAGTGTCTGCTTCTAGCAGTGATAAGACTCAATGTTTATAGTTACTGCTGGAATATCAGTGCCAATGGCATGCAGAAAGCCTCTTGCTTATAGTTAGTCCTATGGAAACCAAGGCTGATGCTTGCTTCTGCTGACTTTCTTACGCGCCATAAATGAAAGAGCAGAAAAGTGGTCAGATCTGCAACCCTGCAGTGGGGAGGATTGGGTCAGACAGGCGACCCAAACCTCACCAAATGGAGTATTCCATCCCGTATGCGTCATACTCGGTATAAAGCTGAGGGTTCACGAGGGTCAAGTTCTCCCCTTCTATGGCCAGCATCTGAGGAGGTCTCTGTCTGATTCTTCTGCCTTCGATCCTGATCCATGCATTCCTGAATCCAATTCCTGCCTGATGCTGAGTCCAGTCTGCGACTTTGCCAGGGCCTGCCCTGCAGTGTCTGGGTGACGTGACTGTCATCGGGGGGAGCTTGATATTGGTTTTGTATATATTTCCTTTTTTTCCTATTATTATTGTACCTTATTATTATAGTCATATTAAAGCTGTTTTAAATTTTCCAACCCATAAGTCTCTTTCCCTTCCCCCCCCCCTTTTGGGGAGGGAAGGGGTTAAAAAAGAGCATCTGTCATCCCCTTAACAGACAGCCCAGCTTTAAACCATGACAGTATGTTAGAATACAGCTTGAAATCTGAATTATTCATAATCAAAGATGCCTTGATTTTTTTAGTCACCAGATGGGCCTTAAGCCATAGAGTGGACAACATGTTTTGGATCTCTGAGTCCCATCTCCTGTTCTCACAGAGATCATGTTCTTAAACAGCTTGAGCAAATTTATCAAACTAACAAAAGTTAGCACTGGAGCCTCTCAAAAAGAGGCAGCTCTGTCTGGCATCTTGAGTTTGGAATTGAAATGTCTTCCCAGAAGGGAACCAAAGTCATAGGTAGTCTATTAATGAAATCACAGTATAACTATACTTATATTTTAAAAGGAACTTTTCATTTTTGTCATCTAAAGATGGAGAGTTCAATAGCCTAAAATGTATTTTTCAGTGAGATTGTGAAAGCCTCAGCCTGCATGTTCTCATATAGATGACCTGTTTTAGTCGGAATAAAAAGCGATTCTTGCAGTCTGCAAACATTTAGTCTTGCTGAATTGTCTTCAGAGAGAACACAAAATAGCATTATACAGGAATTTTGTGCAAAACAGCTTGCCCTGTGTTTGTGAAGTGGCAGCATGTTAGAAAACTGATGTGACAGTTTGATGAGTTTCCATGGAAACTGCTAGACTTGAATGCATGGGTGCACAAGCAAGCTTGCCAGTTGCCCATTATTGGTTTGGAGGAAGGAAAAATTACATTTCCATGACAGCTATAGATTAGCTGAGCAAGTCTCTTTCCAAAGTGATGTACTTGCAAAAATAGATAAACACCAACCAGACTAAAATTTGTTTGCACTTTCTACAGCAAGTTGCGTAACTTGATGTCCCCTTGAAAATGTCCGGATTGCAGTTTCTGCCCATTGACTCTTTCACTCAAGATACTATGGTCTTCTGCTGCAAGGTAATTTTCTGCAAAAAACTCATAACACAGCAGGTAGGATGAAGAAACCAAAATGAAACGGGAGAATTATTCCCTCACAGAGAACCACATAAGCATTTCGGACACCAGTGAGATATGTAATAGAATGAACCACAAATAGGGCTTATTTGATAATCCTTTACATTCCCTACGCTTGTCTGCTGGGCTATTCTTAAAAATCCAAACATAACCAGGCCCTCAGCTAGTATAAATTGCCATTGCTTTGATGAAATCTGTGTAATATTGAAATTCTCTAAACTGGAGATTTAGCACAGTATTATTCAATGGGCAGATACAGATTAGGAACAAGGGATAGGCTAAATTGTACCTGGTGCCTCAGGCATGCTTTCTCAGTGTGAGTCTGTTGTCTTCTTCATCAACTCCTTGAGAACAACTGACGTTTAAATAAGCAATGCAAATACCAGAATGTCACAGTCACGCCAAGTGAGAAAGGGAGCGAACAGTTCAGGCGATAATGACAAGAATGTTTAGACCTCTGAAAAAACTGTATGGGAATATGATTAGGGTAACTGCTCCAGATTGTAGACTGATGTACTTTGTGATCCAACAGATAAGAAGCCTTTTCAGAAGCCACTTCAAGAATGCTAGGTGTATGTGAACAAAATCTCACAGAAGTCAGTTCACCAGTTTCAGCTGACAAGGAGTTTGGTTTTATACACTGGGGAATACTCAGGGACGAGAAATATGGGCTGTACAGAAGACATGCGTAGGATGAATTATAGAGACCCTGAAGCACCTGTCCTAAGTCCAAAGAACACAGTGCAAGGGTAGAAATTCAGATGTTTCACAGTTTTGTTTAAATTCATGAGTCTCTAGCATTGTTGGAAGTGAAACCTTTGCCCGTATGAAAGAATCTTCCAATACTCAGAGTTTCTGGGAAAACCAACTTTTTAGCAGACTGCCTACAGGTATTGTGCTCTGGGAAACAGCAAACAACTGGTGAACCTTGGGTGTTCAAATCCATGTAGGATGGAATTGCATCCCAGAAGGTTGCTTCTCTGAAGGGAGTCTACAGCCAGGGCATTTACAAGAGAAGTCAAAGAAGTGAGCATTGTAATTTACCCAGACCAAAGAAGCCTTGTAAGTACTTAGGCTTATTCCTATACAAGCCAGAAGAGCCTAGGAAGTCACCAAATATGAGAGGTCCGTTAAGGAGTCACTGAACAAAAACTGAGGACTTTCATGAATTTGAGGTCTGTCATTGCCCAGAAGGGCTACTCTTGTGCAACTGTTAGCCCAGATGGTAGGCTCAGATTTTTGGATCACTGTAACTATTAGTTAAAGTCTCACCTATAACAAGTCCAACAGTTCAGGAGCAATTTTTTTATGGATCTTTAGGGATATATTTAAAATGGCTTTGTAGTTCACCACCACCACCCCACCCTGGCAACCTCAGTGAAAAATGTTCACTTAGATCATTCATTCCATTCAAATTCAGAAATCTGGTGGACTACCTGTATGTACTTACCTATTATCTGGATGTCTGAACTCCTAATATAGTCACTGGTCTAGTCACTAGTCTCTATAGTCACTAGACAGATCTAGGTCTCATTCGTTTGTCCACGTATAGGCCTATAGTGCTGTTTCAGTTACCCTTTGATATCTTTCCCAACTTTCATTTATGTGCAGAAGAGCACACGATTCCTTTGTGTCCTGTGTCATATTTGCCAGTGCAGAGATGATACTTCAGGTACCTTAAAGGAATTTCTGTTGGTTAGATACTTACGAAAAGATAGCTAAATAAAACACTGATTCTCCTCTGACTAGAACAGGTATTTGTGCACCCAACCTGCGTGTAGATAGTTCTTTCAGATTCCTAATGCAGGTGTTTAGAATCTGGAGCTGAATTTCATCCTCACTTCCAGTGTCTCTTTCTAAACCATGGATACTTGCTTATGGGTCTTTATGCTTAGGCACACACCAACGGTATCTCTAGCATCAAGTATTCATGTCAATAATAAGTGATTTTTTTAAAAAAAGAGCTGTATTTCATACGGCAGTCTCCTAATCATATATGCATATGGCTTCATATTAATTCAATTATACCCTTTCAAAAAGATCAGTAGCTCCACAGCAATACTCAATGGAAGCCTAGGCTGAAACATTTTTTTAAAATAGTTATTTGCTGATTCACAAATTATTCCTTTTCAAAAAACACGTTGTGTCTTTCTTAAAGAAGTGGGTTACTGCACCTACTTTAAATGTTGATCGAAATCTTTCTGAAGGGTCCAGCCATGAGTCCTTCTGAGTGGTAGATACTGAGATACACAACTGTTGCAGATGTTTCTTTTCATACTACTTTTGTTGCAGACGGGCCACTTGTGTTATAACAGTGGAGGAGGCGGGAATGAGCATTATCACTGCACAGGGGGAAGCTGGCAGAGGTACAAAACAGTCTCCAAGACATTGTCCAGTGGGCTGAGAACATGACAGTGTAACAGCTTCAGAAAAGGCACAAATGAGTGTTTTGTACACGCATCCATTATCGCATGTGGTACTTTTCCATTCTTTCGTTTGACTAAATCACAGCTTCAGGATAAAACGATGAGACAGAAAGAACCTTGTACAAATGTATTTAGTATAATGTCTGAATGAGCTGACTCTGGAGAATCTTGCATGTTAGAGCAATTTTTTCTTTCTGGTTTTTCTTGACACTAATTCTGTCTCTGGCTTCCTATAATACGTAATTGATATGGAAATTAAAGCATGAGTGAAGATCAAACAAAAAGTCACAGTACTTGAACTTTGTTGTTCTTCCTTTCCTGGATGAAGTAATTCATATTACAGTAACGCAAACTCAGTTACACTAAGCAAATGTCAATGTCTGAAACCAAAGACATGATACTGGACAACAAGATGCTGTCTGAAGGATTTGCAGGAGATTTGGGGGTTAATAAAACATATAACTACATATTTCTGAAGCCAAAGTTCAAATCAGGAAGACTTTTAGACTCAAAGTACTATATTTTTGAAAGAAGACAAAAGACCAGCGCTGTCATCAGGACCCTGTAATTTCCCCTCATGGTACATGCATGTAATGTTTGTTACAGTTCTTACCTCTCTACTGATAAGAAGCGTTTATCAAATGGGAGGTTCACTAACTTACCTGTTCTTAGCTGCAAATGACATCTCACAACCTTTTCAAGCCTATTAGAAAACGTTGATCACATAATGGGCTTGAATGTAGCAAAGAGTTTTTCTACACTAGGCCACTATCTTCATGGAGTAAGAGTACCAGAAAAGTACATGAGAAAAAAAATATGAAAACAATAAGACAAACACAAAACAAGTCTGAAAATGTACATTGAACTTCTCAGTAGGCATGTGAGTTTTAAGAGTTTTAAACTCACATAGCCATATGCTCTTACAGATACGCTTGTCATCCAAATGCTGCAGTCAAATGAGAATGTCTCAACATACAATGTCTTCTTCCCAAGCTTGGTACAGGGTTACTCAAAAAAAGAGACTTAGCAAAGGTTTCCACAGGCCTGAAACACACTTGGAGTTCAGGCTCTACAGTTTTCACTCATACTAACGAGAGATATTGAGAAAAAATATCTTTGGCTGTGTGACAGTAAATTAACCAGTTCTATGAATAATGAGTCCATCAGAGTGATAACATTCTTGTCTTTAGTGCAACCAGGCAAGAATCTGATGAAGCACTAAAGAATGTCACGGTTTTCTTGCAAGTTCTCCTTTACTTTCAAAAATGCTTCTCAGCTGTTTTGGGTGTATTTTGAAAGGGATAGGAAACACTCTTGCTGAAATAGTTATTACTTCTGCAGATGTTGAGGGGGTTTCCTTCTGGGAAGGGCTACACCCATGAGGACATGCGAGCAGCTTGTGTTTTCATGCAAGTTTCACTTGGAATACAGATATGATATTTTGTGAACCGGTAACCTGAATATGGGACACAGATGCGCACAATGTAACATGTACATTCAGTTTGTCTGACTTAATTCTTCAGAGTTAGCCACAGCTGAGGTACCTCAGGAAGAAAACGACCACCAGGAGCCAGCTAAGGACTTGCAAATGATTTGATTCGTCAAAGAATTATGCACATACTTTTGGATGTTAACCAAATGACAGGTAGATGTAAAGGCTTAAAACAAAGTCCATACTTAAATATTGGCATGTACTACAACTCTTCCAGAACTGGGGCACAAGCCAGTAAGAGAAGTTGCCCTATGTTAAAGTCATCTGGGAGTCATGTACTCTGTTGCAGCTTTGTAACACGTGAAGCACGATTTAGGACAATATTTTCCCCATTGTACATGAAGATACAGTTCACTTCTCACTAACACTTCGTTACTATAGGCAGTTCAGTTGAAGTTTGACTGCAACAGGATTCTTTCAGATTGGCTTAGTGCATCCCTCAAATTCAAACAATCATTGTAGTGCTTGCTGGAAGGCATTTCTGGAAGCCTGTGGTCCTGCCTCCTGTAAGAAGCAGGGCTGTTGCCAACACTAGATCAGATCAGCTGTTGCTTTGCCTAGCTGAGTCCTGAGAACTTCCAAGGACAGAGAGTCCCTGACATCTCTGGGTAACCTGTTCCAGTGCTGCACCACCCTCCCAGTGAAGTTTTTCCTAATGTCTAACCTGAACCTCCAAAGCTGTTGCTCCTTGTTATACCATCTGTCACTGTTGTGAAGAGTTTGTCTCAAGAATCTCCGTGGCTCCCAAACAAGTAGGCGTACACTGCTGTTAGTTTGACCAACAGTCTCTTCACCAGGCTAGGCTAGCCCAGCTCCCCAGCCTCTCCTTGTAGGTCTGTGCTACAGGCCCCTGATCATCCTACTAGTCCTCTGCTTGACCCTGTCTAGTCTCTCCCCTTCCCTCTTGGGCTGCAGGGTCCACAAACTCGAAACTGTTTGAAAGTGCAGCTTCATCAGTGTCAAATTATCACCTCCGCTTGGCCAGTGACATAGCCCACTATGCAATTTGTGGTGCTTGCAACGAGAGTGCGCCGCTAACTCACAGCTTGGCATCCACTGCAACACCCAGGCCCTTTTCAGCCGGTCTGTTACCAGCCTGCACTGATATCTGGTGTTATTCCTCCCCAGGTGCAGAGCTTTGCACTCGCCTTCCTGCTCTTCATGAAGTTCCTGTTGGCCCAATACTCAAGTTGCTTTGGATTGTAACTCTGCTGTTCAGCACATTAAGCATTCCCCCAATTTAGCATCATCTGCAAATTTGCTAAGGGTATGTTCTGTCCCCAAAGTTGAGTAATTAATGTTAATACAAGCTACAGGAATTAGTACTGATTAGATGTTGTTTTGTGGTGCTCCCAAAGCTCATGTGAGAAAAATGAAACATCCCAGTCAGGATTTCTAGTTGTCAAGAAACAACCAAGTATGGAATGCCAGAGGCTGTAAAGCAGAAACATCTGCTGAATAGTTCTTGCTTGTTGCAGCACAGTGTGCTCAGGATGAGTGCAAAATGAAGAGAGAAAAAGACATGCTAAAAAAAGAATTAATGAGAGCAGAATAGATAAAAAGTCTAATAAAATGTGGGTGAGAACTAGCAGTACGGACAATATTTGCCATTTTTATTTTGTCTATAGTATTTGTATTCTAGTTGAGTTCTTCCCAATGAACAACATAAGGAATCAGTTTTTCTCTACCAGGAGAATATTTCCCCATGTGAGTGAGAGCTGATGATACCATATAGGAGAAAGTGTCATTTTCTAGGAGCCAGGATCAATCTGCACATAAAAGAAAAAGAAAGCAAACCACCGTTTGTGCTGCATGCTGACTGTTGTTTTCTTAGAGCAGCTTTTCTGATTCTTTCTTCTTTTCTTCTCCAGAAAATTTATCAAGCAGGCTATTTTCACTTAGCACGAGGCATTGCATTCCATTAGGTTAGAAAAGATCTTCATTTTGCTTGACCCTACTTTTCACATATCATCTTTCCTCAGGACAAGAAAGCTTCAGCATTCAGTATCACATCACGTCTTTGTTGCAGATTGGTCACGGCAAGGGAAAGGCACCGTTTGACACCCGCGGGAGGGCATTTCCTTTTGATGGCATCGCGAACTTACATGTCTCCAAAAACAAACTCACGCATTTTTTCCCCTGAAAGAGGGAAGATAAACTTACGGAACAGATCCCTCGAGCCTGAATGAGAACTAGGTGAGTGATTTTTGAGGGAACATGTTGATCCTGACTCCATCCTGTGACTCCACGCAGCGAGCCTGTTCTGTGCCAGAGCAACTCGGTCAGGAGATACGCTTACACGGTTTTACCACTAAGAGGCTCCCACGCATCCCTTAACAACTCTTACGACTTGAAAATCAGTTTGCTTTACCCTACACGTTAGCCCGTATCTCCGCAGGGCCGCTGAGGAAGGACGGTCTGTTCTTCTGGTGGCCCGACGCTGCACCTTTTCCCACGTTGTACTGCTTGCCTGGGGCCGTCAACATCCACACTGCATTTGCATGCTCAAAGCAGTGGCATAGTCAGCCCTCTTGCACTAATAAACAGTTAATCCACAAAAGTGGAACAGCTAGAGCCAGTTTCCTTGAGATTGTTTCTCTATTCAATGATCTGATGCATGCAGAAAAACAGTTCAGTCTTTGCGGTCAGTCAAGCTGATTTAGGCTCACGCATACTAGTGTTATAAATCACTTGGCAATGATTTGCAGGGAAAAGCACTTTTTTTCCTTAGAATTGTTTTTGGTTGATTACCGGAGACAAACCTGAGACACATCTCCACTCAGACTATGCTAAAAGGCCCAGCGAGCACCTGGAGAGACAAGAAGGATGAAGTGATCAAGACTGCTTTTCATTTGAAGCTTAATGCAGACTGAAGCGTGACAGTAACATAGCCTTTTACGGTAAAATTTGGCCTTCAATACAAAGCATTGACTAGCTTAGAGCTTTACACGTCCTCCCTCAGCAACAGAACCGCGAAAGCATTTTACCACAAAGAGCAACCCCAGCAAGAAGCAGCGCTCCTCAAGGTAATGTTTTGCCCTGAAATGTGGAGTCAAGGAGAATCTGAGGAACTCTCCGTTGGCCTCAGGAATACGCTGCCACTTGCTTTCCCCATGTAGGGTATCTTCCCTCATTTTTCTTCATCTCCTCCCTCAGCCTGGTGCTAAACTGTTCAATCCTTCCTCACAGTGAAGAACTTTTACTCATACAGGAATCACACGTGTAAAGGAGAACTCACTACCAAAAGCACTGTTGCAAAGGCTTGGCTTGCTTACATTTATTTCGGATCTAGACTGAGCTGAAAGCCAGGGCACCTTGTGGCCTCTGACTGAAGTGCATGGGGAAGTCACCTACCTCCTCTAAGGCCTGTCCCTTGCTAGCTGCTACTATAGCAGGCTTCTTTTCTTTGATTTGGCTGTTATCATCAATTTGTACAAATTATTCCTAAGCTAAGTCTATACAATACATTAACTCCCAGGTTCATTTCCTCGCAGGTGTGTGCTCAGCAAAGGTCAGTCTATAAACGCTGCCATCAGCTACTGTCAAATCAGAAATGACAAATGTTATTAGTGAGAATTGTGGTTCTTTTATCCACTAGCTATGAATCAGTGCTCTACTGCTTGTTTATTGAGTTACAGAATATTGGCAAAATGATGCCATTACGCCCAAGGAACTTTCTTTCAAATTTTTTTATAATGACGCTGCACCCACTGCAATTGTGTAACTGTACTTCCTCTGGATTGAGACAACCCGCACTGTGGGACATCTCACAATTTAAAAACTAAAGTGATGCAAGTCTCTCAATCGAAGACAACGACCAGGCAGAAGGGAGCAAGAAGACATAAATCACCTAGAGCTCTAGTGTGCTCTTCCTTGGCGTCCCCATCCGCATGGTACTGTATGCCTGGCCCCAAAGGCCTCCTCAAAGCACCAGCTGCTCTCCCTGCCCCTGCGGTTGCTCCCAGCACGCTCCTGTTAGCCGCTGCTCCCACTGAACCCCAGTCCCTTCCTTGAAGAGCAGCAGCCCTGGTCAGCCAGGCTCAGCTCCCTCTGCCTCTGCTCGGTGCTCCCCCAGGAAGGTACCAGGAGCAGGGAACCACTTTGCTGCAGCTCAGCATGAGGCAGTGGTTAGGGCAGTCATCTTCCCTGAACACAGGCTTACATTTCTCCAGATCTATGAGGTTAACACAGGAGGTTATGATCATGATCTTGTATAAAGATTACTGAGTACTGTATGAAATGCAGGGGTAGCACTGAGGAATATAGCATAGACATAATATATTCAATACCTTGAAAGACAAACCAGTGTCTAGGCTAGACGAGAGACTGACTTCCTCTCACCTAATTGCAACTGTCTACAACGTGGACATCCGGAGATGAGCTACGTACGTCAGGTTCACTCTGCAGCCAATAGAGATAGATCATGGGCACTTCCAGAGCAGCAGTCCTCTGAACCATTTCAGTGCCTGCTTTCGGATTAGGTAGAGTGTACTCAAAGCCCCCCACTGCTCCTCACAGTCTGCAAAGGGGGCCCAGGGTGATGCTGCTGCGTGACAGGTTGTTCTTTCAGGCCAGAGCTCTGTTATTCAAACGTAAAAGATTCAAACAGAAAGAGAGGAAAGGCTTTCTGAAGAGCCTGAAACTGTGACATTTCTGGCATATTCAGCTTGCAGGAGCTTCATGGCTGCCAGGGGAAATGTCCCTTGCTCTAGGAAGCTGATGGAAGAAGAGTTTCTTCCACAAGCCCTGCCCTGCCACCATTAGCTCCAGAAGCTCTGAGCTCCTGGTAAATGAAAACCCGAGCTCAGGACCTGGGGACAAATATAGTGAGTGTAAAAGAAAGGGAAGGTCATGTCCATCTGGGAAGTCAAACCTGGGAGAGAAGAAACTATGGCTGATGAAGGGTTGTAACCAATGCACCTGATGGCTGTTCATCCAGTGACACAAAGGTTGAGTACACATTTGCCAGAAAACTGCAAAGAATCTCTGGACCAAGATGGTTCCTGAGTGAATTCCTGCCTCCTGAAAGACAGTGAGTCTGGTATAATTTAGGAGAAAGAGAAGTTCCTACAGCAGCTTCCAATTAAGAAATAGGGCTTGATGACTGCTGAAGAGAAACTTGGCTCCTATCTGCTGTCTGGAAAGGTGGCAACTGAGAAGAAAGACAAGGAGCGAGACATTATTCCAGCTGTAAACTCAATTGCTGTTCCAGATGGTGGCAGAAGAAAGTCACAATATAATTACAGAGTATTTGCATCCCTGTGTATTCTGATGATTAAATGCTACTTACAACTTGCTTCCTTCTGCAAAACCAAAAGGTGTTACAATCGAAGAGGCAAATAAACCGAAATGTTACTGTTACAAAAGCAGATTGCTTTCTGCAGATCTCACTTTTCATTATGTCTCTGCTCCCCACCCTGCTTGTGTAACCCATAAAACACTATCTTTCTTCTTAAATATGCCAACAATTATAATTGCACCTGGCAGGGAACTAGAGACCTGCACAAGAAAGTAACAAATCAGGAATGCTTCTCCCAATCTCTCGACTAAGAATTGTCTAAATGGTATCAAAGGGTAAAGTAAGAAGAAGGCACTGTCCTGGTCTGGTGCCGTCATCGTGCAGTGAATGTCAGAACGACACCATCGGTGTAAAGAGGTCCAGATCTGCTGCTGAACACTGACCTTTCTGGCTTCAACGGTTTTGCATATTGCGTGGCAGAAGACAGAAGCTCCCTTCACTTCACTAACTCTGCATTGCGAGTTTTCAGTCTCAAACCAATATTTTTGTCTTAGGAATATAGTAGTCTCTTCCACCGCCTGTTTGCCAGGCAGATCCAGGCAGACGATGCAGAGGAGCAGGCCAACTGGAACCATTGTATTAATAGCTGTGAAGAAAAGAACATTATCATGTCTAATACAGTTATGGACAAATGGCCTGCTTGTAGCACAGTAATCCTTCAATCCAGTTTCAGTTTGTAAGATAAGTCCTCTGCCTCAAAATAAAACATGCCAAATAATGACTCAGGACCCTCTGCTTCCTTTCCAGGGGCAAGTCTCATTACAGAAATAAGTTTCCACATTTTCTTGCAGTTGAAATCAGCTGCTTTTCTTACACTGAAACAGAAGATTTATTATATTTTTCTATGCCTATATCAATTGCTTCCCTGTTGAACGTGACTCCCTCTGCTCCGTTTTAGCTGCCTGCCCTCCTTCAATCCCGAAGTGCCAGCGAGAGCCCCTGCAGAATGCAGTAGCTTGCAGCAAAGCCCTTACAAGAACAATTCCCCTTTTCCCTCCCACCACAATTCCCCCAGCGTCTGTGAAATCTCAGCAGTTAGGACGTGTCAGGCTGAACTAGAGCTTTGCATAGCTCAGTTTGAAAGAAGCCAGACAAGGTGAAAAGGAGAGGAATTTTTTCCAGCTCCTCTCTTTTTTGACAAGTTGAAGGTTTTATATGGGAAAAGATGAGAACATGATGATTTAAAAAAAAAAAGAAGCAATAATTAGAGAGGATGAATGAGAGGGGGGTTAATCGTGTGGTAGCTGAGAGGGAGTGAATCACTGCTGGCATGTGTCATGACAGCATCTTTGGACTGTACTAAAATGTCTTGCAGTAAAAAGCCCTGTGTATCCCCTGAGTTGCTTGGTGATGTGCTAGGCACACTGGCCATTCTGAGGCAGGGCTGAGGGCAGCTTAAATGTTTTCAGACTGCCATTAAATCTCATTGGCTTCCCAACAAGTGCATGCATCCACTAGGGTTTTAAATATGACCTTGGAAGGGCAAAGTGTAAGGCACACTGTGGCAGGGTGCCCTCCCAGACTGTCACAGCTCCAAGTTCCTCCACGTGCTCAAATCTAAGAAGCCAGATCCCAAATTCCCTGTCGTCCCTGCTCTGTCTCTACAATGATTAATAATAGCAGAAGCTTCTGCGCCATCTTTTCTTGTCTCACTCCTACAGTCTTGTATTTAGATTGTCTCTAATGGTTGTGGCTGCTGTTTCTCCAGCATCTTAGAAATCCTTGCAATATCCAAAACTCAAGTTGTTCTTTCTATTCCTGCTGCCAAATCCCTTTATTACCGCTTTTGTTGACTGATACTGCACTGTGATTCAGTCCTCTACCATTTAGTGCACACCTACACTGGTATGAACTATAACATATCTCAGATGACCTCTAAACCACCTAGCCCAGGTACTGGCAGCAGTCTAGCTATTACAAACTGAGACACACAGTAAATTAATCAATGCAGTAGTGTAGCTGAAGAACTGCATGATTCTGTGGCCAGTCCATGAGATGCCATGAGATACCATGATTAAAATTGCCTCAGATACCCATATGATATTTGCAAAGTGCAAAGTGAATGCAATCACAGTTCACCGAGGAGCACCACTCACACATATATTCTCTCCTTCCTATGGCCCTTTCTTTGAAATAAAGCAAAAATTCAGTACGATGTTAGAGCTGAAGAGTTAAAAGCATTAAATCAGAAACAGAAGACGCTCATCCCTCAGCAAGTTGTGTTTATCTACACAGCAAAATACAGATTTCATGTCACGAGAAATATACGAGACTAAACTCTGTGCTGAAGTGATTCTAATTTTCCTCTTCGCACCATTTCCTGCCATGTTTTGAATTTGTGGCTGACTTCACACCGGTGTGGGGATTGTAACTTCAATCTCTTCATTTTGTGACTTTCACGCGTTTAAATCCTCAGCAGCGAAGTTGCATGCAACTTCACCACGGAAAGATCCTCAAGTCGAGAACACGGCCCCTGCACGCTGCCACTCAAAGCAGCCGAACAGCAGAATGACGGCAGCCTGAATAAAAAGCAATAGCAAAACAATAAGGGTTGGCCTAGCCTTGTCAAACTGCCACGCTCAGGCAGGCTGCTGTTAACAGGGCTCTGAAAGGGCTAGCTGGAGCTGTGACTAGAAGGCAGTTCTGTCTCCTGATAAAGCAAGCAGACGTGCTGCATTTCCTTGTAATCTGTGATGCTGGATTTCCCATCTTTCACGATTCGATCGATTTTCTGTTGTAGAGAACAGGGGGTGGAGAACGGGAGGGAAGAGCCTGGATAAAAAAACTCTTTCATTCTTCCCTTCTTTGGACAGTCTGGTTTGGTTTACGTTATCTTGACTGTAGGAAAGGATAAAACAGCCTGCCTTAGGACTTGTGTAAACATTATCAGCAGGAAAGGTTTTGTTTGCTCTTCCCTTCATGATTGAAAGCTACAAACTATTAACATCAGCTGTCATTTTTAAAAAGGCAGAGTATCAACTAATCTCTTGACTGTGCATTTTAGGTACAGCTGTACCTAACAGTTGTCACCATTCAAAGAGCCAGGCACCAGCATCAGCCTGGCAAAAGAAGTGTCAAAGATTAACATTAAGCAGCAAATAAAACATCGCTGAGGTAACAGCACCCACACCATCCTCTTTCTTCCCTCCTTTCAGTCCACGGAATTCATAGCATTGCTGTCGGAACACAGACATCCTAGTTTTGTTACTTTTGAAGTATTTTCAAAATTCACTTCTTAATGACACACAGCTTTATAATAGAAAAGTCCTACAGTACTTGCTGACACACAAGTGCTCAGCTCCCGCAAGCCCGCTCGGTTCTCTTGACTCTCATGAAGCGATGCCGGGATAAACCACCACAGCACCGGCCCGCGCTGCAGCTTTCCACAGCTCTGCTGTCCTTTCCACCCTTAACACGGCTCGGTGAGTGACCTCGGACAGCAGTGGAGCTGCACGCTTTGCTGGTCCTGCACACGGAGCTCCTCTTCAAACCAAGTTCATTCACGTACCTGAGGCACCGTGCGGCCTTCAGAGCCCATCTGCTGTGACGGGAGCCGCCACCACCTCTTCTGCTCTGTTTGTCTCAGCTGGACCCAGGCTTGTTTCTGCTCTCTCCCTGCTGGCACTGAGCATCCTTTCCTCCCTGATAGATTCCCTGTTCCCCTCCCTGCTGGGATCTCTGAGCTTCACTTTTAATTGCCGCTGTGTGCTCTTTTCCAGCAAGTGGGACACAGATCTGCCTGATGCTGCTCACGATTGCTCGGCTATGAATGCTGCAAGCTCTGTTTCTGCCCCCATGAAAAAATTACATGAACAGAGCTGGAAACAGAGAGACAGCATTAGAATGATTTCAGAATAATTCCACTGATAGAGTATTTCTGGAGCATCACTTTGATCCCAAAATATTTACTGTTTGACCAAAGCAGATTTTTCTGGAGTCAGATTGTGCAGATGTAAACCTCTCCTCTGTTCTGGAATAGTTATTGCACAAATGCGTTTTGCTCAATAGCTCTTCTCTCAATCACCCCACACTACTGTGAGACAGAAGAAAGAGAAGAAAATTCACAGCATGAGGCAGCTGTGGGTCAGACCATTCCTAAGGGAAGCTGAGTTAATGAAGAGGGCCTGCTCCAGTTTATTTTTTCTTTGCTGCCCTTCAGAGAAAACTTCCAAATCAGAAAGTGTTTGCTGGATGGCGTTCATTGCCTTGCTGCCAGGCTAGTAACTGATTCTACCACCTCATTAGCTAATCCACTCTCTAATTAAATATGGACTGGATTCAACATACGCGGAAAGGGGTAAAGTAGACGAGTGTAATGGAAGTGTAATTGCTTTTAATGTGATGTAATGTCAGTAAATGCTCTGCATTAATTAGTGTTCCAGGGCAATCTGTCTGGTCTTCTACCTAACTGCCCATAGAGGATGTTAGCTTATGGAGGAATACATACAGAGAAAGCTTTTTGCCTATTCCCCTGGTATAAACGTTAGAACCAAATGACATTGGGATGAGAAAAGGACATTGAATAAAACAAAATGCCTAGGATGACAGTGTGCTTTTTAAACTTAGACCATAAGGCGGATTTACCCTCACTTACCTAAGGTTTTATAAGCACAATACAATGACTTGCAGTCATGTTCTACCCCCAGCACTGTCTCAATCCTCACTTGATTTTCCAGTAAAGATGGCAAGGGTTGAGCCTGTGCCAGATGCACAAGTGTGGTGGGAGGGACCACATTACCCAATGGCAAGTGCAACAGGGAATTCCTGGTGGTGGCCAAGCAGCAAGAGCTCGGCCACAAGTGCTGCTGGATCAGGGAGGACCAGAAGGGACAAAAGCACGCGTGAAGGTGTCCCAGCCAGAGACTGCCCCGAACAGTGACCCTGCAAAGCACTGCACCGTATGCCAGACCCACTCTGAAAAATAAAAATAAAGGTCTTGTGCCTGCACAACAGGTACAGCCTGGCTGGCACCAAAACATTTTCCCTAGTCCACCTAGCAAATGATGTTTTTCTAGTCTATTCCTTGTGGGGAAGAGATGATGGTTTTGCTGGGAGAGCCGGTCAGCCTTTGGGCTCCTTGCTGGAAGCCTGGGAAATAACAGCATGCCGACTTGGTGTCAGCGTGTTTGCAGAAGGCGGCCATCTCAAATGGCAGAGACAGCTAAATGCTGAAAATGTGTTTTCACAGCTATGATAATGAGAGGACATAAATTCATGGAGTGCACTCTGTCTTGAAAATTATACGACAGTGTCAAGAATGGCAGTAATGAAAAAAAATCAGTAATGATGTATTCAAGGCAGAAATAGGTAGACAGCAAATCATTTCATTATAAGCTAACGACGTGTCTTTCAATAAAATTCACTTGCATGATAGGCCAGCTGTATTTTTTTAGCAATGACTGAAGAGAAATGCTTCAAGTTATTACTAGTCCCAGTGAACCACCTGAATTTTTCCACTTTCCCAGAAAGCTCATGTTCTCTTCAGCAATATATGGAAACAGTAGTAAAATGTTATTGCTTGCTCATGGGGTCACAGTACATGCCAGCCCCTGTCAGCAATGGCTGGTTTGCATTCAGAATATATGCCACCACTTTATAAAATCAGCACAAGTTCAAATAGTACTACACTACAGGAAAAAAAATAGATAAGCACATTCCCTAGGCATAAAGACAACCTTCCAGTTTATACCTCAGAGTAGGCAAAATAATTAACTATACAAGACTGTTTGCCTATTACTGAAACTTCCCAGCTTAGTAGAATTCAAATAAAACATCTCATAACTAATGAAAATGAGGGTATGATGGTTCAGTTCTTCTGATTGTCAGGCTCCTATGTAGCTCAGTGGAAATTTAGCCGAAAGCAAAAAGTCAGGAAGCCCCAGACAAAACCAAAACCCTCAGTAAATCAAGTGTAAAATGTCTTCCACTAATACTAATTCAGATTATAAATGGGTTCACTCTGAATGCACAGATGCCTTCTTTCTGTTTGCTTTCTGGAAATAATCCAACAGTGTGGTTTGCTGGCAAAAATGTCAGAATAAATAGCTCGCTTATGTCAATTTTTGAATCTGAAAATGTTATAATTCCTGCCAGTGAGGCAATTCTAATAGTTTCACAGACTCACTTAGGGACAGAGACACAGCCCATGCCATCCTGTGCGTGTCCAGCTAAAAAGCAACCAACACAGCACAAGATTTCACATAGCGAATCCTTACAGGAAGATGCTTGCAATTAACTCCTAATAATGAATCCCTCCCATGTATGAGCTGTTCAGGAACAACAGAGGTATAGAAGAGTGGAACAAAAACAAGCAAAAAAAAAGGTGAGAATTAGTTGCCCATTTGAAAAATACTAGTGAGTGTGAGATAAACATGACAGCTTAAAAACGCTAACCTAGGGTTTATACATGACACCTCAGGCTTTACCGAAGCTTGTGGCAAGGCTCTCCCTCATGCCCAGAGAGGAGGAGGGCAGAAGACATGAAAGTGTGGCAGCAGCGCTCACCTTCGTGCTCTGCAGCAGCACCAGGATGTGCTGCCAGGCTCCCTGGGCATTGCTCTGGGCACTGGTCCCTCCAGGCAGTCTGCTCTCGTTGCTCTCCTTCAGCTCTATTTCACTGTGCTCGCTGACACCAGATTGCTGTTGCGGGGAAAGAGAAGGAAACCTTGTTTAATAAAGGTTGCAGTAAGGGACTCAATGGCTTACAGTTAAACACTGGAAACATTACAGAAAACACACAACCAGGTAACAGCTGAAGTCCAGGGAGCTCTGTGTGCTGCCTCCACACAGCGAAAGTGTTTTGTGGTCTCTTGCCTTTCTCTTTTTTTAATTATCGCCCCTCAACACCTTTGGGTTATCTGGTATTTTTTGCCCTTTTTTGCCTGGTGGGGATGGTACTGGGAAGTAGTTTTAGAGGTCAAGCATCAGCCCAGCTCTGTGTTGTCAATACAGACAGTGACCAGTGGCACCAGGGGAAAGAACAAGGTCGGGGCAAGTAAGACAATCTCTCAACTCCTGATTCATGTCTACTGCTAACTCAACAGCTGCGTCTTGGAGACTTCCTAAATTACAGGTTGTAACTTTTCGTTTAGCAATCCTGAATGGATTATTTCTTTCCTGTTAATTTCTCCAATCAGTCTTCGAATCTGTCTAAATTGTTAGCTATCATAACAGCCTGCCAGAAGAAACAGTTCCACAACTTAAGCGCACACCAAGTTTTCAAAAGAGAACCCATAAAATGTACATATAGGCTATGTAAAAATCTATTTAGATACAGGCTATATATCAGAGTCTATATATGTATATGTTGTAGTTTAAGCCCAGATGGCAACTAAGCACCACAGAGCTGCTTGCTCAATTCCCCTCAGTGGGAGGGGGAAGAGAATCAAAAGAGTAAAAGTGAGAAACCTCGTAGATTGAGATAAAGACAGTTTAATGGGTAAAGCAAAAACCACACATGCATGCAAAGCAAAACAAGGAATTCATTCACCCCTTCCCATGGGTAGGCAGGTGCTCAGCCATCCCCAGAACAGCAGGGCTCCATCACACGTAACGGTTACTTGGGAAGCCAAACGCCATCACTCTGAACGCCCACCTCTTCCTTCTTCTTTCCCCAGTTTTTATTGCTGAGCATGGTGCAGAATACCTCCTTGGTCCATTGGGGTCAGCTGTCCCGGCTGTGTCCCCTCCCAACTTCTTGTGCACCCCCAGCCTGCTCGCTGGTGGGGTGGGGTGAGCAGCAGAAAAGGCCTCAGCTCCGTGTGAGCACTGCTTGGCAATAATGGAAACATTTCTGTGCTATTGTTGCCGAAAAACTCGGAATAAAGAACTTATCGACACCAATGTGATGTAGATAAGCAGACACTTCTTTATTGACGGCCGGGTGCGCAGGGGAGTCTTCTCACCAACAACGCACACCAAGCTCCAGAATCATACATCATATATAGAACTTATCCATGCATATTTATTACGTACTCATACATAAACATATCATTTCCTAGAAATCATTTACATACCCTCCTCCCCTTTCCGATTATGCGCAATAGAGGCTAGAAGTTTCTAGAAATGGGTCTGGGGTGTAATAGGAGTAGGTGGTCTATGAGTCGGTGGTCGCGATCTCCCCCTGCCGGAATTACCTTTTGCTTAAGGACACGGTTCTCTGGCAGGTACTTGCCAACTATTACGGTTGACTTCCCTTAGTTTTCATTATTCTAGACCTTGACAGCTACATGTATTCTTCTAATACTAATAATTATCAACTGGTACCTATGGGTGCTTAGTAACTAAGTTCTAGATGATTGGTTTTGAACAATCCCTTCGGCCTTGGTACAGGGTGTGCAAAAGATTCCATAGCAACATTCCGTTACTAGTTGAATGTGCAATAGATATAAACATATAATTCCTACTAAAATATCTCCTACCTCTATATATTTATGTTAAAATCAAACACAACTAATTCTCCTTAATAATAATAAAATGGCAAATTGGTAACATTATCAACATTGTTTTCAGCACAAATCAAAAATCCCAGCTACTGTGAAGAAAATTAACTCTATCCCAGTCAAAATCAGCACGGTACATATGCCTTCTATATATACATATGTATATGTTTATAGATACACGTACATAACCAAGTTGGTCTTAGGTCATTTCGGTATGTCTCATAGAGTTCAAGCCTGAGCATGTTGGCCAGCTCGTAGGACAGAAGACCCAGCTGTCCTATGGCTCTCTTACTACTCAGACATTAACTTCCATGCTGGGTAAACCCAATTCTTGCTGTAACCTGTCTCGCCTAGACTTTTGTCTTCTGCCTCTACGTACACCAAAACAGCGCTGATGACTCGTGTTCCACTGCTCCACTGTGGTTTAGCTTTTTCCCCTACGTGTACCTGATAGCTTCCCTGGCTGGAGCCACTGGGGTATGTTTGCAGCTGGCCTCCTGCTCTAGGTGGCCGTTGCGTGTACGGGGCATGTTTGGAAACTAACAGCAGCATTCTACATTTTGTACATTATGAAAAAAATATGGCCTGCATAAACACTAGGTAAGACAGTCGTCTCCAGTGCATTCTCCACCTGTGCCAGATAGGAAATGGACTCCGCAGGACGTCATTAACATAAACAGTTGATAAAGAAATAAGGCAGGCTGAAAACCTCAGCTGTATTTCTCTGCACCATGCCACTTCATTACTTTACAGCCCATTCTGGGAGAGATATGGACAGAAAAGCTGTGCCAAATGGGCCTTGTAAACACAATGCCTCTTGCAGAGTGTCCTGCCCCTGGGATGCTGCAGTTGGGTAAAGGAATATCCAGGATTAGGTCAAACCCAGGCATTCCCCAGGGGCCCAAGAGTCGTTATGGGGGAAGCTATGTGAAGTAGAGCTCAGGGCTCTTCCAGACCAGCTCTTCTGAAAAGCAACTAGTGTTAGTTGTTCGTTCAGAGGCTATGTTTTCTTTTAGTTGTATGGAAAAATTTCAAATTTCCTTCTAAAATTTTTCAAAATACCAGTGAGAGAAGGGGTTAAAGAAGTTCTGATGTATACGGGGTTACTTAATAATCACTGTGCATACCAGGGAACCAAGCTGATAAGAGATGCTTAGCGCTTTTGTTAACTATTGTGCAAACTTTCCCAATAAGGGCTAGGGAGCCGCCTCACCAGCACAGAAAGTCCTTACAAACAGAACAACGGGGCAGTGACTAAGTGCAGGGTCCCCTTAGAAAAGCCTAAGGACCAGCTAAAAACCGAACCTGCGGTTTTGATAAAAGCCAAAGGGAATAACTGAGTCTGCGCCAGAACAAAAGGTTACTAGCGGTGACGAAGAGGAGTCGTCTATCTTCATCCCCACGACGACCACCACAAGAAGGTACTGCGCAAGCGCAGTGGTGGGGGGAGTCTACGGAAATGACCCCTTGGAACTAATTTTAATACCACGCGGGGACAGGTCATGCATATGTATAGGCGTATTGGGAAATCTTATGAATATGTATGCACAACGTGTATAAATTGAAGCCAAGCTACTACCCTGGGCGCGCACGACTTTGGTGGGACTACCCCCAGTGCCGCCCAGCGCCGAATAAACATACCTACTTTACAATCTTACAGATTGTGGAGTCTGCTTTCCGCACGTCACCAGCAGTTAAAAAAGAAATAGGGAAGGTTTTAGTTTAAAGAAGTCACACAGAGAAAGCCAATGAGTAGAGAAAAGCCTTTAGCTCCATCCCATGACTGATGAATATGTTTCTTGGAGCAGCCCCTTCTGAGGTGAAGACCAGAGGTGAAGACCAGAAAGCAAGTAGCTTGAAGAGACATAATGTGCTACGACAGAAAGCTGAGTATCTGAGCAGAGGTCTCTCACCAAAGACCAGTGAGTTGAACTGCCTAAGCTCTTGTTATGGCATGAACCTGGCACGCTCAGGTCTTGCTGGATATTTACAGGGACAAACGATGCTAAGGAAGCAGAGTTTATTTCAGCTTTTTTTTTTCAAGCCAAAATGTATCTGTAATCCATTTTCTTCCCCATTAAAGTCTCTTGATGCAGGTCTGTTAACTGTTTGGAGCAGTAGTCTGTCTAATTTTATGAGTGCTGTTTTGCAAGCCTACCTGGCAGACTATGAAAACAAACTTCTCAGGAAAAGATGCTTTCTCTGGTAGGAGGCCAGGGTCTGCACCATGAGCACTAGATAAACATAGGGAGAAAATGTATCCTGTCATAACTACAAGTTGCCACGTGAAACCTCCTTGAAACTGCAGATCAAGCTTGCAAGTTTAATTTTCTTTTGGCTTATTTCCTTCGTGCAATTCACTGTGAATCTGTCACCTTTCTCATCCAGTGTTTATTCAGAATTTATCATTTTCTCCTTTCCTCATGTAATTCAAGATGACTTTCTGGTGTAGATAGCAGTTATCCTTTCTGTCACTGGAGTGGCATGACTACAAGTGACCAACCGCATCTACAAATTGCCCAACTCTGTTACCAAAACATGGCTGAGGTTCAATGCCTTTTTTTTTTTTTTTTGCAAATAGAAAGCTGTGACTTCTAGGAATGTCAGTTTAGTACTTCCAAAATTACATGGTTGGCATCATAAAAACTCAGATTCTTACACACATTCTTTTTCCATGTATTCATATAAAGTGAGTCTTCAGGTTTAACAGCAGTGTTATTTTCTGCTGTACCCATTTCTGGTGGGAATTTGTGTGTGTTGTCTTTTTCCTATCCCTTTGTTCATCTCCCACCCCCCCTGAAACTCTGGACTCTCTGGTCCTGTCAAGAGATCTGCAGGATCTGTTGATTTCATAGGTCAGAGGCCAGGCCAGTTTTGCAGAGCTGAGAAGGAGAAGGCTCAAGTTCAGGTATCTCACAGGTATGTAAGCCAAAGCCAATATGGATGGATGACATTTTTCTTGCACAGTGTACAAAAATATTAGCACCAAGACTAGTGTGGCAGGAATACAAGAGATTGCAGGAATGTTATATGGGATATAAAGTATAAGAGGCTTATTAACAGCCTTGATTTGCTGTTGTTGCTTTCCAGGCAGAAGACCCTCACTGAGAAACAGTGACCTTATAAAGGTGCCTTTATTTGCTGTGCTAGCCGTCAGGCCCATAACCTCTAAGGAAAGCAGCTCTGAAAGCCAGCGACCACGTTACTATGGTGCTCCAGGTGCATTCTCTACACTTCAAACTGTGATGGCAAAATTGCTTGAATAAATCTGTGTACGCAACTTGGTTTCCACTTCCCTTCTCACACGTGCACAAAGTAATCTCTCTGCCTACCGCTCCTGCTATTGCCTTTAAGGATGCAGCATGTTCCTCTTGTTTCCCTCAGTTCTTTCCCACCACATTTTGAAGGCTTCAGCTACGCTCACTAACAAACTTCTTCCATCACTGATTGAGCCAGACCAACTTACACATGCTGAAAATTGAGTGCTTTTTCCAGAACAGATTACTGTGATGGAAGACGTGTTTGCTTTATGATTTCTAAGTTCCTTTTGGCTTAACCTCTCCATCTCACCTCTCGTTTTATATTTCAATGAGGCATTTGCTTGCAGAAACTCCATTTCACAGGTTCTGGAAAGTCTCGTCTGATTTCACTCAGAAAATCTCTCCACAGGTGGAAGTTCTGTATCAGAAGAGCAAAAGCTGCACCAGCAGAGATTACAAGAGTGCATGAGAACTAGTGATAGCAGGTCTAGTAATTCACACCAGAGAACCAAAACCTTTTTACCTTAGCCCATTCCAAAGGGAGCCGTTTTTAAAGGCAGGAAGAAAGAAACATGAATGGCATGCTATCAGAAGGTTTGCCAAATACACAGACCTCCCCACTTCTCCCAATAGGTCACACTCTTTGGAAACTACTGCCTGAGGTGGCCTGCTCTTGTCCCAGTCAGCCCTGATCTTTATATCAAACACCGTATCATGCTTAAATGACTACAGAGGTTTAAATTCATACTACTGAAAAGATCATCTCTGTTCAGCTTCTCGGCCACCACATCTCAGAAGTTTCAAGCACTTTTTGCGCTAGTTGGCAATGACCCTGGCAGCCAAAAGGTCTGACGCTCTCTACATCAGTTCTCAGATATCTGCAAAGCAAAATGCTGAAGAAGTAAGTTCCTTTACTTACAGAAGGGAAAGTTTTGTGTTTTCTACTGCATCTGATCCATAAAAAACCACAAGTCTGTTCTGATTTCCAGGTTTTGGCTTAGATCCTCAAAGGTATTCTTAGGAATCTAATTAAAGCCTTGCAGTGTTTCAGCAGGTGATTCAGGAAAAACATAAATACGGTGACTACAATCCTCGCATCGCCAGCAGAATAAGTTAGATCTAGGTAACAGTAAACCCAGTTTATCTGAGCTTCTCCCCACTCTGAAGGTGCAGGCTGCTCAAGATTTTATATTAAGGGCCCAGCTCATGTGGACTAGTTCCTTCCTAAGGTCCCAAACCCCGTATTCTGCAGGTGGGCTCTATACCTCCAGAGGAGTTCAGCCAGTAAGGAATACTGTTCTCAGGGACACAGGGAGAGTTAAGGCTCTCTGGACGTAGTCCTGGGTGCTTCAACACACCTGGGGGATGGGCCCGTTAATTCAGCACATGCTTTAGCTCCAATGGCTGGAGGTTCAGTCCCTGGAGGCAGTAATTTTCACAGCCCAGTCTACCATATCTGCTATGCAAAAGAATAGAAGATTGGTTTTTTTTATTTGCCTAGATTGCTAAAACCATGCTCAAAAATTTGTATTTAAAAGGACGTTCAGCCTTTCTTTTCAGCAATGACATGATTCGGCTTTGGGGCAAAACCAGCACCAAATTGAAACGTGTCAGGAAGCATGCGGCAAATACAGCGCCCCAACCCATCGGCTCTAACTCATGGCTTAGTTCTGTTTTTCTGAGCCTCCCCGACGGTGGCTGGCCCCCTGGATCAACAGCACAGCCTGCCAGCCGCAGCCTCAGCCCTCCTTTCTTTGACGTTCACACTTGCCACCTGGCACTGAAAGCACATATCTGAACACGTGGGTTTTGTCCTGGCAGAGGTTCCCGCGTGCCAGGCATTTGGCTTAGAGCTCTTGTCATTGCAGCCGCTGATACGGACACAGGGCGAAGAGCGTCGGGCTGGCGAGAGCTCGCCTGTGCCAAACAGAGAGCGAGTAACTGGGATATCAGTAAGGGGGGGCCTGTGGGTTCTATGATTTTTTTTTTTTTAAAGTTTAAGTAGCCCTTTTCAACTGAAGAATTTAGTGAGATTTGTTTGGCCAGATCAGCTTTGCACAGAGAAAAGTAGTTAAGATACCAGTTTTAGGTCTCTCGGGAGATGCTGAACGCCTTGTGGGATGGAGCCTTAAATCTGTCAACAGGCAATGCTAGATAAGGAGCGGTCCTGCAGAGCTATTCCCAAACCATCCCCATTCTCACTCTGCGGCCCCTTCCTGCGCTCGCTTGTTTCCAGGAATTACTTGCCTGCTGTTGAGAAATGCGGCTTCGCTCTGGTTCCCAGCGCGGCCATGAAAGAAGCGGGGGCATCGGCATCCACATGCGCATTCATGCGGGGCGAGGAGCTTCCCCTCACACCTGCTGCGTGGCACAAAGGACCCGGAGCCCGGCGGGGGGCAAGGCCCCTCGCTTGGCCTCCCTCCCTCCCTCCCTCGGCTGAGGCAAACAAGTGAACAAAAGCGGGGAAGTTCTCTCGCCTCTGCCTCAATACCGATGTCAGGGCTAAGGAGGAGACAGGAGCTCTCCTCTTTCACCTTTCTCTGGTCCCATGGACAGTCCTCTCTCCCCTCTTGACAAGAAAGATTTGCACTGGAACTTCAGATCCGATCACTTGCTGCCATAACGCGCCGCCTTAGCCCACTTGCCTTTCACCTTTTTTGGTCCCTGTCCTCAAAGTTGTTAAGACCCCTTACTTTTAGAATTCCTAAATACCTCCGAAGTGCTGGCCTTCAGTGTTGCATCTCGCTATCTTAACGGGAGGGCAAACTACCAGGCAAAACTCAGGTCAGCCTAGTACACTTCATTTCCCTAAACTCCCTCCACAGCTGGCAAGGAGAGAGGCCCTTCATGACATCTTTCAGATTTGCTAAATTAGCCCTCTACTCTGAATGACCTTCTGAATAGACTTGTCATGCTCCATTGACTACAGAGGGAGCCTAAGGACAGCCTCCAAGATTAACCTTCCACCTCACACACGGGGCTGGTGGGTACCTAGCACTGAGGAACTGCATAAAAGTTTTTGAATCAATCAAAGGTGTTGTTAACTGAGAGTGTATTACTGAACTACAGTACAAAGCACAACAATGGCTGTTACGTTGTTGTCACTGCTACTGATAAGAACAGCAAATAAAATATATTTCTGGGTTCACGATTAGAGTGCTTTTCATCTTCCTTGACGAAACCCATCTACTCCAGAGACCCGTAGCATAAATACTGCAAAGTAGGAAGGTGGCCGCCTTTTCCGTCGTTTTTTCTTCCTCTAAGAGTTTGTTGTTCTGCTTTTATTGTACCACTTTACGGTGACCCTTATGTTAAGGTTGCAGCGCACTTCCTCTTTTGGGTACACACTGCACTGAAAGAAAATTTGCTGGTCTTTTTCTTCCCATGCTGGTAGATAGAGCAGTGGCTTATTTAGGGAGCTTTCCTGATAAAGAGAGCAAGTAGCAGTGATGATATACAGGCCCAGTTCAAATCCAGCTACTTACAAAACAGGCTTTATCGCAGGGAGCGTATGCTTTGTCTTTGTGA
Organism: Steatornis caripensis; assembly: GCA_013398225.1. Lineage (NCBI taxonomy): Eukaryota > Metazoa > Chordata > Aves > Caprimulgiformes > Steatornithidae > Steatornis > Steatornis caripensis. The sequence goes on along the minus strand of VZSC01007013.1, from coordinate 185,433 downwards.
CACTCAGTTGTGCAGGCGGCTTGATGGATCCCTGTCATCGAAGGAGGACAACAGCAAAGAGAACAAATGTTGTACTTCACTCCCGGCTAAGGATAAATGGAGACCTGGCCCTGGCACTCCTTGGGGTTTTGCCCTGTTGAATCAGTAGGACTATCTGCAGCACACAGAGCACAGCACTCATGTAAATTGTTACAGGACTGAGATATTGTATATTTTACGATCTTTATACATTATATCATGAGTCGTAAGACATTTATCCAGGCTGAAAATGGGCCACTTCACATTCAGAATATATCCAAAATCAGGTCCCAAATTCAACATAAACCTTTTTTAGTGTATCTTGTCAAGAGGACAAGTCTCTGGCTTTCCTTGCATTCAGTTCCATCAACTGCCCCGGTAATCCTGCTTTTGGAATGGGGCTCTTCTGCACCTCAGTCTGGGCCCTTTTTTGTGTCTTTCTCCGACACATGTACCTAGCTTTTTCTTGTGTTGATCTTTACATGAGGGATTCTATTCCCACCTTCCAAAATCATCTCTCCTCCTCAATATTTTGTCCCAAAACTCCTAGCCCCACAGAAGTTTGGAGACTATTTGCAACAGCGACTCCATGCAATTGCAGACATTATGGACATGTTCCTTCCCAGGCAATCACTTACTCCCCAAGTTCTGTGTCAGCAGCATGTGGCCTAAGCCCAAGCAGAAAGTGGAAGAAAGGAAGAAAGCAAGCAAGCAAGAAAGAAAGAAAAAGCAAGAGAGGGAGGAAGAAAGGCCCATAGGGATAACATTGCTCTGTGTCACTTCTCTTTGGCCACTACCTCCACCATAAACGCTCTGAGGAGAATGTGGAATTCTTGTAGCTGAAGATTCTCTTTGCATCAAACACATCCCCAGGCAGTCGCTTTGCCAGACTGAGGCCCACTGCGCACCCTGGAGCGACACCCACCGCAACTGACCGAGGCTGAGTACCTAGGTCCCATGAGCATTTGTAGCACTATGTAATGAATAACAGAAATACAAGAATTACTGTAAGAAAAAAGCTAAAGTTTTTCAGACAGGAAAAAAAATATAATTACTTGGGTGCAGAACTCTTGAAGTTGTATATCAGGGTTAAAGACAAAACAAAACCAAACCAAATAACAGCCCATTTTTCAAAATGCAGTAGTGTGTAAGCTAACTATCATTGTTAAGGAAAGCTCTTTTCCTTTCCTCCATCCCCATCATACTACATTTTTCTCTGACGCTGCCTCCAGAAGCTCCAGTAACAAACACTTAGCAATTGCTAAAGATCTATCGATTAACTGAAAATATTTATCATTATATATATATTTTTTAACTACTTTGTTTTAGGAAGGATTTTTTCTTGTCTTCTGGTCTTCAGAGGCTTTATCTACTGAACAGAACAAAAAATAGTTACTGACCTTTTCAGATCCAAGCTCTCACCTTTTGCTCCTAGGGTAGAAATAGAGGGAAGCAGCAAATTAAAAGGACTACCGTGTAACTAAGAAAGCACAGACTGAATAAATACAGACAATAAATATTCTTTGCCAACGGAGACAATAGTTTCAACTGTGATTGTGTAGTGATGGAGGCTTCTATAACTCGAGAGTACTCGGAAGTGATGGATATCTTCTTCTGTAAAAAGCTCTGCGTGTGTGTGTACACACATTTGTGTGTGTGCATGTGTATTTATATTTAATGTCAAATCTTATTTGACAAGTTAAGTGTAATGGTCATTCATAAGAAATGCTCTCAGTAAACAGTGAAGATTTTATAACAGACTTGTGTTTTACTGTAAGATTACAGAGGTTTTTTCTCCCATTTGGATTTCTCTAGAGACAATTAGTACAAGCTAGGTAAGGTAAACCGAGAGATGATCTCTGTGTTAGGTGAGTTCCCACATCACCATAAAAGATAACAATGGACAAAGAGTTATTACTTTGTGAGAATGCTTCATCTTGAACATGAACAGTTGATTGTGCAAATTCTCTGTTCTCAGTGAAAATCAGGTGTTGCTCTGCCATCTACAAGGCAAGGGATGAAGTGAGTGTGCCCCTGTATGTGCATGTGCGACTATCATCCATTTGAGTATTAATTACAATTCTACTCTGTGCAAGGCCAGAGGGATGATGAAGCACAAACAATTTTTTAACGTCAGCTGTAGTAGTGCATAGGTTGAGCTCTGCGGTAGCACAGTTCTCAAAGCGGCCTTCACACTGCTAGTGGTTACCTTTGCGTGGGCATCTCGTCCCACTCACCACTGGCACTTCTCCTTGCATCCATAGACCAACTAATGAACCACCGCTCCCAGAAGTTTGGAGCAGAGAGTGGCAGCAGAACTTGGGTCTCTTCTGCACGAAGTCCTCTCCATTCATATACTCCACATGTAACAAAAAGAGGCTACATAAAGACAGAGATGGCCTTCTAAGACCCTATTCCATGAAGGCAAACCGCCAGAAAAGAGCTGATTTAAAAGCTCTTAGCTTAGTCAGCATTTGGGGACAGAGGTGGGAAGGATGGGAGAAATCAGAGACCTGTTTGCCCTGCACGATGGAGCTTTGGGAAGCTAAGCATGACTTGAGACAATCCTCAAGCAGCTCAACCTTACTGAGGAGGTCAGATACTGCCCATGGAAGAACAAGAGCATCTTAAAACTCTCTCATCACTCAGTAACCTAAAAATGCAACTAACTGCTAAGTAGCATATTAAAAAGAAATTAAAGTTTTTCTTTAGTAATTAAACAATAGTGAGTACTTGATCTCCTTTCCAATGACAGGATTTAGGTTGCAGAGTCCATTAGTGGTTTGAAGAATGCACTGTCACTTTTCATACCTTGTAATACTTCACTTTCTTCCAAACAATTTCAGAAGCCTGTATAAATCTCCTAGTCTTGTAAACAGCTGAAGCATCTCTCTCTTGGCAATGAGTGATAGAATGGCTTGTAGGGAGTAATTAATTATTTCAACATTTTAACTAATAGTTGGACACAGAAACAAAAGCAGGAAAAGTATTTGGAAAAGAAAGTAGATTTAGGAAAAAAGGATCATGAAAGAACAAAAAGAAAGGAGAAGAAATTAATATACAATGAGCATTACCTTAATTTCTGCATAATTCTCTTCAGTCCATTAATGTAATTTAACTTCTTGCCTCTACTCTTGAGGATTAATCACCTCTCACTGAACACACGCACTCATTAAAGTCACTGTTAAAGTAAAACAGCTAAGCATGACAGGGCTGGGAATAAGGTTTCCCCAGCGCTTAGCTGATAGAGTAATTTAACAAAAAAAAAACCCCAAATTCCTCATTTGTAACCCGTAATTGTGTCAATATTACGCAGTTCGAAATAACTGCATACTGAAACAAGCTGCTTTACGGAACTGATAAACGTCAGGAATTTGGGGCAGACAGACTTCAGCATGCACAAAACAAAGAGCTGCTTTCTGCTAGAATAATTTTCTGGCAGATTTCTTTCTACAGACTAAAACTTCTGAATTTACAAAGAAGAGAGTTTCTGCGACAAGCGACATCTATAGCTGGTGGGAAATTAGTATGCTAAAGATAGACCACTAAGAATACTTGGAATTAATTTAAGAAACTTCAGAAGTCCTCTACAGTTTCCACAACCAAATGAGAACACCACACTTCTGTGTATTAGTTTATTTAATTCTTTATCGCCACTAAGAGCAAGTAAATTATGTTGATACAATTGGTAAACATATACATTCGCTAGAGCCTCCCACAATCCCACAGAGCTAAGGGAAACATTAAGGGATGTTACAGGATTAATGCTTTCATTCTACAATATGGATATATGGCTTTCATACAAGTTTAAAAAAATCAAAAAGGTAACACACTGCTAGCTTACAAAATCAATATACAAATTGAAAAAAAAGGAAAAAGAATAGGAAAAAGAGAGTAACCCATGAGAAGATATCATATAGCACTGGTTTAATAGATATATACAGAATTAGAAATGCAATGAACACAATATTCAGGCTTTAATTTGTTATTTTGACTTTCATTCCTTCTTTCTGTTTAACACTCAAACTACAAGTATCAAGACGATTTCTGTTTTACTTTGCTCTTTCCATCTTTTTTTTTTTTCCCCAGTTTCCTCACTTCTTATTTGCAGAGAAAAAGCCTTTTTCTGCCTGGGTTTCCATGCTCACACCTAACTGAAGCAGTTCATCCACTCTGAAGCTTTGAATAAAGCCATTCCATGTACTTGGTGTGACAGAAGAGAACATCACTCTGATAACAAAGTCCTATCGGCCGTTCCACTGGCATGGTCTTTTCATTTTCCTCGGACGCAGCTATCTTTAAACTGATATGCTGGGGAGTGGAAAGAAATGTAGCTCTTCGTCCTATACACTATTTTATCCTTATGTAAATAACAATGCAGGACAAAAAGCTCTTTCACTTCTACTTTAGCTTCAAAACATGGCAGCACTAGTTGTGAGACACATTTTGAGTTATGGATGCACCTTTTAAGAGTTTTCCTTCCCCGTATATGGATATACATATATGCAGTATGCACGTATGCATATTTAGAGAGTTGCTGTGCCTGATGCTGACATCCTCGTTAGGCGGTTTCTAGCTCCAAGCTGCAGCGGTACTTACTAGCCTGCCTCTGCTTTAGGTCCCCTCAGCAACCACAACACGCTCTGGATTATCAGAGCCCTATCCTTCAGCTGTAAAAATCTAGATGAACTACATCATTATGGTATGGGAAGTGTAATGAATGACCTAATGAGAAAAGTTAAATAATGTCTTGTTGCCATGTAGATTAGGGCGAGGGAATTCAGTGTAATTAATTGAGTGAAATTGGCTATGGGTAAGGCACCCCTGCAGAGGCTATCCTTTTTCCTAGCTTTACGTCACATAATTCAGGCCTGAAGCTCTTGTACAGTCTTTAACTTTGAATGACCTTCTGAAATGGGAACACTTGGGAGCCTCTGTTTTATCTCATCAGTAAATTCATACATTGGACATATGCCTTCAGTTTTGTTGTGGGTTTTGTTTGTTATTGTGGGGTTTCTTTAAAGAAAGGAGTAAGAATGTAGATACAGTTTTTTCATAGGCAACTCACTCAAAGCCAAGTGATTTAAAAGCTAGGAGATACCTACTGAGTTTTTAGCCATTTGGGAGCCTAAGACACTCAAAATTTAAATGATTAGCCTTCAGGAGCACGTCGTTTTGGTTCAAAAGTACACGAAGTTTTCTGCTGCTATGAATAAGCCTACCTAGATCTTCTCCAAAAGCAAACACCCACAGGGTGGAAGAGGCTCTCTTCATGCTTTGCATTACTCATGCAGGTCTTCCACTATCCCTGAAGCTCTACACACCATGTCTCTTCTGTCTAATTTGATGGTAAAAGAGGACACGGTGGGAAAGGATGCAGCTTTTTGTCACTGTTTATCTAGCTAAGGTGTTTTTCTCTTTGAGGGCAGACACTCTTTCATTATTGTCTCTAATTTTCCATCAAATGTGATGCATTTCTGTCCCCTAGGAAGCCTCGCGCAGGTTGAGCTATGACAAAGGTTTTACCAGCAAGCCACCCTCCTAATGAAACTTGGGAATCTCTTCGCTCATTGTATTATTTCCTTGTTCATTGTCATTTTCTGATTAACAAGTTGCTACTGTGTCTTTTTATCTTAGAAGGACACAAGGAGAGGTATCTGATGGTAGGGGCTTGCTTGTGTTTTGCAACAACCCAGCAAGAAATGGGGAATAGAGCCTCAAGCATGAGGAAGGATTAACAATACCCACAGAAGTTTGGCTGAGAGGTAGATTGCCTCAGCAGAATTGACAGAAAACCTACAAATACTATCCAAATTAGAAATGACTGGGGAAGGCAGACCACAGGTATAATCTGTCCGTGCAAAGGAGAGAACACAGTCAGAAGTTCACAGAAGATGTTGTCCTAGAGAGTTTAAAGAGGTTGAATGAGATACCTACCCCCACTGACATATTGCTCCCTCTTCCTATAAGAATTTGGGAGACGTGAAAGACTACTGTGTCATGTCAAAATGGTGTACCCCACCAATATTTTGCTTTAGAAAAGTGGCAAGTTACATTGTTAATGTTGTAGTTCCTAGACTGAGGGGAAGTCAGGTTGGCTTTTGTCCCACCCTCATCATTGACATTAGACTAAGGAAACTCAGAAAAAGTTGATCATATGTTAAGGGATTCCATTAAACAAATGGGAATGCTCTACAATGTTTATCTTCAGATACTCCCTGCTATCAGCATGGTTAGTTTCAGGGTGTTACAGGCCTGTTTCCATAAACAGTTGCCATAAGTTCATCCTAATGCTCCATTGTTTAACTTGAATTGTCCATTGCCACACTCCAAGTGGTGAAGGAAACACACCAAAGTTAAAGAAATACGTTATGTTTTCTCCTGTCAACATCATCATGACTTGCACTCCTAAACCTGAAAAGACAGACATACCAATGTCTCCTTTTGACACTGCCTCCTGTTGGACACGTTCTTTTGAGGTCGGAGGGAGTGGGACTTTACTTCTCTGCATTTTTAGTAACATCCCACATTTGATTAGTTTTCATTAAGGCACAGATCAAGCAAAACATAAAAACAAGGGTGCCAGCCAGTAATCCTGTCTTCCCTACTCAAGGAGCATGCAGAAGAAGTTTGTATAAAATGCTCCTGACTTCATCTGTCTCTACTTGACAAAGTCTCCAACGCTGTCTGTTGATATGTTTTATTATTCTTTCATTTCTCCTAATTTTTCTCCTTTGAAAAACAGTACACTCCAGAATGTCATTATGGAATTAGAAGATGAGAATCAGTAAGTTACAATTTAGTATCTACCTGCTTGTGTAACAAATGTTCTTCCCTTCCTGGAGCCTTGCTCTATAGTTTTGCTGCACTTAATGGTCTGTTAAATACACCAGGCTGGCAAGCAATGATTCTCTTTCAGTATGGGCACTTCTGTCAGAAGACACGTCAAAGTCAGAAAGTGCCTCAATCCCAAATATTGTTTTGAATCAAGATACTGACATGCCTAATTGCTTAGGAGCATGGCTGAGCCTACTTAGAGGAAGAGAAGGGAGCTATACCAATTACCCTAAGTTTAAACTTGCTAGAATCCAGAGTATGGATGCAGATTCATCCTTCGCTGATGTTTAGCAACTCACTCCTGGCTTTTCTGAGAGATTTGAGTGTTCAGAAAAAGGCTGTCATTTGGGGATTTCTATCATCTCCCCATACCATGCTATAGCTGTAGCAAATTAAGATGGAAGCCACTTCTCAAGAGGGATATTTGTGAAACAAGCTTCAGTAAGTTAAACTGGTTAAGCAACACATCTACGCTAAGTCATTTTCCATTGTAACAGGATAGCACCATGAGGGCAAAACACGTACTTTGTCTGAAGTAGCCGCCCCCACAGCACTGTCAGACAAGTTTGCCCTCCCAAAGGTGGGAGGGTAGAACATTAGAAAGCAAATAAGGAGAAATTTCAGAGTGACTCAAGGGGAAACTGAGCAAGATGGGGTGGAAAGAGGTTTTGTTCAGATATTTGCCTCTTTGTTGATAATGTTGCTAGTGAAGCAACTGCTCCTTTTAGGTGCCAGGTACCTCCTTTCAGAGGTAAGACCTGACTGGCCTATTATATTCAACCTTCCTCTGGTTTCTGCCATGAATTACTTCCACTATCTTCATAGCCAGAGTTTCCTCGGAATGGAAACTTTCTTCATTGTTTATAAGTGATGACAGATACAACTCCAATAACTGTCAACAATAAGATGCCAATACAGACCCAAACATATGTGGCTGAGTAGTACAGAGGAAGTGTTCTCCTATTTCACACACTTTGCTACCAGGGCTGCTACGCCACCTTCTCATCCTGACACGGTATTTTTTTGCTAGTTTCTTTGTTTTCTGTAAACTCTCTCCACGGAGGCCCTATACCACCATTGCAACAATGGGAACTTGACTAGCCTACTTCAAAAATTGTTAGGAATGTTCCTTGAACAAGCCAGATGGACAGTTAATCATAAGGGCCATAAGGTGTCAGAGGAAACACAGGGGAATTTATTTTCTTCTTACTCACAGAGGTGGAAATCAGAAGTCACGTCTAAGGTTTGCTAAAGGATAGTCAAACTGTTGGTCTCAGCATCATTCCCAACTCCTGCCAGCTCCCTATGAAACATGAACTAGATTAACCAGTGTAAGACGATGGTGCAACAGTGTTTGCACTCAAAGCTGAACCACTTTAAGTGAACTGATGCAGCATTTAGACAGACAAACCTTTGGTGAGTGAAAAAGCTTCTTTCTCCCTTTGCTTTCAATCAGACCTACCAATCCATCGGTTTAAGCCAAGGCGCAAGCACTGGTAGACCTGATTAGACCATGAACAAACCAAATAGCACCCAGAACCACCCAAATATGAGCCTTTATGATATATTTTTCGATTTGGTCATTGCACGTCCACCACGCTGGGGACATTTTAACTATACCACTGGCTCAGGTATGTGTAACAGTGTAGCCAAAATAACAAGGACGTTAACACAGACTGCAAAACACACCCAAGGAGTCTGGGAAATACTTGTGTGGCTAATCTATCTTAAACTACGCGCAGCCTTGTCTAGCTGGCTTCAAAAGGGTTTGGGAATGTCTACAGAAGGACTTGCCTCACTGTGAGTTCGGATTAGCCATACCCTCCATGTGAGAAAAAAGAGGGCAAGCTCTGCAAATTTTTTTTTTTTTTATTTTGCTTAGGAAAGGGGAGTGATAAGTTAGACTGGAAAAAGACCCTCTGCTTGTCTACAAGCTCATCCCCGAAGAGCAATGTGATTTGCTCAGATGAACACACCCTGCTGCAGCTTCGCTGAAGTCAATGGTATCTGCAGGAGTACAAGGGAGACTCCCTCCTGACAAGCAGGCAAGCCTGCAGCCTACGCAAATGGTAAAGCTTATCTCTTGCTGTTGAGTTTTAAGATTTAGAATTCAAAGGCAATGATTTTTAAATAAATTTGGGCACTGAAATCCCTTATGCTTCCTCTAAAAGGTCTAGTCTGCTGGTTGCTTAGTTTGTTAAACAACCCTTTACCTGGGGACAGACCAGCCCTTTGTCAGATCTTTTTTCTACTTTCTGACTTTTCTCAGTACTTATTATCATTTAAAATAGGTAAAATTAAACAAACTGAAAACCGGCTGGTTATAATTTTTCTTTTTTTTTTTTTTTCCCTGCAGACCATTCAAAACAATAAAAAATCCCAGAACTATTTTTATTTTGACTGAGCTTTTCCATGGTCTTTTTGTTTATAGAAAAATGGAAGAAAGCAAAAGGTACTGGTTTTATATTTCCCTTCTGCTTTATTAACAGAGAAACAAAAATTAATTTAATTCCTGTTGGTTTCAAGTCCCGCAAATTGTCCCTTTTTTGGTCAAAAATATAAACTATCATCTCAAGCAGTTTCCAAACAGATTTCTTCTGTTACTTCCCAGCAGACATACTATTTTTCAACCAGCTAAATTAAAATCAACAGGAAGATTCCCACTGACACAAAAGGGAGCTGGGTCAGGCAGGATCGCAACAATTTCAACTAGATTTTCGTGAAAAGGATATTCTCCCTTCTGGCAAAATAAACAAAAGAAAGCATTTTTCAGCTTTTGTAGGTAAAGCAGAGGACACTACCACACATCCAAAAAAATTCTATGCTTGTAAATACTCAACAAAATGCCCCCATCCTTTCCTTAAACTAAAATTTCATACAGTTATCCAGATGTAATAAGAACTTAAGAAACAAGTCAGGGTTTTTTCAGATAGAAGGTCCCAATCTAGAATACAATTGCATCCAGCCAGATTCCTATGTTCACACAGGGCACCACTGGCTTCAGCGGAGCTCCACGCAGGCTCAGGTCCTGCTTGCATGGAGTAATTACCAGATTGAGACCTATGGCAAGACTTGAGAAAAAATATTTTAAAACAGTCTACATTGTTCAATATACAATAGACATAATTTTCTAAATGAGTTTGGAGTCCTTTATTACAGGCCTCTAAAAATTGTTGTTAGGGTTATACATTAAAAATACTAAAGTAATAAAAAAGAGGGTTTTTTTCCTGTGTTTGCTTGTTTCCTTCTATAGTACCATTAAGCTATAAATAATTTTAGGATAAAATGCCTAGGTATAAATGAAACTGTTAACTGATCATGTTTGCTGATGTCCCTTTCTCACATTGCTCAAGTTGGCTCCGTTAATCCAGCATCTTCTCTTGCTTCTTTCCTTCCTTTTTCTTCTTCTTGGATTCTGTCAAGGTAACAATAACCATAAAAAATTAGCATCTAGCAGTCACTGCAATAAATTTCATTCAATACCCCCAAAAGTTCCCCTTGTTTTCTCTACGCACGTAAGGACTAATTTTCTTCCGTCATTTTGAACAAAGAAAGGGAAAAGAGGAGGAAAAGAAGAAAAAAAAAAAAAGGAGCCCCCGAGACGCTAGAGAAGCCGGAAAGCGGGGTGCATGCTCAGTTCAGAACCCTTCCTATCTGAGCAGCTGACCCTGTTTGGCATGCAAAGCATTGTCTCAGGAACTTGCTTCGAAAATAAGAAAACAGCAGGCAGCTCCTGGAGAAACCGGGTCATGGCTCAGTGGAGAGCTGGAAGAAAGCTTTGCACACACTACCCACACACATTCCCCTCCTTTGCTTCCTTTCTGTTTCATTGTTAGTCTTTGGCTTTCTCTGAATACAAGAGCAGCTCCAGAGCGTGGTGAGAAAGCTCACTTGTTTCTTTAGCTTCTCCGTTGCCAACTCTTCCCCCTTTGTCTGGGACAAACACCTATGTACACTCCAGAGGCAACTGAAGTTTGGCCTGGAGTCACTACAGCACGGCCTGTCCAGCCAGATGGGACTGACAGGACAGGGAAGGCACTAGGGAACATCTGCTTCTCTGGTTAATTAGGGGTAAATAAGGGAGCGATGTGCAGGTACAAGTCAAAGTTTATACATCAGACTATCATCTGCGGTGGCTTGCACAGTGCTGCAGGGTAGCGTAGTGTTCTACAGGTAGAGGAAATTCACAGAGGGGCCTAAAAAACTGAATATAAACTAAGGGGATGAGGTACTCTTGTATCACGTGACACTTTGTAATGGGGAAATAACAGCTCTCACTGGGAACGTGAATAAATCCTCACGGATACCACCACAAAACACAGCACAACAGGTACTACAGACAGATGGAAACTGAGTTTCTGTGAAGCATCTTTCCTGGAACCAGAAGAGCAAGCAAGTAGACTCATGTTTGCCTTAGCCCAGATTTCACCTTCCTCCTCTGAATCCTGCCTTTGTTGCTTTCTTCTCAAAAAACACTTCTCCCCAAACCCAAACAAACGAACAAAAAACATCTCAGGTTAAATAACCAATATTACCGTGAATGAGAAGACAGGCACTTGTCCCTTAAGGTGGTACTCTTCTCTGTGAATATGATTATTTTCTCTCTGACTGGTTTGAGTAACAGACAGTCAAGCAACCATCAGCTCTGGTAAAACTAGTTTACTTGCATTAAAGCCGAGAGACCTACACTGACACCCTTCAGCTATCGATAGGGCCAGGGTACCTCCAGCAGAAAGAAGACTTAGGTTATGACGTTTGTCTGATGTTTGGTTTTCCTGTTTTTCAAAAAAACACTTTTTTCTTCATCTTTTTCAACAAGACAAAAATTCTTTAGTCAAAGCAAAATAAAATACCTATTTCATGTTTAGTCACATAATCTGCTCTAAGCTCTCTTTTCCTTAAAAACTTTGCTTAACATTTAAAGGGACACTAATTTAAAACAAGTAATTTGTCCTAGCCTGAAAATGCAAACAGGATTTTTTATCATTATTATTATTTCACTTTTATTTCCCCACCTTGGTACGTGTATCTGTGTTTGTGTGTGCATGCGTGTGTGTATGCATGCCTGTGGTCCACAGCCGTTCACAGCATCTGGAATTATTTTACAAACTGTCATTCCAAAATGTCACTTCTCATTAAGTTAATAGCAGATTTGCTTTCAGCTAAAGCTTTTTTCCCCCTACAAATTTGTTGTCTCCCCTCCTATCCTCTTTTACCCACATTTCCCTCTTCCTTTAATTTTCCATCTGTCTCATTGACCCTCTTGGATTCTGTATTGATTGCGCGCTCTCTCGCGCCCTTTCTTCCCCTCCAACACCGCTTTCTCTGCAAGAATCAGCAGCATTTTATCAATCAGACCAGGACTGCAATCTGTAAAATCTATTTAGACCCAGCACAAGCAGAAAGGCGCTCTGCAGACTTCAACTAAATTTACGAAAAACAAAGGAGACATACGAATGTGGGCAGACCGCTATCAGGACTCTACGGAAGAGTACGTGCAGTTCACAGTAGGGATGAGGTCACCACCAGGAAAAGGTTTTGGTCTGGCGTCGTGTGATCGCATCAGGTCCCCATCCTCACTTGCCTTGAGGTACCAGACAACCCACTGTTTATTCATTTGCACTTGGCCCCTGCGGGTTTATATCTGCTCCTATTAGCAAAAGCTCAATCCTCCCCGTTGTTTACCTTTGTGATAATCTGCATATAACCCAAACTGCCAAACCCACCCACCTACAAAGACAAGTGATTCTGCTTCGTGCCTCAGCAGGGTAAAACCCTCGTGTGTGTGATGTAACTCCTCTCATGTTAAAGGTACTCACACCACCACAGCTTAAACCTTCAGACAGGTAAGTTGTATTGATGCAAAGCACACTTGCTCCGTGAAATGACATGCAGCCCCAGAGTTGTGGCAATATAAAAAAAAAAAAAAAAAAACTGCGCAGATATTTCCCAGTCCTTAGGCCCTTTTAAAAATCCTACCACAGACACCAATATCCAGGTAACTGACCCGTGAAAATGTTGCTGATCATACCCTCGTGCACAACTCTGTTTACAGCAACCCTCCACCTGTTTTGACTGTGGCCAGGCTACAGACTACGGTATATCCATGGCTAACAATTTCAGATGGCAGGCTGGGACCACATGCCTGGTAGGGTCTGCCAACACTTCTCTTCCCAGGGTAGCCGGGTTTGCCTGAAAGGGTCAGCATGCCAGCAGTGCCAGCGCTGACACCATGCTCAAAATCCCCGACTAGTTGAGAGTACGATGCCAGTTACCTGAAAGCTCAGCAATCCCATGCCCCAGGACCAGCTGTAGGCATCTATCTACTAGTTAAGCGAGGGAAAGATCCCCTAGATCCACTGTCAACAATAATCCCATCCAGATTCCTATTCCATACATGAAAATTATCAAAATTCAGTTCAACTTAGCACAGATTGGATGCAAGACCTTCGGTTTTGACATTTCCTACCAGATCTCTTCATGGGGTCCCAGCCTGCCATCAGAAATTGTAGTAACCTGTCATGCAGAGTCCACTGAAACAGCCTTTACAATGGGGAAGCCCCTGTGCTGCTCTCCACATCTCACTGCTGCTGCAAAGCACCTTGATGTCAGCAACACTCACCACTGAGCCAGAAGGAAGCAAGAAAAGCAACATGGCGAACAGGGACTGCCCTGAGCAGAACACTGCCATCTGCAAGCACTTTTGGTCAGCTGCAGCCTCCTTCACCTCACCTACCTGATTAACGCAATATTTGCAAAGACAGTGTCACAGATCAACAACACAGATGTATGTTGGCTACAGGGAACATCTTTACTGCAGACAAGTGCTACCAATAATACCAAGAGCCACTATGACGAGGTGACTTGATCAGATGAAATCCAGGTTCACACCAGGCCACATAGAGTTCTAATCTGCATCCACTCCCTGCACCATTTGCTTTAAAGCTAGGTGGTCCGGTCTTTGCAGTGCTGAGCCAGACACCAGTCGGAGGTATCTTTATGAGTTACCTATAGTAGAGTTCAGGATCTGGAGGGGAAGGGGCAAAGCAAAAAGCAGGATGAGAACCCTGGATTTCAGGAGAGCAGACTTCGGCCAGTTCCAGGACCCGCTCAGCAGGGCTAAGCGCCTAACTGTGACAGAATTATCCTACAGGCCACAACTGGCTCGCGAGCCACGAACTGGAACATCTCAATATAAAACTTTATGAAAAGTACATAAATACATTTGATATTTAAATACATTAAATGCCTTATCATAGTATTTCTCCTACAGATACCTATAGCAGGATCAGCACTGAGGCGGGGGTGGGTGCTACCTCTCGCTGTCTCCCAACACCTGAGGCGAGCAGGCTGTGCAGGGGAGGGAACGGACAAGGGCAGCTGTTTGCCTGCCGCTCTGAGTGCGCCATGTGTGTTACTGCCCCAGCCAAACCATCCTTCCACCTCTGGCGTGGCTCAGCACACAGCCACATTGAGGAAAGCAGCAGCAGAGCTATGATGCCTTTTCAGCTCTGGACCGGGCTTCCTTCACCTCAAGGAAATACTTAGCTTTACCATCACTGTGCATCCTTGCAGCAAAACAAAAGTACTGGAAGAGTGAGCTACATATGCTCCAGAGTATTCATGAGGATGGCAAAACAGTCCTCAATTTTTGTGTCCGTTTTACAGCATGCACTTTCCTCCTTCCCTCTTATCCCACAGTGAGAGGCAGCCCAGCGTACTCTGGCTCAGGTGGAGGCCAGGATCCTGGACCAGCGCACACACAAAGAGCAAATTCAGAATACGTGGCAGTCCCTGCACAGCGCAGCAGCCAAGTACTGCACAGCCATCCCGCTCCCCCCTGGAACGCAGAGCACTTCCAGCAAGATAAAAACACCCACGTAGCATTGTACAAAAACCTCTACAAGAGCAAGCTGTGTTGATGCACACACACTGGATTATCTAACCATTCATCACCTGAATAACCCTATGAATAGTTGTATGCCTAAGAATTATTTGCAGGATTTAAAGGTGTGGGGTCATGGATTAGCACTGGACTCACTTCTGTGGGTCCACGATGACCAGTAACAAAAATTTCGGTGAGGATCTTACTGAGTAAACAAGTAATTTTGATAAGCAGAACCTTCTCTACGCAATTTGGAATGGCAGCAGCCCTCTTGAAATAGTCGTTTTTATTCTGCAGCCTCATTCTTACTCTGCAAGCAGCAAAGGAAAGCAATTATGTTGAACAGGAGCCACATACCTTTTGAAGATACTCTTAATGTGTAAGGCACAAAAGGGAGGTAATTACATTTTAATGGAAGCCAAACTTTGTAAGCCAAGATTTGCGGGTATTTATTTTCATTTGTTGAGAAGAAGGTAACAATTCACTCATCGCACTGCTGAACTCCTATATATAAAAGTCAATCAGTGTCCCCAAAAGCAATATAAATCATTCGAAACAGCAAGAGCTGTGCTGATGGAAAGTTAGAGCAAAGAATTTCAACACCAGGTGTTCAGGACAGTTTTCCCAGGAACTAGCACTCAGTCTCACTGAGTACAGAGGAAGGTAGGTTTTCTAAAGGGGTCTCTACCTCTCATTGGGGCAAATTTTCCAAAGCACCTGGTTGCTGT
Source organism: Steatornis caripensis (assembly GCA_013398225.1). Classification (NCBI taxonomy): domain Eukaryota; kingdom Metazoa; phylum Chordata; class Aves; order Caprimulgiformes; family Steatornithidae; genus Steatornis; species Steatornis caripensis. The sequence goes on along the minus strand of VZSC01007013.1, from coordinate 169,965 downwards.
GCTGGTGCAGGGCAATGGTGCCATTGGGCTCAGGGTGCTTCTAATTTTAGGGACGAAATGTCAACCCATGTGGAAGGGAGCAGTCTTAACTTCGACGAAGCCAAGGATTCTATCCCTTGGTGAAAAAAATCTCACCTCAAAGAGCTTCACTTTGCTCTTTAGGAACAGAAACCGTACTACCTTGTGATTTCCGTGACTGCAGAAACAAATCCCTTGATTTCTGAAATACCCTTTAAGTATGGTATTTCTTCTGCTTCCAGAGAAAGAGAACCTTTCATGGCCATCTAATTCATTTTCCTCCTATTTTCCTGCCCTATATAAAGCATTCATGTATTCCAAATGAGTTTAAGAAAGAAAAACTAAATTACAATAGCAATTTTGTTCCAAAATGAATTCTTCTGAAAAGCCTATTTGAGCAACACACAGTTCTGTTGGATGGAAAAAAAGCAATACTCCACTAGGTAAACAGCAGAGGAAGGCAACTCTCCAATGAATCAATGACCTTGATGTGGCTTTTACCTCATTAATATATTACAATTGATTATATCCCCTATACTTTAGCTCTGTTCTGTTCAATGACTTTATCTAGTTGTCTGTAAGTGTTTCTCAATGTCTCCACTCTTCCACTCACTCCTCTCCACCAGGTTTTGTTCTGCTTCTCACTTTGCTAAATTTCCATTTTGGGTAGCCTTGGATTTGTTCCCACTTGAACACAAGATGGACCCAATTCAAACCCAAATCGTGGAGTTGCACCATACAAGCCAGGAAGTTACGCTGCAACGTGTGTTATGAATGGGGAAGAGCTACGTTTATGCCTGTAACAAACACTAACGCGTCTGACAAAGAAATGGACCAAAGACCCACTCATGGAAAGTTTCACTCATTTTCTTGAAATTCCAATGAGAACATTGGAATTGCAAGAACAAATAAATGCAGGGAAAAATTAATCTAGTTTATTCTGAAACCATCCACAAAGCTCTGCAACAATCTCAGACAATCAGAAGCCATTGCTTGAACCTGACATCTGGATGTCAGACCTACAAAACATTCACTTTTAACATACTTAAATAAAACTCATCAGGAATTACAGGAAGCTTTTTTTTTAAGAGGTAATTTGTTGAAGCCAAGGATTTTCATCAGAAAAGTTTAATTTTGGGGTGATTTCCTTCATTCAAAAATTTAGGAGAAATAGTTTCAAAATTGCCTACACATAGACACTGCATTTTCTGATTTTGCTGGAAGGCCTAATTGCCCAAACACAAAGATCAGGAAAGTTTAATCTCATTTCCTTTAAGTCTGGGTCATATATACCTAAGACATTAGAGCCTTAATAGTAAGTATTCGGAAGATTGCAATGGATAAACTTTTCAAGTGAAGCTTGTTTTGCAGTTGGAGACTGCTGAAGGGGTCTGGGCAACTGGGAAGTGATTTTCAGAAGTAACTCACTTTGCTTTTCTGTTTGCTGCTGCTTCTCATCTGCCTCTGATACATTTGTACTGCTGCTTCTGTAGGGTATGGACTTTCTTACTGTTCTTTGTCATGTTGTACGCTCAGCACAAGAGGGACCCAGTCCCAAGTGGCTCTTCAGCCCTCTGTCTACGCTGTACACAAGATATCTCTTAATGCCAGCGAGACAGGGGCAGGCACAGACCAATACACTCAGAATTTACTCTGTGCATTGACGTCTCTGGAGGAGACTGCTGAAAACAAAAAGCATTAATAATCCATTTGGAGTTTGTCATTTACCTGTATCCACAGAGAAGCAAAAAGATCACACACTGAGGCAGTTTATATGTCAAACTGAGATCAGTAAAAAGCTATTTAGCAGAAAGTTATTGGTGATTTACTGTGAACAGAGCCCCCATTTTATTTAGTTAACTCTTGAAAATGAGGCACACGCATTTCTCAGTTGTGCTTTCTGCATCTGCCCCAGACGGGATCTAGACTGAGGGCAAAGGACGTGGGCTTTGCTTTGATCCATGCTCCACACTCTGAAAAGATGCCTGCAAAACTTTTGTAGTAAGCACAGATGGAAGAAAAGATAGAGAGATGGTAACATGGAAAATGAGATGGAGGGATAAAGAAGCGGGGCGGAGGGGGAAGCTTGAAAGGAAAGGAAGTGAAGAAGTAGAAAAGGAAAGGAAAGGACAGAAAGGAAGGAACAGTGCTTTCTCTCTGTTTCACTGCTGGGAACAGTAATGAGTGTAAACATTTGCTGATGGCATATCTTTTATCACAGCAAGTCCCACAGCTTCAGGCATTTTCATGGCTCAAGGGCACTGACTAATGCCAAGGAGGCTGGACTGCTCTTGCAAGCCAGGAAAGTGAGACAATGAGCATGTAACAGAATTGGCACACACAAGGCTATTTAAACTTTCACCCACAAAGGTCTGCGTTAAACCCTAAAAGAAACTCCCGCAGGCACAAGAGGGTTAAACAAGAACATCTGTCAAATCCAGTTTTTCACCTTTTGGAGTAGCACAGAAAAAAAATAATCTGAAATACAAACCAGGGGGTGAGAAGACATGGAGGTCTAGGTTTCCCATGAAAATTCCCAACCTTTTCTTTTCAAAAACACCTGTAAAAGCCGCAGAACAACTACAAATTGAAAAATGCTTCTTTTTTAAGAAAACATTTCTCTTTCTCCCTCTCCTACAAGCATTTCCTGCTCCCTGCAATCAGGGCTATGTCAATCAGATTGATATTATGTTATGATCTGACAATGCATTCAAATTATTTATCCAAACCGTACCATTTTTTCGAAGGTACAAAAGCAGTCTTAAGGGACACTACAGTGCAAAGACTCCAAGAAACATAAGGAAATGGAAGCAGAAAAAAACACCACTGGAAGACATTAAAACTTTATTAGTTATGGGCTGCACTGGCAGTCTACTAGCAACTTGAGGCTGGTCCACGCTGTAACCATCACAGCGTTTATTCTTCTTCTATGGCTTACTCTTACTCTCACTTAAATTGAGAAAAATCTTATTTCCTCATGTTACGGCAGCAGAAGCCAAATCACAGAGATGTGTCTCAGAGCCTAAAGTTTCCAGTGAGTTTCACTTCATCTTGAAATAACAAGCCTTGTCCGCAGACAAGCAAGGGGCCCAGGGAAACACAATCAACCATTTAGTACCCAGTCTCACTCCTATGGGCTACTGTTTCTTCTCTTGGTTTTCACATTTCTCAACTCCAGAAGGCATAAATTATTCATGGCAAAATTGCCTCTCACAATGTTTATGCAGTGCTTAGTACAATGGCACCCTTTTTCAGTTGGGGCCTCTGGGCACTCATGCAATACAAATAATCATGATGATAGCAACAATAATAACAGCCAGCTATGCTGTTCCCACTGGGCATCCACTGCCAGTGTCCGCCCCGCAGAGCTCAGATCACTGTATTTCACTGCAGGCTCCCCGTCAGTGCCAGAGGCCATTCTTGAATAAACCAGCCTCATCCTTCAGAGCAAGACAAAAACTTCCCAATTTTGCCTTTCAGGTTTTTGTTTAACTATCACAGCTGTTTCCTAATATGAGAAAATCCCTCATTTTTATATCTAATTAGTTTGAGCAGATCCTATTATTCTGCCTCCTGTAATACTAATTATTACGCTAGCTGCATGCCTGCACGACTAATGAGTTACATTAAAGATGGGGAATTCTGAAACCTACAGAGGGAGATACAGCACAACTGTGATGCCAAAACAGGAGACACCAGCATCTTTCAAACAAAACAAACTCAGAGTCCTAACAAGTAATTTCTTCTCCTCCTGCGTCCCCTCCAGCTACTCTTTAGAAGCAGACTTTTTGTTCCTGCAAGAAGGCAAAGATGAGGGAGAGCACCCCAGAAAAAGCAGATTGCCCAACATGCAAAATGGAGCGGGTCACAGGTGGTCCTTTTAGTCAGCGCAGCACAAAGTTTGACTGAGCAATGAACAGCTGCTTATCAGGTGAGCAATTTCTTCAGATATCACTGTCAGCTCCTTGCAACAGCCGGTAGCCAAGTCAGTCAGTCTGTCCTGGCAGTGCCCTGTGAGCAACATGTCCTCTCTGCAGGTAGAAATCAAGGCTGCCACTGTAGCACTCAAAAACTGCATGTTGTTTTCTGCTCCTGGCCCCAAAGTAAGGACGGGGATATACCTGCTCGTTAACAAAAGCCCGGCTTTGTGTTTTGACACCAAGCTCCCCAAGAAGACACAAGGCAAATCAGTGTCAAACACTGTCTTAAGTCCACTGAGATTACTAATGTCAAAACCAAAGACCCTAGTTAAAGACTGTAGTTCAGACACTCACCTTGAAGTAAATCATCACGTACTGATAATTGTAACTGCAGACTAGGAAAACGGGGAGCAGCAGCTACTAGCCAGAGCACGGAGCCAAGAGCCAACAATTCCTAGCTGAGTGCCTGAACCTGCCACTGATACCGTGTCAACCTAGAAAATCAGTTAGCCTTTCTGACTTCGAATTATTACTTTTCTTTAAATTGTACTTTCTCAGCTCCAGGGAGTGATAGGAGGATTAGTTAATTGCTACCTGTAAAGAGTACTAGATACAGTAACTAGAAACAATGTAGCGCAGATTATTTATATTGCACTAAACTTTTAAGTAAAGCTCTTCAAACGATACGAAATTATTAAAAACAAACACAGAGCGCAGTCTTTCCTCCACTGCAGTAGCACGCGCACCATGCCACACACAGGGAACCGCGCTGACACCTTGCTAGACCCTCAAACTATACCCCTGATCTGCATTACAGGAAAGAGATTACAGCCATTAACGACTCGGGCAGGGCTTGCCTTCATGTGAGAAATCTTTCCAAACGCTGGGTGTTGGAGGATGTGATCTTTGGATGCCGCTCCAATTATTAAAAACAACAGTGGTATAAGCAGCGTTAATGTTTGCCAACCTTTGTTGGAATTGTTTTCCTATGTGGCAAGGACTGAGCTGAGACAGGATAAAGTAACTCATAGATCAAATATACTGTAAATTGATAAAAAAGTAGGGAAGTGAGATTTATTAAAAAGAACTAAACACAGCCAGTTGAAAAAGTTATCAGAAAGGAGCATAATTCAAAAAATGAAGGGTACGTTACAGAAAGAGCAGGCAGACTGCTTATTCCATTTCATTCTATCTTAATCAGAAGAATAAATAGCTAAAAGTACAAGAGTTATGGGGAGAGAAAGAGGAAGAATGAGAGTGACGGAAAGAGTGAAAAAAGAAATAAAACCTATCAGGCAACCCAGCTCAATAAAAATAAATTCCTCCTCTCTCAGCAGTTAAAGCAAAATGTTTCTTGAATCCTGACAATACCCCATTCTTTTACTTTCTGGCTGGCTGGAACCCGAACAACCATCAATCAAGTTTGGGTGGCCATGAAGTAGGCCAGACGGAGTATGTCAGAAGCGTTTTCTGCTCTTCGGTGCAAGTTGGCCATTAGAGCAGCCGCTCGACAGAAGTGCCTGAGTCTTTCACATCTGTCAAGATAGTTTAGGGAGACCTTGAACATCCATCCTCATCCTTGCAGACGCGGATTAGAATATGCAATTGTGTGTGCTAGAGGAGAGGTGGCTGCCTCCGCTAGGATTTTGTGATAAAAAATATGCTTTCATCCTTTCCAGCCTTTGTGACAGGCTTTCTCATGACCTCACTTGTGTACTAAATACACAAACCATGGTGTCTGGGATATCACTGTCACGTTGCTGACAGTCTCTCTGTCCAAATCCACAATATTTAAGAACAAATGACAGTTTTCATCCTGTGTTAACTAAACTTTAGCACAGCAGCCCAGGACCAAGCTATTGTCTTCCAATCTGAGAACACCTCAGGAAAGCTATGGAGAAAAGAGCTCGTCAGAAAGTTAGACAAAATTCAAATTCCTGATTCATCATCTGCTCTCCCCCTTAAGTCTCATGTACAGCAGAGTTTCTCTAATAATCCTACTCTTGCAAACAGCAAGCTCCGAGATATCCAAGTGTCACAGACTACAATCCATGCTTAGTGTCAGCTGGTCAGAAGAAAACATAGTGAGACAGAGCGGTTGCTACTAAGGAAAAATTACTTTTGTTTGTTTGTTTGTTTCCAAAATAATGAGAGTGCTTCAAAAATATTTTAAGGCTTTCCCATGAATGCTGACTAATGACAAAACAAATCCATAAGAACATTTAGATCACCAGTTTATAAGGCAGGCATTGATTCCCAAGGATAATGAGTATCTCCTGGTTTAATTTAGCAGAAGTTCTGCCACAGCTCATAGAAGTTCCTGGAAAACCAAAATACACTTTTATCAGCTAATCTGCAAAATGATAACCCATGGGATTTTTCTGCAGGTATAATTTTCCTTTCTGTTAAGCATAGATCAAACTCCTATGAAACAGCAGTCATCTTCAAAATAGTTAGGTAAGAGGAGAGAGACACAGGATTCACCCTACCAGCAAAATTGCTGCATGTTCATGAGCTGGAAAGGTGGATATGCAACAAGAGAGCAGCAGCTACCAATAACATCAATATATTTGCATTTTTCTCAAAGAACAGAGAAGGTGAGGAGGAACTTCAGACACCAAGCCACACTAAGGAAATGGGTCAGGTGAAATCTGATACACAAGCCTGGACGAAATAATCTGCCTTACCCACACACCTTCTTGGGTTCTCGACTAACCACATAATTCACTTTTTTAAAAAATGCAAGCGTTCGGGAGAATTGTGAAGGTCTCACATAAAGATATCTACTCCACATGCAAGCAGTAATCAAAAGAAAAACATATTTAGGTTATTTAGTGGGTGTAATGAACAATAAAGGAAGTATTACAATGACATTTTCTTTTTCAACACAAATCTGTAGAGGACATGCTTGGAATACTGTGTACAGTCCAGTCTCTTCCGCTCAAAAACGATTTTGCAATAACAGAGGGAATTCATGTAAGTCGAGCAGAGAGTATTCTTATCACGGATAAACTGTTATACAACAAAATACTTAAATCAGAGGTTTAAGCTTTAAAAGATGGCAAGTGACAAAAAGTAGCAGGAGATATAAAAAACTACAATTGATTTGAGAAGCTAAACAGGGGATTTTACTCACTCCATTTACAACATGAAATCAAAAGTAAAAGTGATTTAATGGAGAGGTTACAAACACGACCTAATAAAAGGAAATGTTCAGGGCACAGGAAAGAGGGTTAGTCAGGAAAACCATTAAAATAGCCCTTTTTCTGAATATACTGGTATTTTTCAGTGCAGTATTCTCAGTCAGTTCACATCTGCTTTTGGTACTCCCAACCTATTGCTGTCAGAGACGTATTCAGTGATGCAGCTCTTGAAGCACACATCAGTCAGAAAGGTAGCCGTTTCACGGTAGAACAAATTCCTGTAATCAATAAGTCCCTCACTTACTATTCTGCTGCCAGAGCGCCACTGCCCTGCTACTCCCGGCAATCACAGTAGGAACGTATGGCACTTGATCAGCAGTTACAGGTCTAGCTGCATATCAATACAGACCTTATACAACACTGTGCCTCAGGAAAACAATTATTGCTGCTTCCAAATAATGTATCAAATGCGTTTTCTCTAGTAGTCTTGAGGCACTGATGTGAAGCTCTGGGTGCAAAGGGAGGCTAATATGTACCTGCAGTCCATTCCAAGAGCTCAGACAGTAATCTAGATCTTGCTTCTTGACTCCAAAGAATTAAATTGGGTCCTATTCTAACTACAGATTGAATACAGTTTAATTTTTCCTTTATCTAGACATGGGTGGGGACTTCCCTCCAACCTGTAATTTCCTTCACCTCAGGAAGAAAACGTAAATACTCTCATTCCAGCTAACGTGTCAGCACTTAGATTTTTAACTCAGAAATAAAGTTCAGTAGGGCACAACATTTCACACACAGTATTAATCTGCTTGACCTAATTTCTTTCTCTAGTTCCTCCTACTGCTGCCAACATGCTGTCCGGTATAGCTTCTACGTCGTTATACCCACAGATCTGCAATACGGATTTCTTATCTTTAGCTCAGGGCCCAGGCAGGCTGCGTGTGTGACTTCCATGCGCGCTGCCAACAGCAGATGAACGAGCAGGTGGCATGCAGGAAGATACCGTGAGATTTCTAAGGCAAATCAGGAGAGCAGAATTTCTGCCCATAGTTATTATGATCACAAACCCACGTTTGTACCGATTTCTCCTTTTGCGTTCCGTCAAATCAAATGAAGTCAGGTTTCCTAATTAAGTCAAACCACATAACTGTGTTTGCCACACAGTCCCCATCCAAGTTGCAGTCTCAGCTATAACCCACTCGTGCCTAGAATCAGTTAAAGTTAACTCCAATCTAGCAACTTCACAAGCTCTGCCTTTAAAACTATAACTTGAAGATGACCCTGTACCAACCAACAGCATTGCTCTCACAAAACAATGCTGCATCAACGCTCTGCTTTGTCTCCCTCTCCGCTCTTCTGACAGCCATTGATAGAACATACTGACTCAGTGGGAGCAGAACAAGGCAGAGGGCTACTAGCAGCTCGAGCGGCAGAGGCCTTCTGGCAGCACAATAGGAAGCTTCATTCAATAAACTCCCAAATGCCACAGAGGCACGGAAACTTACTCAAAAAAAAAAAAAAACCCACCAACCCCAAAAGTCCTTCCCGTCAAACTAATACACAATAAAATCACACAGCTCAAAGCCCTGCCTGCTTTCCCATCCAGTCGCTTCCATCCCTGGATGAAGATGTTTATTGCTGCCAACTCAGCTGGTCTCAACATCTAGTTGTATCCTCTCTACTTCACAGCTTGTCACTATCTACGCAGGTTCTAGACTTAGTGCTTATCTGATAACTCCATGGATGGCGGGNACCAACCCCAAAAGTCCTTCCCGTCAAACTAATACACAATAAAATCACACAGCTCAAAGCCCTGCCTGCTTTCCCACCCAGTCGCTTCCATCCCTGGATGAAGATGTTTATTGCTGCCAACTCAGCTGGTCTCAACATCTAGTTGTATCCTCTCTACTTCACAGCTTGTCACTATCTACGCAGGTTCTAGACTTAGTGCTTATCTGATAACTCCATGGATGGCGGGAGAGAAAGACCAGTTACAGCTGTACTGACTGCAAAGCAGATGGATGCACGCACACACACGGAAAGCGTCTGCAACCTCATCAGATGTGTCTCTGGTTACAAAAGCAGAGCAGGCCACCTGCAGGTACTCCTCAGATCAATGGTGCACCACCACCCACAATTTGGAAACTGCTCATCCCAGTTGCACTTGTCACTCCTAACCACATTTATTTTTATAATTACCCAAGTATTCACAGCCCGGAATGTGTTCAACCCACCTGTTTTAAACGAACAAATGCCAGGGTAGCATAGCTTGTATAATCGACTTAAAACACATTACTTCTGTATCTCAAACAAGATCTCAGTTTTAGCTCCTACTACACATCATCCTACACACATAACAGCTGCTACTCCAACAAAAGAGTACATTAAAAGGCCTTAATGATTAGAAAGAAAATAAGTTTGTCTAAGGGATACCTGGAAACACTAATGCAGGGCATATGCCTTTCCATGTACTAGAAATTACACTGTCACTTGCATTTAAATAAGAGGTATACATTCTGTACTCTCCTTCCTGCTATCTTTGAATAAAGAATATGCAACCCCAAAGGTGCAGAACACCCACGTATTTCAGCATGCAGTGAGCAAAACATTCTTTCAACACGACCTGTCCAGAAGGAAAGCAGTCCTTTTTTTCAACCAATTCGATACCAAACAAAACCTATACAAAAGGTGTCTTTATCACGAGACGTTTTGGCATGCTATTATTGGCTTCTTCCCATCAACAGGTGAGTTACGAGAAGCATCTGTACTCTGGAAGTCTAGTCGCATCAGCAAACTGGTAGCAGTACAGGTGGTCTAAGGTTAAAATTCGAGCTCTAATCTTCAGCTTACCTCTTGAGAGTGAGACTGCCTTGACTATACAGCTCAGGAGTATTGTCTGCCTGACAGCTGGGAGATGGGAGCAGTGCAGAACTGAGGAAAGGTCATGAAAGTACAATCTCCTGCACTACTGAGTTCCCACTGAAGCACATGGGGCATCACACATCTAGTGATTTAAACGAACTGGTGTGCAGCTTTCAGCAAATGGAATTTACCTTGAGGTTTGGGTTTGGTAAGCTTCCCACAGGGCTTTGAGATTGTGACAGTCTTCTGGCAGTCAGCATTATGAAGGGCTCTCTTTAGGTTCCCGGTTCGAGTCTTCAAGGCAGTATTCAAGTCACATTCTCCCCAGGCCTGGAACTGGTATTTGCACTCTGCTGCAATGAGTAAATAAATGGCAATATTTAAACCAGAATGACTGAGTGTGAAAACAAAAACGTTATGAGTCTAATGGGATATCATGGACAGCCAGTGGTTGTAGACAAAAGAATCACGCAACTGAAGAAAGGAATCCCAAGAAAAAATTAAAGATGATTTGCAGTGATAATTGCAGTCTCCCCCCCAAAAAAATACTTTAAAATGGAATCCTCTTGCTTTTGCACGGATATTGCATTATTGTTATATAAAGGAAAATACATTCAACTACGAAGATACGCAATAAATTAACAAAAGAAAGAAACACCAGCAGTGGGAAATGTCATTCATATTCTGTATGGTTTTTCCTCCGTTTGTGTGACGCCAAAAGCTACCAAACACAGATTGAATAGTTTCAATAACGTATGTGCAAATATGAACTTGTCAAGTCTGAAACTGCTGCACTGATTGCCTTGGTAAGGTCACAATGATGTCAAAGCCGTACAAGCTCTTTACTAGAAATAAAGCCAAGTTTGCAAGAGTAGTCAGACCTGAGCCTGGAAAGACATCTTGTCCAGGGCAGATCTGACCTATCTTTCTGAACTGTTACAGATGAACCTTCTGAACTGAATAATAGAGATGAAACACACTGGTCTTCATTTACTCCTTTCAGCACACAGACTGGTAGCCGCCCATGCTCCATGCTGCAAATCACACATCGCAAGCTCACATAAAGCCTGTGGTAGCCATCGCAGGGATTCACAGACGTTGAGTGAATACAGGACACTTACACTGATGCCTTAAATAGGGTTGTACACCACAGGGGAGCGGATTTAAACACACTGCTGGAACACTAAGTTTACAATAAGTAGGTTACACGGACTCTGCAGAGGAGCTGCTTTGCTCTGAGGAAGTTGCCTTCTGATGCCTTACATGTTCTAGCTGTGATGAACTTGAAATACAGAAGTAGCCCCTTCACCGAAACATTTACAGAGCTAAGCAGAAAATAGTGGCTTCCTTCTCCACACGTAAGTAAAAGCCAAAACAAATCCCTTGAGAGAGTGACTCTTACCTCCAAATTGCTTCTTCCAGTTGCAGGGAATCTTACACTTCTGAGTCTTCGTGGTTTGTTTGCACTCAGCTCCAGTGCGAGTGCCCTCGCGCGTCCCCAGGCCACAGTCACCACTGGTGGGCACACAGACGCTCCACTGCCATTCCCCACAGTCAGACTTCTTCGCCTTTTTCTCTGGATGAAGACAAGGAATCAAACCCAAGCATGAGAAATGGAGAAGTTGGAGAAGTTCCATAAACTTCACTAAAAGGTTACAGCACCTAAGGAAGACATTTCTAAACCAATTGCTTCAAAAGCAAAAGGTCTGGCATCCTCTTCACATCCTCTTCTGCAGAGACAGATCAGCCTCTTTGACTCCAAAGCATGGTGGATCATTCAAATTCAGTCCCACTACCATGTCTACTAGTCCACTTAGATATTCTCAAGTGGATTCTTGTCTTCAGAATGGGGAATCATCCAGTAACCCTCAGGGATCACTGACCAGAACATTCAGGGAGGGTCACTCAGTAAAGACATTCCTCTGCCTCCAGTAGCTGACGGCACGCAAATATTTTCAGTTCCAATGGAAGCAACACACACCATACAGGTTAGAAATGTATGTGTTGACATTGTGTATCAGAGGATTTGAGCACCTCCAAGGAACAGCTGTGGGATACAAACTTTTCACTTGGTATACCACACCATATTCTATGTTAGAATATGACCAAAACTCCAAAGGTGAAGAAAAAACTACATGGAGAAGTGTACTGGAAATGCTGTTAATACAGGTGGGCTTGCTGCTAAGGGACAAAAGTAAGAATCATGATGTCACTTAAATCCTTAAGTCCAATGAGAAAAGGCAGCAATGTTATCAAACCCACGTGTTCACAAAAACAATTAGTTAGGCCCCCAAAACATCACAAGTAACTTTAAATAACCTTATACAAAATTATTTTCCTTATAACTCTTGTATATTTACATTCACATTTTCTCATATTTCTATACAGCCACAATGGTTAGAAACACCTTTTTTTTTTATTGAATGAGAGCACTAATTCTGATAGACTCCTAGGTCACATTAACTGGTGTGTAAGCGGCCTGTAAATAGTAAGACCTTAAGAAAACCACCAAAAGATGCATGCCTTAAAAGATGTCAAAACCAGGTTTGATAGATATGAATGTTCCACCCCAGGCCTGTCTCTTCTATAACGAGGTCTGAGTTCATCACTCACAGAAAGCAATTACCACTGGATGTCTGGCTGTCTATCTGCAGCAGCGAGTTAGTTCAATTCTTTGTGGGAGGATTTCCACATCACACAGCATTGGCGTAACATTGTCATATACAACACCGAACGAGCGACATGATAACTGCTCTTTCATCACTCCTGTTCCGTTCTCCCTAAGTCAAGCATGAATCCATTCCCAGAGCAAATTTTAAGCTGCCTTGCAATACCCACTCTGTGATAAACTAAGGACTACAGTCGCTGGGGCTGTCAAGCTGCCAGTTTTCATGGAAACTGCTTTCTGTTTTCCTATTTAAGACAGAACAACATGTCACAGCCACAAATCCCTACCCTGTTTGTCAAAAGGTTAACGAATTACCTGAATTTCATAACGAAACCAGAAGCATTTCACATTCTCCCACACATGCAATCTATCTCTAGGATTAACTCTGAATTACACCGGACCTTACCTGGTTTCTCTTTTTTGCCGGCCTCAGTGGTACTCACAGCTGCCAGAATGAAAAAAAGTGCCAGGAAGGCAGCTGTGAACATTCGACGCTGCTGTTGTTGCTGTTGCATTCTGAGGATTAACAAGAGAGAGGAAAAAAATAGGTTGATTAGACTGTAGAAAGTGGGACCCCACCTACAGCGTAGCTGCAGCATTTTTGGGAAGTTCTGCTTCAGGGCCACAAGACACAAGCAGGTCAAACATAATTAGCCACTGGTAGAATAGCCAATTACCTTCATTCCAGAGAGACTACAAGAGGTTTTAACAATTCTTTTCCAGCCTATGTACCAAATCCCTGATCTACATCACTGATGTTATGGATGAGTTTTGCCACAGGAACTTCAGTAATTATTGCTCACCTTTCACAAACCTGTCAGAGAATCAAGGCCCTCCTGATGGGCCTGGAACTTCTCTCCTGACTTCTGGCTGTGATTTATTGTGTAAAACTAAACATAACATATACTTTGTGTTTCAGCTTACTCATTCATATGAAGTAGGCAGTGCTACACTGTCCACCTTGCAAGGGTTCAAGTTCTTGTTAGGCTTACTTGACATTTGAAAAGAGCTTTCATGAAAACTTATATAGGTAATATGTGATATATTATCCTAACTGTCACTGGCATGTTGCTACCTACCTTTTCCTTCCCCGCCAATTAGTGTCTCTTCCTAATATAAATTAAGCTAATTGCGTGAAACACAAAATGGGCACAGAGATACGACTTGCATACATAGCTAGAGGCTATCCATAGCATGCTAATGAACCTAAAATCTGGATTTGGGAAGCAAAAATTGAAAAATAAAAAGGTATTAAAAACATCTGCTTTGTGGGGAAGCATGTCATTAGCCAATCACCAAGAGTCACTCAGAGCTGGGTGACTTGGGCACAAACTGGAACACAGGCAGTTCCACCTGAACATGAGGAGGAACTTCTTTACTGTGAGGGTGACAGAGCCCTGGCACAGGCTGCCCAGAGAGCTTGTGGAGTCTCCTTCTCTGGAGAGATTCAAAACCCGCCTGGATGCATTCCTGTGCACCCTGCTCTAGGCTAACCTGCTTTAGCAGGGGGGTTGGACTAGATGATCTCTAGAGGTCCCTTCCAACCCCTACCATTCTGTGATTCTATGACTTCAATGGCTTACACACATACTTCCACATCACTTTGTTATAATTTGCATTGTTTGATTTTGGCATTGCTTATCGGAAAACAGGGTCACAACAAATACATGTTAAAAACAAGCGACCTCCCCATTTCCCAGAGATACCTCTCTAGTAGGCCACCGGGTACCAAGACAGTGAACTAGATATTGCTTGGATGGAAGGTTTCTCCAGTCCTTTTTTTTTTTCCCCCCAAACCAAGGTCCGTAACATTCATGGCACACTAGCCCTCCAAGGAGGCATCAACAGTGCTAGCCACTAAGATGGTCTTAAAAACTCAACTACACGGATGTTACAGAGAGTTTAGAGGCAACCTGATCTCATTTTGCTGACCGCAGCAAACTTAGGGGAGAAATAATTTTCAACATGAACAAAGAACAAAATATATTTGAAATTTAATTTGGCACTCCTCAGTATCCCCAGCTGGCAACCTCTTGCTCAAAAGCAACATAATTGTAATTGACATGGAAAACAGGACAGGAATCCCAAACACAGAGATGTAAGTATCCAGCTTTAATATCATGCTAGAAGCCAGATAAGAAAACTTAACAGTTTTGTTGAAATAAAGTTCATGTGAAGACTGCAAGAGACCTGGCATTCAAAATGTCTGAAAGAGCTGTCATTAGCCCCAGTTTCCCCATCACGAAGAAAGGACCACCAGTATTTCCAGTGAACTCAAACAGACCACAGAGCTACAGCACACAAGTCCTCCGTGAGCTTTAGGTTGTTTTATCCTTTCTTCTGCTATGTTTCCACTTAGAGCCTCTCACGTTTTACAGAAAATGAAATAAATAAATAAAATAGGCAATTTTTTTTAAAAAAGAAGCAACCTGCCTTTTTATTCAGCTTACTTCAAACTGGTTCTCCATAATCAAACACAGTTGCAAATACTGTTGAGACACCAAACTTCCCCCCTCAGCCCCTTTCCCTTGAAGAAACTTCACCATCAGTAACACGGCACCTCCCTTCACAGCCCATTTTCACTACAATTTATCTTCTCACTTTCTCTCTTTCAAAAGACTCACCAGAATCCCTCATTGAAGGGGTGAGTTTAGTGCTTGTGTGGAAACAGACATGAAAAGAGAGACAAATACTTCCACAAACTCAAGACACCGTCCCAGTGTGCTGCCTGGGAGCGTAAGAAGCCAAAGCAAGGCACCACCGGAGGGTTTGCTGCGCAGGATGTTGCCGCGTGCAAGAGACACTGGCAGTGGGCTTGGGGCTTCCTCCTACATCCCTGCTGCCCACACCAGGGACCTGGAAGGTGGCCAGATGTACCCCACGGGCTGCTGGCAGTCACCAGGAGCCATGGCTAACTGTTTCTAGGGAAGCTGCCTTATATTCATTTCACAGAGGCTCAAATTCAAATCTGATTGACATTCTTTTCAGCAAAACAGGCAGGGAAAATAGTTGGGTTTTGGAGTCTGAAATATTCCAGAAGCCCTATAAACAAAACCCCACAGAGCCTTAATATAGCATGTTTTCCTAAGACGCCAAGTCTCCCTACAGCCAAAACACTTGCCAAGCTGTCGAAGGCAAACACTAAGCCTGCAGAGATAGATACATAGATAGATAGATAGATAGATAGATATCTGGCAGAGAGAGCCAGGCTGCTTCCTGAAGTGTCTTTGCTATTAATTACCAATAAGCGAAAAGCCATGTTGTACAGATGGAGGCCTTGCCTCACACCACACCAACACCTCGAATTTGATGTAACCAGTATGACTACAGAAAATTGCATAATTGTTTTGCACAATAGATCAACAAGGGCAGGTGCTCCCACAAACTTACAAACAATCTATATACAGTATCCATTAAATATTAGATATTTTTTCAGAAAGCCAGAAAACCCCACCTATCAGTAATCATTTGAGTTCAATCTTCAGTTTTCCTTGCAAATATTTCAGCTGGCCATTCAAAAGATGGATGAAGACAAGAACTTGTCAGACTGGACTTGGTTTTGAAAACAATATATTCCACTGGAAATAATTTTGTCCTTTTTGGTTTATTTTTTCAAAACCCAAAGGTGACAATTTTTCCTTTTCATGAGATTCTGTGATAACATTTCCAGTTCAGCCTTTGATTTAAAGAACTGACAAAACTGCTAATAGCAGTGAAAAAAGGTCACAAAACGGACTCCTCCTCAACATTTTGATTTTTGTAATGAGCCTTCTATCTACACCAATGGTAACAAGAAAATCGTGTGTCATGAAGTACTTCTAAAATCCTGTATGACAGCCCCTAAACAGAGCAAGACAGCAGCATTTAAACAAATGCAGTGGCATTTACATTCAACAGGAAGGGACAAAAATAAAAGTGAAGAGAAGAAAATAGACATTTGGGGTGGGGGAAGCTCCAGGAAACTTCAGAAGAGAGAAAAAGTAGAGAGAGAGCAAGAGAGTTTAGAACAGTTTAAATGGTAAGCTGGAACAAGATCAGAAGAAAGTAGCGAGTGATCATAAAAAAAGGCATCAAAACAGAGAGAAGAGAGTAGCTAATGATGGTTAAACACTAAAACAGAGAGTCTTAGGAAAACATGACGTGTGTAATGAGGTGAGAAGTGAAGCAGAGCTGAGATGCACCGCAGCAAGTGGCTTCTCCCACAAAAATGAGGCATGGGAATTACTTCAGTCTTAGAGTTGATTTCACAGTCAATCTCTGCTTGGGAGTTAAAACTGGAAGGAAAATTTAAAAATGGCAGGCAATCAGAAAATTAATGAGTTCATCAACCATCCATCCAAAGGTTCACTCGCATGCTGAGCACCAGAGAGTCAGGCAGAAGTCACACTACGGCTACAGTTTAAAGGACCTTCTGAGTGGAGCTTGAACCTCCCACTCTAAATCCCTCACTGCCCCCAACCTGATTTCACAGTCACACTCATGTCTCCTGAACCTGATTGCTTAAATCATTTGCTTGCTGTGACAAGTACAGTCCGCGTGACTAAGTGTACCAACTCCTTTAGGAAACACCTATCCTATGGACTGCAGCACACAAATCCCAGCTCCCAGCAACCCAAACCAGTATCTACATAGTGTAGCACAGTGGCATATAGACACTTCCATTTGGGTCCAGAAACGCTACAGACACTTTCATGCAGTGCCAGGCTTTGTCTAACAGCCCAAGAGAAAGTTCACTCCTTCCACCCCAAGACCCTGCAAATGCATCTTGCTTCCTTCATAGCCAAGTTGGCAGCCCAGGGCAGCCCAGGTGTTTTCATGCCTTGCTTCTTAGACCTTTGGATGTCAGTCAGTGCAAACCAAGCTCGCTGGAGCGACTCTGTCTGCATTCATGCAATTAACACAGGTTCTCCATTTCTCATGCCTGAAAAAGTCCTTCCTGAACACAAGCATCCAGAACAAACCTGAAAAATTCAGATGAAGCTCTATCAGTGAGCAAGTGTTTATTTTTCCTAGCCTTACTGAAGCTAGCATATGCAGCACATCTTAGGATAACATATGCTTTTTGCAGGTGGCTTTTTTGCTGTTAATAACTATTACAAGCTCTTCCCTTCATCTGTTCTTTCCAAAGCAACTGGCAAAGTCCCAGATTATAGAAGCACGTATTTTATTATTAGTCCATATGAGTGTAATCTCCCACTCTGAACTATCAGGTTTTCTCATGTGATTCAACCCGTCCGTGTTCTCCAGCTCTTCCCGTATAATATGCCAAACACCAGTTGTGTTGATAATGCTGTTACCCCGCAACCCCACGTGTATTGCAATACTGTATGTATTTCCATCACTAATGATAGGCCACGGGCTTTGTAGTGAGTTTGCAAGGTCTCGGGATCAAAGCTTGTCAGGGCTTGCTCTGTCTGAGCTTTCCTTGGCATATCCACAGCTTTGTCACATTTGGTTTAGCTGCAACTGCCGTTTTTATAATTGACCTGCTAGCTATGGCTAATTTAATTTACTTTTCTTTGCCACTGTATGGAGCCACCGAGGTTTTACATCTATTATAACAATGTACTATAAAGAAATACAGGACTGGTATCTTAGCAAAGGTCTTGAGAAGAGGAGACACAGGATGCAGTGTAGAGGAGTACAGGTATGGCAGATACGAGATGGGGCACAGGCTTGACAATGGAGATCCCCCAGCTATAAACAATTCACCCAAACAATTCACTCAGATAAAGAAATGCAGACCTGGAGCTGCACAAAACTGGATGTAGGAGTAAGAAAGAGAACACGGAAATAGCTTTCAACATAACCAAAAGGTGCCATATGTAGTTTGGATGTAACATGGAGCCGCAGAGCAACAAAGAAACAGAAAGGCATAAAAGCAGGTTAGCAAACATAAAATACTAATTGATCCTAAAGTGAGGAAGGTGAAACCATCAGCATGAACATCCTCCTGGCCAAGGACCCCAGCTGATGACAAGTCACCATAACCATGCCCACCAACACCACCAACCTTAAGGACGTGAGTAGCTGGGGACCGGTCAGCATAACATTAGGAAAAGCAGTTGAACCTAAGCGTACGTATAACCATTTTAACCATGGTGGTGGTATTGTCGTTATAACAATTATAACATCTGCATAGACATATTCTTCTTCTGTAACAATTACATCTACACTAATAATGATTCGTGGATTAGACTGTTAAGATTTCAGTTACACTAACAATAAATTTTTGACTTTATATAAATACGTATAAAAGGTACGGTTCCTCTTTGCCCATAAACAATATTTTGAGCATAACTATGACTCCTAGCTTTGTCTTACAGTACAGTATCATTTTCATCCCATGATCATGAATAAATAAAATGCATCCCAAAAGCAGATTTAAGAAATTCCTACAGCCCATTATTTCTCTTCACCACACTGCTCACTTTGAGTCGTCTTTAAGCTCCTTACCCCTGGTCGAAATACCTTTTGCATTAATCCTTTCTTTCTGCTTGAATGAATAATTTCTTATCAAGTCCCACAACAAATACTTCAATAAATTACAGTTTGATTAGTCCCAGATTAGTCATGTCTACAAAATCAGTTTTTAAATGAGCTAGTTTGGGAGATCAGTCTCCTTTCAGTAAACACATGCTGTGTTTCATTAAACTTAACGTTTACCTCCACATCCTTAAATTATTCTCTTATTCAAAACGTGTTCTACTTTGCAGTTCATTGAGGGCAGATGAACATGTCTGCTGTTACCTGGATCTCTTTCTTTCCCCCTTCTTAAATATAAATATTATATTTGCTATGCTCCAGTTGTACAACAGCAGGAAGTATCTGAGGCATGTTTTAACAGTCTTAATCAATCTGAAATGTCAAGTGCCATTTTTACAGTACTCTGAGATGGAAACACACGGTTTTGTCTGCAAAAGAGAAGTTAAGAGTGTTCACTTCTTAGGAGTTTGACGTCTGTAACAGTTGCGGAAACTTCTGCTTCTCCAGGTCTCTTTCTCATTCACCATCTGGCGCATGCCCCTACATCCTACCTGACCTCCCATATCGAAAATGGAGGCAAACGATCATGCACTTTGGAGCCAGACCTTTGCAAACTGTAATCTTCCCACTGTAAAGTTTCCTCTTCCCTCACAAGCACATTTCGTTTGCTGTCTTTACTTCCAGGACTAGGGGAAAAAAACCCAACACATCTAAATTTGCTTTTCATTTCCTTCACAAGATTTAAGTCAGTTTAGTTTTTGGTGAGTCTCAGCAATCTGCCACTTCTGGACTTCCAAGACACTACTTTCTTGGATGATCAGTACCATTTTCTTAAATTCCTGCAGGCTTCTGATAGCACTGTAGTGGGTTGATTCCCAGTTAGATTTGGAATTCCTCTCTACAGGCTTTTTGTGCCCTCTTTTTTCTTGAGGAAACAAACTTCATTTTTTTCTTTTTTTTCTTTGGTACAAAGAGATTTGAAACAATCCTTTATTAAAAATCTTGCATTGGTCCAACTCACATCACCATTTACTCAATTTCTTAAAAATCAGTTTTTATAATTGAATATCTTAATTAGATTTATGTTCATGATCCTATGCAATATAAACCAAATCAGTTTGTTAACACTTGATACAAGTGGTTATTTTTAAGGATGAGCTGTAAGGTCATACAGAATTAAATGCTGCAATGGACCAACTTTTTATAGTCCTATGGTAGGTAGTGAAGAAATCGTATCCACAAATAATTAGCCCCTATTATTATTAGCACTACTTACCTTCTAATCTAAATTTGGAAAGATAAACCCTTCTATAATGAGGGATCTTATTATATTTTCCTCGTGCATAACACTACAAGGACTTCTAACTAAATGCACATCCAATTTTGGTTTGACATAAAACCCATAGATAGTTTTCCATGCTCCTCCAAAGTAGTTTTAAATCATATGGATCCTATCTTATGCATACCAGTAGCTCTGATTACAGTGTATCATTAATTTCCATTACAGCTATGTGACCTTTACTGTGGTTTCTATCTTTTCTGGACCTTCAAGTCCTGTCTACCAGTCATGATTACCATTACAGAGTGTGTGGGGGCTAACCCAATAATATCCATTTGGAGGTACGTGTACACTTCTTTCCAGCTTCTCCAATTCATTGCCCAGGCCACCTGCACCTGGTATTTCTCTCTGATCTGACCCAAATGTCTTCCAGGTACCAACTTTTCATTAACTCTCTTTCCACACTGACTACTGCAGTTTTCAACAGCAGTAATTTATTTCTTTGTCTTGGCTACCCTGCCACTGTAATGTTGCTTCTTTATCTAATGCTACATCTTTATTCACCGTATTTTCCCTTCCTGAGTACTAAAAGGACTCATGGACATCACATACATTTCTCTGTATGCTTCCTTATGGGTAAAGATCCCCAAACTCTGCTCATAGCACAAAGCCTTGAGCCAACTTGCCGAGCTTCATCATTTAGTTGTACCTTCATGGACCAAAAAAAGCTGTGTTCATTTCAAACACAACTACTACTGTAGCCTTAGGGGTCTAAGCCTAAAAGCAAGCCAAAGTTTAAGGAAAGAAAGAACTTTTAATTATAACAACTGATTGCTCTACCAAGCATACTATGTCTGAAAAAAAGATGCCTTGTTCTCATTTCTAGCCATGGTTATGCTTCAGAATGATTTTATTACAGAAAACCTACTAGAATAATGATGAAACACCAAGTTTTCTTCTTTGGCCAAATTAAGGAATCAAATTATATTTTACTCTTCGTGGGATTAGGGAGTGGGAGGGAGTGGGTGGATTGGTCAGTGTAGCAAAACAAACCTCCCCCATATTAATTCAGAGACCTGCAGCTACTGCAATCCTGCAAATCAAAGCAATCAAAGCAAAATCTGAGTGTTCATTTCCCTTACTCCTTTGACTTTCCTGTGAGGGACTGGTATTCTCTTGTGATGTAGTCATGACATGCCGGGAGCTGCGTCAAGCAACACCCAACAGTGTACGCCAGTGGGCTGAGTCTGTGTGCTAACAAGTTAGTTCAAAGTGGTGTAGGTTTTGAAACCCCAAACCCTACTGAAAAAAAAGGCTCCCTGCATCTCAGCCGCAGGACAGCTGGGTAGCGGGATCAGCATCTCGGCGCCAGCCCGCAGGTTACCATTCCAACACACACGACACACTCCAGACGGCAGGTTGCTCTGTCTAGCAAAATGACAGAGAATCAGGGCGTTTCAACTAACAGGTGCTTCTCAGCTTTTATTTTTTCCATCCTCTCCTTTGCTTCCATGTGTCGGGAGAGAGAAGGGCCACCCCACACAGAGGCAGCTCCAGCGATGCTCTCCCTCCATGCAGGAGAGGGAAAGCTAGCAAGCAGCAGGTGGTAGGGAAGAAGCAGTTGATTCCTAGGTGAGTCGGTACTGGAAGGAGTTTGGTAAGCAGCAATTTATTGCAGCAATATATTGGCAAATTTAAAAATAAAATAAATAGAATTGAGTACAACTATCTTATTTGTTGCTGCAGATCAGCCAGGGAGAACTGAGAACACTCTGAAAGTCTGAAATGATCTTTGGCAAATTATTTTTTTTTATTTGAGCATTTATGCTCAGCTACAGCATAGGGTACCCATAATAACAAGTCAGAATCAAACAGTTAGCTAAAAAGGAAAAAAATCACAGCATGACCCTTCTGATAAGCCCAAGTCAAACACTTCACTTCAAGAAGTGCAATGCGCAGCTCGGGGACTACAATTTTCAATAGCTAATCAACTTCATGTTCTCTTTTCAACATGGACATCATTAAGAGCCAGAAAAATGAGCATCAAGGCCAGCAAGTTATGCCAATGCCATAAGAATAAGCAGAGAAACAAGAGTTCCATGACTGAAGAAAATTATTAAAATGTAAACAACAAAAAAATAAAAACCAATGATCAATTAACATGCCTCATCTAGCTTTGTTCGAGTAAATCACCTAAAGTAATTAGTTAAGTTGTAGATAACAGTTCCCCTAGCCTTTGCTATTTGCATAGTTGATTGCATGTTTGTCTCTCACATCAGGCTACGGCAAGCACACATGCTGTGGGTATTTTATGTTTGAGGCTCCCCAGACATAAATTAATAGTTCAAATTGATAACAGATACTCCTGGGGTACATGAATTCTGCCTTTTAGCACTGAGCATAATTTAGACTAATTCAAGACTCAAGAAAAGAGCAGGTACAAACACATACAGACAGAACATTTCTTCCATTTTTCAAAAACGTTTTCCCAAAATTAAAATGTTTCATGGGAAAACATCAACTTCAACAAGATGGCAAGTTTTTGAAAGCATTTGTAATGAATTAAAGTAATTTTCTTTTTATTCTTTTTCACTAATATTAAATTGTATTCCCTTCCATTTAAAATATAATTTTACACAAGCTGTACAAAGGATCTTACTGTTTCTCATAGGCAGAATCTCCAGATACTTTTGCAACGTAACATCAGACTTAGAAATCTGAACCTCCGTGTGGACTTATCAGCCAGCTCTATCTCTCAGGGAGCACCAAGAGCTGTGCTTGGTCCTTCGTTTCAAGTTTTAAGCAAAATTTTGCCAACTCGGGACACTTCAAGCCTTTACCTGTTCAGAGAAGAGGGAACCAATTATAAAAGGTGTCATTGTTTGGCTGAAAGTTTAGCATTCACGCAGTAGTGTTGCAAACAAAAATATTACGGTAACAAATAGTTTCTTCCTGAGAGGAAAAGCATAGTAAGTGGAAATGCAGTACTAAACAAACACAACAGGCAGTACAGATGGTTAAAAGGCCAGGGAACTAAGAATCTGCTAGAGGTGGCCAAAACCCTCCAAAGGGATTAAAAATTTTATGTTTCTCTCTTTTGTAATTTCCAACACGAGATTTTACAGAAGTGATTTTCTTTTCAGGAAGCCTAGAGAGCAAACCTAATTTTTTTTAAAAAGTCGTAACTGCAAAAAATCCTCACATTTTCAGTATCATAAGCTGATGTTAAGAAAATAACCATGTCCATAAAAGGGTGAAAAAACACGCTGTCCTTTCCAGAGAACATTACATTTATTAAATGTAAAAGAGGCAGTTGATAGTTTCTCTATTAGTTCCCAGCCAGTGTACAGAGATAATTTTATTAGCCCCGGTCTTCAACATTTCTCTTCGAAACTCCATCATGGAAATGAACACCACTGTAGAAATCAGTTTTCTCTCCTTCTTCCCTGAGCTCTTATTTCGCTCTCATCCACAGTGCACACATTTTCTTCCTCTCTTTCACTTGTGGTGGGTCTGAGCGAGTCAGGGCTCTTGAGCAATAACTAATACTGACTTCTGCAACTGCCTCTTCTGTTAACCTTCCCCTCCCACTGCTCCATCAGAGAGGCTGAAGAAAACAAAACAACAAACCCAAACCAAGGCTGATACTTCAGTTTGCTCTGCTCTATTACTAGATCCTAACTGAAGAAGACACCTTAAGCCACTTCTGTTACTGTGATTTTTTCCCCCCCCCTTCCCTGCTCTTCCCACAATCATCACAGCCACTGTGTCACTATCTACGAAGTCACATAGGGGTTCTTTACACTTTCACTTCTCCAAGACTCAAGACGAGATTAAACAGTCCTGGATTTGACCAGCCAGCAACCCACCAAGATGACCACAGGAGACCCACCTCCATTCTCCCCAATTATTTTCCTTTCAGTGAGAGCAAGTCCAAGCTGCCGACTCAACCCTCCCGTGCACCATCTGCCTCAATGTGTCTCTCCTGGAGAATCCACATGTTGCGGTCATGAGTTTCCCCAGCCACAACTATTGGTAAATCATCTCTACCCTCTTTGGAATCCATCTTCACTGCTCCCCCAATGTGCAAGAGACACAATTACTCGATAATATAGAGGGACAATAATAATACAAATAAAAATGGACAAAGCATCCTTTTCCTATCTGGGGGAAAGCAAGCTCTTATTACAGCTATTCGTTCTACCTCCTTTCCCAGCCCAAACTGGCTAGTGTCTTTGCTTTACCTGATGTCGTTCTTCTGACTTTTTTCATGGTTTTGCCATGCCTCTGACAAGTGTCTAGATCCCTACTTCTCAGATACCATGACACGACAGGACCAGAAAAGGGCAAATAAACTCTGTAATACAGAGTCTTCTGGTATAACGAGTACAGCTGACATCTATTTAGCTAGTTAATATGTTTTCATCTACCAGAGATGAATTTGGGTACCTTCTCAAAGTGGCATATTCCCATCCACTTGCTAAACCGAAAGCAGAACAGTATCTCATTGACCCCGTCTGGCCAAGGGAAATTTTTCTTCACTATTATAAATACATTTATTGAAACAAAATAAATTTATGAAGCTTCATTTTCTTGACTGCAGCAGTTGGAACAATGTCCTATGGCTATCACAGTCAGAAACAACAGGAGAGATCAATGACTATAACTATTTTTGTAATTAGGTCCGCAGTCAAAGATTATTATTACTACTACGAGGAAAAAACCTCAGTGTGTATCTGTGTGCAGATACACACTGATGTCACCACAGCGCCAGTGGTCATAGCGTCATTGTGAATACATCATGATTTGAGAGCTGTTTAAGCCGTGACATGATTTTCATAATGAACAGCCATATCGCAGAAGCCAGGCAGATGCCTCCACTGTATTCGCATATTCCTTTTCTCCCTCTGCCCCAGTAAGGACATTTTCAGCTCAAAGGCAATAGGCAAATCACAGCATCTGTCACTGTCCTCACTTCTGCATCTATGAAATACGGGTAACAGCACTCGCCTCCTTCAAAACCCATAATAAAAATGTTTACATCAAGAGGGGATAATTTTATTATCCAGCATCGGCTTGCTCTGCTTTCCTGTACCTTGTGCCCCCATGGTTCCGGGCTTTGAGCCAGGTGGCCAGACTCCCCGAAGCAGAGGACAGCAGCAGCAATGCTGTGCATCTCCCAAGGGCTCAGACACAGCAGAACCCCTTTATCATTGATAACTACCTTTCCTTGAAAGCAATCAAATTTTGTCAAATACTTCAGTTTTGATTTGCCTGAGCTGACTATGAGGTTGGAGACATTTTTTTCACCTCCAATCAGACCCTGGAAAATGGTCTATACTGCTAAAGAAAACAGCCCGTTTTATTTCCTTTACTCATTATGACTCCCTGTCTCCTTTGCTGGCTATTCAGATGCCACTCCCAAAATACGCAGTGCAGTGAGAAACCTATGGCCTCACCTCACCTATGCCCTCTTTCAATCTTTCTGAGGAACTACTTTTTTTTTTTTTTCAGAGAAATTATCTCATTGATTCAAGTGACTAATCTCAGGGCATTAGGACATCTATGCAAAAACGAATGAGGAAAAAATTAATTCAATCAAAACAAACGCAATGTGCAAATCAAATCTGTGTTTCAGCCACATTGTAACACAAGGCTAGAACACGTTCTTAAATCAGTCTGCTCCAAAAGCAGTTAGCAAGCAGAGGGTAGCAGCTGTGTACCATGTTATCTCCTCTTTCCCACTCAGAAAGCAAATGGCATCTGAGGCACATATGCCCTCCAGTATGATACACACCAGTTAGCAAAGAAAGAGAAGAGCTCAGACCTTGTCTGCTGCAATTGATATTCATAGAATCATAGAATCATTTAGGTTGGAAAGGACCTTTAGGATCATCAAGTCCAACCATAAAGCTGCCAGTGTTAAGTCCACCACTAAACCATGTCCCTAAGCACCACATTTACACATCTCTTAAAAACCTTCAGGGATGGTGACTCAGTCACTTCCCTGGGCAACCTGTTCCAAGGCTTGACAACTCTTTCAGTGAAGAAAGTTTTCCCAATATCCAACCTAAACCTCCTGTGACGCAACTTGAGGCTGTTGCCTTTTGTCCTACTGCTTGTTAATTAGCAAGAGAGACCAACACCCACCTCACTACAACCTCCTTTCAGGTACTTTACAGCGCTGCTTAGCCAGGGCTTTAAGAACTGCCTCTCTAGTTCCAGTCCAATTTAACAACCACTCAGGATGGACTCCACCTTGAATTCACAAAAGGACATTCACCGTGGCATTTAATGGTAGCAAAAGACGAGTTGGGATGCAGCACCACTCCCTTTTCAGGTATGGGAGCCCGGCCAATGTTCCCCACGACCGTATTCATGCTAGTAACGAGCAACACCTTTTGACGGTGAAGCACTGTCAGGCACTGATGGTGAACAGCTGCATTCTGTGACAGCTCCTCAAAGTGGTGCCTACATAAATAGGAGTATGTCCTAGAAACAAGCAAGCCAGGGGGAGAGAGAGGAAAGTGCCATCACATTCACTTGGCAGAGCAAAAACAGGTTTAGAGACATAAATCAACTTAGTTGTAATTATCCAAAAAAGTGTGTAACAGAAACAGGTTTTTTTTGGTTTTTTTTTGGGGGGGGGTTTTTTTGGTTTTGTTTTTTTTTTTTTTAGAAAATTTTAGTCTTGCATCTGAACCAGAAAGTCATCCTAGACAGAAAATCCCACTTTCCAATATGGCCAGGAAGACAGAGTTGCCCCTGCTCCAGTTACTTACCTTATCTGCAATAAGTTTCATATTTCTATCCAAGGTAAAAAATGTCAAAGTATATTGTAGCTATATCACTTGATGTAAATGGCAGAGGATGAAGTTGCACAGTGTGCAATACATGAGCAGTGAGCCTTTTTGGCTTTTAGACTGTTGAACTCTTTTGCTATCTATGTTCAATAAAATCTTTCAATTTTGGAAGTCAATACACAGCTGCTTACTTAGCAAAATTTTGGTAGCTACAGAATAAGCCTGCATGCTGCTGCAGGAGCACTATTCAAAGGACACTGAGCCACAGCTACCTTCCAGCCATGCAACAGGTCAAAATATATCCAGTTTTTTAAATGGCTGTTTTCATCTACTCAGGGAGGGTGGGCATGTGTTTTCATGACTGATCAGCCTTCTCTGTTATCATCCTCTGCTGCCAGAAGGTATTGGAAAAAATGAAGAAACTCCATTCAAATGAAAAATTATTCTTATCTGATATCCCTGCTGTAATTTGATGGTCACCATTTCACCCTGTTCTTTCAATTACCCTTCCAAGTCTCATCTTCTCTAATCCCACATGACGTCTACCCTCGTCTTTGTTCCTTTATCCTTGTACAGATATTTTTAAAGAGAACCGCCTTATGAGTCATTCTGCACCTTACGGCCAGTTCACGTCACAAATTTATCTTACGACAACTAAAACTACGCTTTTTACCAAAAAATAAACAAAGTCCTCTCTCCAAAATCGAAGATAGCTCTCACCAAAACATTGGAAGGTGAGAGTTCCTAAGGGAAGCCATGTCCTTTCAAAATTCATCCATGTTTCTGTAACAAAAACTGACTTCTAGCATTGGGAGAACATTAAGCAAGAACACAAGGAAAGGAAGTAAAAAGGAGGATTTATTTATACTACTAAATATTTAATAGACTCATTGGATGGAAAGATCATAGACACCAATAATGAGAGAACTGAAAATTCATTGAGTAACAGTAATGCAAAACTGAAACTCTTCTTAAAATGTGGGCAGGCAAACATGTATTTTACACTGTTCCCGTAGTCTCCATTTTGCATCTGCCAGCGATTTCTGCATTTGCTGTGCAAGCAGGAGACAGAAATTCTCAGGGAGACAACTGGAGATTTTGGCAGCTGAGGGAGAACTGGACCCAGTGTTATCCTGGGGGTGCAAACAGATGAACTGGATACTTAAAGATTAAAAAAAAAGTATTAAACATGTTGGAATTTAAGACCATCATCTTTAGTGTAGAGAATTAACAGTCAGCTGAGAATAACAAAATGATCCAAGGACCATTTTCCAGTTTACTCAAGATTCAGATAAATAAAAATGCAACAAGTCGCACATGAATGAAAAGCCTTCCTGAGCTATCTTTCCAAACCACAATGGCTGAAGAGCTGCTTTTTTTTTTCCTTTTTATTTATTTTTTTAAATAAAGTCCAGATTCTGCACAGACTGGTGTGACAAGAGTCATACTTACTTATGACATACTGCACCACCACAGAATAAATAAAAATAAATAAATAAATAAATATTCCTGGAAGTTAGGATTATTATGCCCTAGTGAATATTTGAGTATTTTACACCACACGATTAGCTTCCACAGGAGATGTGGAGAGACTACCACTACAAAGTGCCTTGGAGGACAGGATTTACAGCACTCAGCTACATGAGGTTTTGGCTAAAAAGAAAAATGTTTCCAATCCAACAGAGAGGGGACATGAATCGGGACTCCCTCATTAAATATCCTATCCAAAAGACCATTAGATAAGGACAAGGCAGTACAATATAGAGTAGCTTCACTGCTCTCTTCTCCCTTGCACGAGCAGTAGCTCCATAAACATTTTCACTTAACCTGCAGTTATGTATAGCTGAGTCTCGTAACTACATTTCTCAGTGAATAAAATATTTGCCAAGTGTGATTCAACAGAATTTTCTTGAGAATGTGCCTCTCAGCAGAGTTGCAAGACGGTCGTCTTCTTTCATGTGTGAAAGAAACTGCTCATAAGCACTTCAATCACTATAAAGGCAGAATTTTTACAACAAAGTTCCAAATTTTTCTCTTCCCTGCATTCTGCACTCGGAGATACTTAAGAGATTCAAGTGAGAGAACTCCATAGCCTAAAATCTGTTTTTCAGACCATATTCCTGAAGTTGAAACCCAGGTGGTCTCTTTAGAGTCTGCTGATGAGCAGAGCTCTAGGGATCACGTTGTTTCTATCATTCGGGGTGTACATTTTTTTCCCTTCCTCATGCAAACTGCCACTTCTCCTCCTCCCGTTCTTCTGCGCTGCTATTACGTGCAGAAATTCAGTACTGTATCTCCCCATATGAAGAAATTGGCAAGGAAAGACCGCGTGCTCTTGGCAGAAGTTTGTCCTGGGACTATGCCAGTAAACAATCATTTTCTGGTTGCCACAAGCATTCCATTATTTCAGTTTGGCCATTCAGTCCACTCCAGTTCAGCTCCGTTAGTGCTTCCTTAATAAACCCTTATTATCAGGGGCTTAGGCCTCACTCATTTGAATTCACGCTCAGCTGGGACTTGGTATTCAGGGACCCAGTTCGAATGTCCTTAAAAAAAAATTAATTAAAACACTTACTTTGCCATAGAGCAGAGACAATGGAATTTCATTGGCTGCAAGTTATATTTGCACTCTTAAAGACTTAAGAAAAGCTGGATTTTGAGGCTTATTTTATAAACAACACTTGGAGGCTTTGGTTCTCACTAGAAGAGAAATGTGACAGCAGTCTTTTGCCTTCACGCTTCTTTGCATGCATATGCCTGTTGTTTACAGCACAAATAGATTTCGTTTTCTCATCCATTTTTAATCACCTACTTTTGGGGTTAGATTTTGGGCGGGGAGATGGGGGAAACCCAAAACCCAAAAGCACCTTGAAGCTCCCACTGGGGTGGGTACCGAGCAGTGACGGCACCCGAGAGAGCTCCTCCTCTCATGGCACTACTCAGCGGCTGCTCCACTGACTTGGTGCCTACTGAGGAGGCAGCTCAAGCCGCTTATCTGTACAGCATGGGCTTTACAGCTTTCATCCAGGCACGGCAGTTCTCCTAGAAAACAGCAGGCAGTTTGTATCACTAAGGGCACCACACGCACACACTGAATTAGGCAAGGTGACCGGCTCCAGACTTTGAATTTTAAGCAACTGAAGTCAACTTCACTGCTGCACAGGTCAATTAAGAAAAACAGTTTGCCCACAGATTAGTTCTAAATCCCAGACTGTTGTGTTTGCCACTGAAAAAGCTCAAAGCCGCCTCCCTTATGTACCTCACCCTCATAAATCCGTTAATATTTAACTTGTTCTTGATGTTCTATTCTTTACAACAAAGGTGTAAAAGCCATTAATTGCAGTAATTTACCGGCCCCGGGCTGGATCTCTTTATGCTGCATAGAAAGAGCGGTGCCTGTGCAAGGCGGGAGCAGTGGCATTTATACCTCGGACACAGCAAGTTTTGCATCCGTCTGCTCTTTTGCAGCAATTCTCTTTGTACAGGCTGGATTCTACTGTACTTACGGTGGCAGTCTCTGGAAGCCAACATTTAAATGCAAGAAGGTGCACCACTCATGGATCAAATTAGGAAGATTTACACTGTATTTATGTTCCTTCCCTTCCAATATGTGACTCACCAATATCATGCCATCCTTACTGTCCTAGAGACAAGCACCAGGGAAACACATTCCCATCCACTTCACCCTCTCCTTCCCTTTGCTCTCTGCAATTATAATCAGATATGCAAACCACAGAAAATTGAGTATCAGCTGCCCTGCATCCTAATAAGGGTGGCTGGTCTCCTTGAACAAACTGGCTTGCAAGATGTGGAAGTGACTGCTGACTTGTTATGGAAGTAGGAACAGGAGAAAACCAAAAAAGTGTGCTAAAAACATGCACGTATGTTGGACTTCTGAAGTGAAGCCCTTCTCCATTTGCTACTACTAGTCACTCTGCAGGTTGTTACACAGAGTAGTCCAGCCTGGGAGGACAGGGAAAGTACAGAAGGTTTTTCAAAGAGGTGCTACTACTCCAGACAGAATCTCTTGGGAACACTCTTTGTCTCTGTTCCCATAAACTCAGCTGAAACCCTTTAATGTTATTGCTGGTTGAGGAATTTGGAGAACAGCATGGTAAAAAAAAAAAAAAAAAAAAG
>VZSC01007013.1:119198-138520 GCA_013398225.1 Steatornis caripensis | reverse complement strand
AAAAAAAAAAAAAAAAAAGCTTTCCAGGCACTGCACTACTACTGTGAGCTGCCACAGTGGTAACAAAGGGGAGCTGCTGTGTGGCTGAAAGACCAGTTTCACAGGCTTCTCTCTGGGCCCCAGGGCCCTTGGCAGAGAGAAGAGCTCCTGAAGGCTCTGGATTCTTCAGTTACACCAGAATTACCCACAGATGAGTCCTGAGACAACAAGAGTGAAACTGGCCTCGAATGAAATCAGAGTCCTACAAAGGTGTGAGATTGCAGCTGTCTAAAAATCAAACTAGAGCACCAGACCTTGTAAGAAGCCCACTGCTTTTTATACTCTTCATGAGGGAGTAGAGAGCTGAATATATAGTAATTCCCATGGGTCCTTTGTTTCTAATTTCTTCCCAGATGTTTAAAGGACAGCAAAGTATCATGGTGTATGCATGGTTATTACAACTTCCGTGATATGGGAATTCAGTTTCAATGAGTCTCCTAAGAACGTGGTCAATTTAAACTACTGAGTTTTGTCATTTCTAGTTTCCGTGAATTTGCAAGAAATAATGATGGGGGAAAAAACAACTTAAAAAAACTGCAGTAGCTGAAGAAGTTAATAGGCAAGTACTGGGGAGGGGCGGAGAAAGGAAAGAAGGAAAGGTGGGGGATGTTAACTCTTGCTAGTTTTGGTGGAAAGTTATGACAAATCATGATTGTTTTATTTCTGCGCAGCTCAAACATGTAATGCAACCAGTCCACTCTTGTATCAGCAACACATCTACCACCAATGGGAGAGATTTCCCCAGAAACACTACTGCACTTTATTGCAAAACTCCAACCACAAGGCTAGTATAATCTGTCATGAATTAAATGTGTGATTTCTCATTAGGGAAGATCATTCAGAGGTCCTCGAGGTAGACTCATTTACAGTGTCTGTATAGGTGCAATACAGCATTGCCCTCTGCTGGATTTTAAGCTGCCTACTCATGCAAAAGTTGCCTCTGGCTTAGCTATAAAGGATGATTTTTATACAAGTCCTGTACTAATTATCATAGGGGAATACCTTGCCACCAAGTAAGGAATGAAATAGTGAGTTAATGGTTATTCCTAAGCCTTTCTTTTTCCACAGGACTAGCACTGCTTCAGACCAGGCCATGTTGATTCACTCAGCCCTTGCCTGATCCAGCAACAGTCACAGACTATTATGCACTCCCCAGAGTCCAAACACTGAACAGAATCAGTGCGCAATCAGAGCCATAAAGTCTAAACACGTAGAGGCTGAATTTCAGGTGAACTCTGGCTAAACCCATGCCACAGTTCTGGTACCTACAAGAGTGGTCCATCTTTACATGACTGTCACATCCAACCGGGTGTTTCCCAGCATACAGCATTCCTGCTAGACAAAAGTCTACTGTCACCAACTCCTGTCTGAGTATCTCCCGATGAGAAGTAAAGAGCTGTTTCAAATTTCTTCATAGGTATGAATATGGAAACTTCCACGGTGTGGGCTGATGTATGATGAGTATGACAAGAACGAGGAAGGGCAAACTGGATGCAGCACTACAATGTAAGGCAAATCTTTTTGTCTCTTCTTGCTGTTCAGCATCTACCACTTGCTGACTCTTCTCTGGCTTATTGACATTGGGTATAGCTAACCAAACGCAAACACACGTATCCAAGCACATAGGTATACCTATATGTGTAAGCACACATTTGAACACAGCTGCCTGTGATGGGTTAATTACAACCATATGATTTAGATAAAGACAACAAATGCATTTTCTGTACTTCTTCAGCTATTATTCTTGCTGATCATGTAAAAGACACAGCAGGGCATTTTGCATCCTGAAGCTTGATGCTGTGCAAAATGGGACCACATCCAGAGAATCAGGACATCTGCTAATTCAGACTAATATATGAGAAACAGAATTAGCAAAACACTCTTCCAGAAAAAAAGAAAGTGCAAAAAGAAAGCTCTTTTCCATTTATACTAATTTCCAACCCGCAGTCTACCCTTGAGCTTCTTAAACGGTCCTTTGTTGGGTTGCTTTTAACTTTGCTTTTCCCACCATTCTTTCTTTCTTTCAGTCCCTACCTTATTCTCCCTTTCCAGTCTTGTTTTAACATCTTACTCATTTTACTCATTTCCTTCTTCCACCAAAAATACATGCTGTATATTCTCTTCAAAATAGCTAGCCTGCAGAAGCAGCTGATTATATCCTTAGTTTTCTTACGATTCCAACTCTATTATGTATCTGTTCTGCACTAGTTGCTGTGGGACCAGCTCACTCTTCTCCATAGGGGGTGGAGTTAGTAATAACAACAACAATAATAACAAACTACTCGGTTTCTAAAGATACTTTCTTGCTTTGTTGCTTGATGAGAATATCTAAAAAGCTCTCTCTAGTCTGATTCTCCCTGCAAGTTCTCTCTGCAGTTCTCTGTGGGAGGCTTCCTCCTGAAAATANAAACTACTCGGTTTCTAAAGATACTTTCTTGCTTTGTTGCTTGATGAGAATATCTAAAAAGCTCTCTCTAGTCTGATTCTCCCTGCAAGTTCTCTCTGCAGTTCTCTGTGGGAGGCTTCCTCCTTAAAATAAACTTCATGATTTGTTTTCTCTTATGTTACAGCTAATTAAATTTTGCCACCATAACATTTCACCATTTCATTACGCTGCATTTCCAAAGTATCAAACAGCACTTTGCCCTTTTCCTGCTTCTTTTTTCTCCCTGAACTGTCAAGCTGAGGGCAATGGCTGGGTTTAAATATGAAGATTATCAAGCCCAGCCACGTGCAATGGAATTAAAAACCAAACCCCACATCATTGTTTGATCTCTTGAAAGAAGTTAGCACCAGGAGTCAAAAAGATTTGACAATCTAGCACCTTCAGCTTACCAACTGTGGAATGCAGAAAACTTAAGTGTAATAAAAGGTCTGTGTCCCTACATATGAAAGCGCTCAGACATGAAAATGTTAAGGACGTACTGAAAGGCTGACAGACCGAAGATAAGAATTATACACTTAATTAAAAAAGAAAGTGATAAGGTTCATATTATCCAGAACTCAATTCTTAAATCCACAGTTTACCTAGACGCCAAAATAGAGTTGTATGGACCAGGCAGGCATTAAAGAACGCGATTTACAGCATCAGTCCAATTTTTCACTGCTTTATTTAATTATGTATACTTCTGCAAATGAGCAGGCAGAATGATCCATTAACATTTTATACTCACCATGAACTACTAACTGAACAACACGCAAAGCCATAAAATAGATCTTGTAATGATGACAGAAACTTAAACATGCAGTAATTCCAAAATAGTACCAACAATCAATTGTTTTGGAATTATCAGCAGTCACTATGGCCAGTGATGCAGATGATCTCTTCAACTTAAGACTGAGGGAAGAAGTCAAAATGCAAATGGTTCAGCCAAACTGTCAGAGATGCAAGGGAATATATAAAACTCTCAACCTGTCACACTCAGGTGCATTCCCTACTTTACATTTTAAAGAGCAATCACTCAAATGAGAAAAAAAACTATTGCTATTTAAAATGTAAGACGCAGAGACAAACTTTACTTAAGACTATGTTCTTGAACTTCAGACACAATGTACATCATGATTGATTATATTATAGTGCATAATTCCTACAACGTTAGCTATTTGTGTGTTAATTTGGAAAATGCTTGGTGATGATATATCAGAATACAAAAAATCTCCATGTGATCACTGTCCTGTCTTGAACCTATCCGCGGGTAAAAATCCACAGGGGGAAAAAAAAAAAAAAAAAGACTTTGCAAGGCTATAGATGGCCACAAATAGAACAGTGACAATATATCCTTGATACTTCTTAATAGCAATGTCAGAAAGCCAACGCAAGAAAGCTACCAAACTGCTGATCCTTCTTTTCTCTCTCAGCGTGTGGGTGTCCCAAAGGTCTTGGCACGTTCCAAAGCAGTTTGCAGAGTCCCTGGAGGCCAGGACTGGAGTGGGAGGACTCTGGCAACATGCAGCCTCCTTTCAAGTTAAGTGTTGCCAATAGGGAAGCAGAAAAAAAATTGTTTGTTCTCTTTAGAGCCACACCATGTAACTGAATTTGAAAATTATTGCCAATAAGCAGGTAGAAAAAGTCTTAACGTGGATTTCAAAATGTCCTGGTGACACAAAATATCTTGCCTGAAAGAGGCAGTGGTATTTAAACTTTTCTGAGACTTTCTTTTAGTCCCCATCAGAGAAAATACCTATAAGAACCAAGCTCAAGCTTCAGCTGCAGTAAGGTGTGAGTAACATAGAAAAGTTCAAACTCAACCAGAAAAACTCTTTGACTGACTTACATCCACTCAGATCTCTTGGCACCACAACTGTTAAGGAAATTTGAAAAATGGAAGAGCAATGCTGATAAAATGGCAAGGAACAACCTTTCACTGTTGAAACTTTCAGAAAGTTATGCTATTTGTTATTGCTTATTACATGCCAAGAGAAAGTACAGCCTAAAGGTGCTTTATTTACAAACAAAGCCTAAAGTACTGGACAATTTCATGCACACATATTCCCTTCCCATCTCAACTTCTGCACAAATAAAAATAAAACCCAAAAAATTCAACCCAAAACAAAACAAAAAACTCCAAACTCTCAGCAGACCCGGCGTCAGATCTTCTCTCCCAAGCGCAACTACAGGTTCACATGTTCATTTCTGTAAGGCTGCATGCTTTAGAAAGTAAAAACCCACATCAAATGAACTTGCTGCCTTTAATGAATAAGGGTGGAGATCCCACAAACTCCATGATATTTTCTGGTAACCTGTTATGCTGATAGGGTTAACCAGGCAAGTGCTCAGATAAAGTCCTGAGGGACTTAGGATCTTAGTCGCATTAGAGATACCTCGATACACAAAACATGGCTCTTTCGTACCTCTGCTCAGTGCCCAGCTAGTGCTGGTAACGTCTGAGATGGCAATGCAGTTTAAATATAGCTAAATATAAATGTAGCTCAGCTTTATCCTGAATAGCTAGAATATTGGAAATCGCTGGCTTCATAGGGTTCATTATAACCTGACTTACCTCATTACCCTTTTGTATTACTGTAGCCACACAATCTTCAGCACCCAAGCTACCACTGAGTCAGCAGGCCTTTATGGATTTCAGTCATACGCTCTTAATTCTCTCTGTACATCAATCTTAACGATTCTTGATTCCACTCCTAAACAATTAGCTCAACAAGGCTGAATGCACCTTCTGCTATGCATGCTGGCATGAGAGACAGGGGATCAAACCCCCAACCCAGCCTAGCCATGTTCATGTTTTTCCTTCGGGCTAGTTTATGATTCACAGGGTATGCTCAAACCTGTTGGCCCTTTTCTATTGTTACCTTTTGGTAAGAAAAGAGAAGTTCAGCTTTTGTGTAAGACTGCCTCCATTTTTGATGAAGAGCAGCTGGCACGCATGCATGCAGGAAGGCGGAGTTAAACCTCAGACTTGCTTGGCGTTCCAGACCATTTCATTTCACTTCCTTCTCTGCCACCCCCTCCTTAGGTCACTGCATCACATTTACTTACAAGGAAATAAACACATTGTATATCCGTTTGCCAGTTACTTTCACTCTTTTCTTCACCAACAGTAAGAAGTGCTGGCAAAGAGCATACCTGTATCTGTTCCCATAATGGGTGTACATGTATGGGACCACTTCTGAATATATTTCTGCCATTCTTCGTTCTAGCAATAGGAGAAACAAAACCACACAAAGCAGAACACAGCAAGAAGAAAAGCTGAGGAAAGAGGATGTTTGATCCTGAAGCATTCCTGTCTCAATTTCACTAATATTCATATCTTCTTCTATGATGGAAAGAAGGAAGAACAGCTTATATTGCCAAGGATCATAACACCAGCTTTCTCATGTGTGGATTCACAGAGGTAAGAGGGAGNAGGATGTTTGATCCTGAAGCATTCCTGTCTCAATTTCACTAATATTCATATCTTCTTCTATGATGGAAAGAAGGAAGAACAGCTTATATTGCCAAGGATCATAACACCAGCTTTCTCATGTGTGGATTCACGGAGGTAAGAGGGAGCACTCCTGCAGGTAATTAGCCTTGACTGCTAATCACATCAGCCAAAAGTGATGAGCAAATTACACCTTTGGTAGAGCAGCTAGTCTGATGCTCTTCCTAGATCCCTAGAGCAGCATTGCTGGTTACTGTGATGCTCTGATGCACAGAGACCTGCAATACACCCTCACCAGGACCGGCCTTAACAGCAGTCTGCCCTTGAAATAGATGGGAATAAAGACAGCGTGTCTTCTATCAACATCTTGCTCCACCCCAAGGACCATGTTTCCTTACGGGTCAGGGCAGCTATTCAACTTCTGATTCACTTCATTGATCTGCCCTCATGCTGCAACAGTACAAACCAAAGAAGAGCAGAAATTATTTGCTTGATCTTCTCGGAGTCAACATTTGCCTGTTTTGCAGTTTTCCAGAAAAAGAGAAAAGTCATGTTCCCCTTGCACAATGAATACAATGAGAAGTGGACAGGTACTTGGATTCAAATTTGCCTGTATTCCTTGTCTAGTAATCCTTCTAGACAGTTGAGGGTTTTTTTCATTTAAAAAAAAAAAAAGGCAGAAATCCTGTAGCACTGCAATTCTACAGGACCTGTCACGTGAGATCTTATTCTTTCCTGAAGATACAAGGTAGAGTCTCAGCACACACACCTCACCTGGAAAAAAAAAGGCACTTCAAATTTATAAACAGAAAAAAGCAAGCATGTAGACAGTATGGCACAGTTTACACCTACGCCATCTATACCTTGGACCTGAAAGAAGTGAGCATGCAAGCAGCCCCAGCAGCCTGTTTTTACAGACCTCTCCTAAGCGTCATACAAGAAGCATGAGACTTAAGAGTTGATTCCCTCCCAGAGCCAGGGCTGGATCTCACACAGGTCAGCTGTGATGCTTTGTAAACTTCCGCTCACTCCTTGAGCCCCCAGACCTGGACCTATTTCCCAGTGAATGCTGCCTTGCTGACTGCACCTGGGCACAAAAAAGGCTCGGTTCAGCTGTGCGTCAGACCAATCCTTCTCTCCCGGGGGATACAACTCCAAGATGTAGCCTAGTGCCACATCCCTTTCTTCATCTTATGGCTCATATTTGCATTACTGCAGACATTTGTAGCAGAGGAAGAGTAACAGGGCTTCTGTAGCATGCAGGGTCTACAGGGCTACAGCCACCCCAAGGGAGTGCGCCAGACCAAACTGCGCAGAGAATGCACAACGATGACTCTGTACTACAGCTAAGAGGTTTCCAAGAGGAAAAAAAATAAGGCTCTACTTTTACAGATGTTGCATATATATGTTATGTAGACATGTTATGTGAAACAGTCTCCAAAACCTGACAGGGATGGGACAAAAGCTATCTGTATGTTAGATACACTGAACAGAGAAACAATCAGTCCCAATGCTGTCACTCAAGGAAAAGACTCTGAAGCCTTTCAGGGTAGAGGACTGTGTCACAGATGGCAAAGACCTAAAACAGATGGGATGAAAAAAAACTTGGAAGATGATGATGATCAGGAATGGAATGGGCCAGGAGACACGGTGACAAGCGGGCTGTGCATTGGGGAGGAGGAAGGCTGATAAAGAAAGTACCTGAATATGAAGCTCAGTCCGGCCAACTGTGCTCAAGACACAGGGGCTGAGGCAAGTGCTCAAACACCCTGGGACTGGGCGACTAGGTTCAATGTTCTGACATTTTTAGAAACTCAGTGAAGGAAATAGAGAAAAATAAATTCTCCTGAAGATTCTCTTCTCAATCCAAGATGACAATAGCTTAATCACGCTGGAACTTGTTACGGGCTAGATTTTAAAGAAAACAGCTCTGTAAGATTTCAAAGGATTGAAACGTATAATTTAATAGTTATTACTCCTAAACCCTACAGAATTTAACTGAGAACAGTTACAGGTAGATGTCAGATTTCCAACCGCTAGAAGATCAGAGTAATTTGATTCCCCCTCATATAAACATTTACATAAGTCAGAGGCTGCCGAGGGATTTCACAATGGGAGTTCTACATCAGAAGAGTGGGATTTCCAGCACCTAGTTTCCAGATCTGTGATGCAGGCTACCCTACCCCATTTCTTCCCCCCGCCTTTCTCGTTGCCACAGGGTAGGCTTGTTGTAAGCAGCTTTCTGCCAGAAGAAGGTTGAATGATTAAGCTAACTACCTCACAAGGCTCACGGATTATATCTCCCTCTTTAATGACCCAGAAATAACCTTAGAAAGAAAAAGCAGAGCTCTTGGTGACAAAGGCTGGAGACTGGGGGCAGGAAGGAGTGAATCCATCGGAGGAGTTCAAGCTATTCCAGCGCCCAGCTGACACCAGACCATTCCCTGGACACTCCTACCAGTCTTTCTAGCAGCAATCCATTCTCATGGGTTTCATGAAAGCGATGTTTAAACACTTCCTGCACAATCAGGACCTCCACTCACCACCCAGACTGCACAAAAGATCCAAACATGCCTCTGCTTTCCTCCAAAGCAAACACGATTCTGATTTAGACAGCCTTCCACCAAGGCTAGGCCCTGGCAACTTTGGCTTCCCTGCTCTGTAGCCAAAGAAGACACGCAGGATGCCTAGAAAGCATTCCAGTCTCAAGTGCTACATCTGTATAAGCCACAACACAGGACTAATTTCCCTGCAGCTCCAGGCTGTCTTACACCACAGTAAAGTCTCTTTAAAGGAGTAAGAACATCGTCCCGCCAGACACAACTCTCTGTACGGATGCCAGTCTGCGTGCATGGCTGGAACAGTAGCTGAAATGGCAATGCTACTACCAGTCGTTCCTCCAAGTAAAAAGCTAGTTTAGTATCATTTGTCCCCTTCTCTTTCAACACAACACACAGTGCATGCCCTTCTCCTCACCTCTGCTAGCACAGACTGCTATTCCATAACATACAAATTGACCAACGGAAGGACGGAGATGGGGTATAAGCCTGAACGAGACAACTGTTCAAGAGTCACAGAATTAGCCTGTACAGGAATCACAGAATAGTTGAGGTCGGAAGGGACCTCCGGGGGTCATCTTGTCCAACCCCTCTACTCAAGCAGGCCCACCTGGAGCCAGTTGCCCAGGACCATGTCCAGATGGCTTTTGAATATCTCTAAGAAGGGAGACTCAACCTCTCCGGACAACCTGTGCCATGTGCCAGTGCCAGTGCTCGGTCACCAGCGCTGTGCTTGGCCAGGAAGAGACTTAGTCTCACTTATGCCTGACACCACAAGCAGGCCTGGTTTTGTACAAGGCTGGATGCTCGCAGTGCCAGACACTCCCTTAGCGTGGTGTGGGGTTTTGCTTCTCCTAACCCTGGAGCATCCACATCCCTGTGTGGCATCTACGCTAACATGTGTAAGTTTTACAGTCGAGACCCAACTGGCTAGGGAGGCAAAAGTCCTGTGATTTAATGTTTTTTTCATGTCTGCTCTTCAGCAAGATATATATTCAAATGCAAGGCATAATTATTACAGCTTACGCAGTGCTGTATTTCTGCATTTTAATTCTCAAAATGGCTTGACAGACAGAAGGGAAGCTGCTTGTGCTATACCAAATCAATCCTGTTACAGCCTCTGCTACTCCCACTCCTCAGATAACACACAGATTAACAAGAACAGCTTTGTGATTACTCCTGGTACTGGCTTTTGAAGGGAGAGTCAAAATTAACAGGTGGGTTTGCTACAGAGAGGGTAAGAACGCCTTACAAGCAGGGACGAAAATACAAAGAAATGTAAGAAGAGTAAGCTAAGCAACACCCCGATGGTGAAACTCCAGGACTGTCTCACGAAGGGAAGTGTATGTGGAAAAGTACAGTAAGCGTAGCAGAAAAGGTAAGTCAAGTCTCCACATTAAGTCCGCTCTCTGTGCTTCCTGCCCATTGCCTTCATTTCTTGTTTATTCTGTTTCAGGTGAAAGGAATAGAGAGAACACAAACAGAACTGAAAGTCCTGCTGGAGCAGATCTGTTTCAAACAAGCATCTCACCAGCAAAAGCAGATTTAAAAAGGAGACAAATCTCTCAAGGATGAAAAGAGAACAGCTCTAGT
Organism: Steatornis caripensis; assembly: GCA_013398225.1. Classification (NCBI taxonomy): domain Eukaryota; kingdom Metazoa; phylum Chordata; class Aves; order Caprimulgiformes; family Steatornithidae; genus Steatornis; species Steatornis caripensis. The sequence goes on along the minus strand of VZSC01007013.1, from coordinate 128,451 downwards.
TCACTGGCCAGTACACTTGGTACAAGAGCTGCTGTTGGGGCAGTTCACAGCACCCTTGCATTGAGAATATTCTGCAACGAGTGTCACCATCCTGCAGATACAGACAGATCACAAACCCAGTGCCATAATTACAAATATGACAGCGGCTCCCCTCCTATTCTGGTGCCGGCAGACTGGGAGTCTGAGTCTACTANCACAGCACCCTTGCATTGAGAATATTCTGCAACGAGTGTCACCATCCTGCAGATACAGACAGATCACAAACCCAGTGCCATAATTACAAATATGACAGCGGCTCCCCTCCTATTCTGGTGCCGGCAGACTGGGAGTATGAGTCTACTAAAGTAGGTCAATATCTTTCTTATCAACAAAGAAACTCTTCCCCCTCAGTCCCTGCACTGCTTCCTTCTACCTCTCATGTAAAAAGACCTACGATGCTTTTATTCTCCATTCACTTTGTTTCTGCCCTATTTCTGAGGTCCCTTCGGCCCGAGTTTGCATATGTCTGAACCAGTGGCCGCTGTTACGGTTTTGATCCTTTCCCTGGCTGGTTTAGTTGCCTTTATTAGCTGCTGCATGTCTCCAAAGTTAGAGCTGTTTTTGTCAGCAGTCTCTCCTTTAGCATGGAATAATACATATTACAGCTGATTCTCTCTCTAATTAGAGGACTCCTAACATCTCCAGAGTTACATATGATTGACAGAGTTCTTATTCATTCAGTAATGTAAGCATCTATTCCTCCTTTGATTCTCAGTTTAGGGTTTTTCTGGCACCTTAAACTATTCCTTCCCTATCTTCGCTACCCTAAAAAAAGCAAACCAACCAAACAAACAAACAAAAAGCAACCCACACACATGAATGTCAAACTTTTCTGATAAATTCCTAATTCCTCATATTTACCTCCTATGGTCACTCTATGCAGCCCCAGTCCTTACTTTTGCTGCATCACAAAGATGCAGGATTTGTGCAATTTTGTCTGAAAAATCCAGTGTTCCTTTCGATTTGAGTCCCTCCTTGTTGCTAGTGAAGCAAGTGAAGAAACACCAAAGAGGAAAAAATACTTGACTATCTTACTAGACCTATTACAGGCTACTACTGTCTTATATACTACACATAGGGGGAACGGCCCACAAAAATATGGACTTGGAAAATAAAAAATAATGTTTAAGATTGTTATTTTTTAAAAGATTCTGCAAATATCTTTTTTTATATGAAGGAATAAATAATAATAATAAAAAACACAACAGCAAAATACAGACACAGTCTCTCACAGTTTACTTTTGATAAAGAACCCTAACAGCCTCCAGCAATAAAAGCTGCAATTTTCTAGCAAAAGAAAAAACTCAGAATCCTCCTTCACCTCGGACACGTTAAGCCACTCAGTGCCGCAAGGAAGCTCAGGAATGTTAGTGAATGGTAAAATAGGCAGAGGAACCATAATGATGAGAAAGACCTAGCTGAGAGGTGTCAAGTACCCTGAGAAAGGAGAAAGTGAGTCTTTCCAGACATCCCAGCTTGACCTGGATGCTGAAGGCTTCACATCAAGTGTGATTCAGAGTACAGGGAGACTTTTACAAATCTTTGCTGCTGAGCAGACAGCACAGTTTTTGTTAACAGCATACTCAGGACTGGCAGGAACAGCATTGTCCAGTTTGGGATCCTTAGAGGTTCAGCAAGCTGAGAAATAGAATGCTTGGGGCGAAGGTTTCAAAGCAAGTTCCGCAAGGAGTTTAGCACCAAACTTTAGCATTTTCATTTAATACAGAAAACATATAAGACCAAGGATGACAAACTGTATATACTATAAAATTAGTAGGCTTTTCTGCTAATACACGTTAAGGACCAAGTCATCATAACAGAAGAACTACATAACCTTGGGGATGGAGGGATAACAAGTTCTGAATCTCAACAGTGCCAGAAGCAAGATCACACGCTTGGGAACCAACATAAAATTCTGCTTTGAACCACTGGCTCATGAGATGGCATGAGTGAGAAAGGCGAGTTGTAACACACACCCAGGTTACCACCATGATGAGACCATTCAAAGAGGGGATGTGAATTCAGAATTTATCATGCACACAGGGCATGAGGTCCTGGTGCCTCCTTCTGATTCCTATCCCCCCTTCCCCCCCCGCCCCAAAATCAACCTTCAGAGGAGAAACATCTGCAAATGACAAAATTCGGTAGGTTTTCTTTTGGGTTTGTTTTTTTAATAACAGGGATTGGCAAGTTTCCAAATTTGATGTTTTGAAAACACCTAAATTTTGGATGTTTGGAAACAGCTTGATACACTTTGCTCTGCTTCACATGTTGTCTTCTGGGACACAGAATTTCTCTTGCTGACTATTTGCATGATGCCAAGAAAACATCCCTCATCTTTGTTGGCTGAGTCCTCCTGGCACCTCTGTGAAAGAAATGAAATGATAGTCTAAAGAAATCCCGAAGTGGCTGGGATACTTATCTATACTCAGTTCCCCCCTCCCATTTCTCAGAGGGGAAGCGTTGTTTACTTAATCAGAAGATTACATTTGTTCATCAAAGGATGAGGGGAATCCTCTCTACCTCACCCATCCCATCTGCATGCAGATTTCAGAGCACGGCCTCACTGAAGCCCAGTGTATGGCAACACAAATGAACTACCTCTATATTAAGTCACCAGATGTAATCCTGACAGCAACTCCAAGCTCTTCAGTTCCTCCTCCTCTGATCTCTCTCTTGCTCCTGCCTCCCTCTCCCTTTGCTTTGATGACTTTGACAGCCAAGTTCTTGGAGAGTTACTCCAGGTTACAACGTGTCACCTTTAATGGAATTCAAAGCTTTAATTCAGAAAGTGGCCACTCTTGACCTCTGGCCCCACTGCCACCCACTCTGCCGCCCCCCTCCTTTCTCCATTGCCATGGAAATGAATAGCCGAGCGAAAAAATGGGAGCAGGCAAAGTCTAAAGCTTTTCACAGAGCACCCAAAAGAAAGATGAATGAAACTCATTCATCACCGAGCAAGGGACCCAGAGAGCAACGCCGACTGAAAAGCAAGCCAGAGGGAGAGCAAGCAAGGGAGAGAGACAGGCCGAGATAGAAAAGGTTACCTCATGCAGGAAGTTATGTGATTTGAAAAAGAAAAGCACAGGAGGTGTGAGGGAACATAGTCCACTTGCAAAAACTGCAGATTCCGCCAAGAAAGATGCTGCTATTTGGGGAGGAGGGGTTATTTCCTCAGCCACTTCCCCATATAGAATATCTTGTCAGAAAGGATGGAAATTGGAGCGGAGAAAGGAGAAGTGCCTGAAAAGAAATTGCAGTGAATGCTTAAAGGACGGGCAACTCATTGCAAGGGAAAAATATAATTAGAAACAAAGCTGTGTTTGTAGTGTTGAAATTCCCTTCATCAAGTTTCCTGCTTTAGAGGTATTTTTTCTTTGCCTTTCTTCCTCATCATCTCTGCATCACATAGCTTGATTTGTCTTGATAACGTGATATCAATCAAACACCAAGGCAATTTTTAGCACTAGGGAGCAAAACCATTTAAGAGGCACTAGCTTATTCACTCAGACATAGCATTGGTTTTCTGGCGTGTTCCTCTAATTTCTCCATTTCTCACAACTGCATTGGCAAAGAGCTCCTTCTTTCAGGGCATCTGAAACAGATGCACAGTAAAAGGGAGGGGGGGAGTTAAATGACACCATGTATCCCAACGTCAGATGAAGGAAAATGTGCTACTGCATGCTGTCCTACAGAGCTGAGGGAGCTTGCTGATGCCGGTGACAGAAAGAAGGGGAGAGGGAGAGAAAGGGAAGTCTGAGACGCAGCAGCTCCAAAGAGCTTATTTGCCTGCACCACTTGAAAAAGAGATAAGCAGGACAGAAGGAAGGCAAGAAGCAGTGGCAAGTGATTCCCTAAACCCAGAATCTTTTGCAAAGGTATTAGGTAAGAGTGTCATAGATTATACCGGGATATTTATATCATTGATGACTTCCCAGAATAACCAGTCAAAATTAATCTCTAACATAACCAAAAATTAGGCAGAAGCCAGCAGAGCACTTCAGGATGGTTACAGGAGAAAAGCTGTAAAGGGCAGATCTCAGTAAGAGGCAAATTCCTACCTAAGACTGCCTTGCTGCTTTATCCTGACAGAACAATCATAATGCAGTTCTCCTTTTCACTGAAGACCAGTCCAAAGCTTACCCATTAAGTACAACTCAGAAGAGAGCCTATCTAGAGATTAAATGATAAGGCCAGGAGATAGTTGCCCCTTGCAGAGCAATTACCATTCTGAACCACGAGATTCTTTTTCCTCCTTCCGAAAGCTAATCAGGCATGATTCTCTTTCATTCCCCCAACCCCTTTGCCACAGTTTAATTCCTTTTTTTTTGCTCTAGTGAAAAGGTATCACTTGAGAGGCAGGAATCATTAAACTTTATTCATTGTTAATTCACTGAATAAGATGCCAAGCCAAGCTTCCTGGGAGTGGCACTAGCACCTCTGCTGGCCACTGAGCTCAGATCCAGAGCTCACACTTCACGCTTCAGCTTTCTGATAGTCTGTATTACCCACCGTGGTGGCTCATACTCCAGCCCTAGCCTGAGCTACCCTGCAGATTCCCCAGGGCTCTCCCCAGAGTTCACGCACACAAGGAGAAATACTCGCTTCAGTACCTACAATATATACTGCCTGTGAGCCACAGTAGGAAGGACACAGTATATTCACAAAGCCTTTTGAAAAAAAGAAAAAAAGAAGTGGCAACTTGTATACAAATGAACTTAAACTAAAGCTGGCATTCTCCATTGCTCCCAAGTCTCTCTTCCACAGCTATCAGAACGTCTATCAAAAATGGAAGCAGGCACAGATAACACTCCTTTTCACCTGCTGAATACCTGCTATTGAGGTGGGTTTTTTACCTTGTTGCTCATTTCCCGTTATTCGGGAACCATTCCCTCCAAATATCCACAGGCTCGCTAAGACCACAGGTACCACCTGCTAAAGCTAGTGAAGCATATTTCACTACAGAAGGATATCAGCACGGAAGGCACGATGAAGAATCACAGGTAACTCCCTACACCTTGTCCTTCACATGAACCAGCTCTGCAGACACTGGAGAGCCAGAAGTAATACTACAGGCTCATAGACTGAGGACACAAGGGAGAGCACTGAAACATGGCAGAGGGGGGAAGGAAAGGGCCTAAGAAACGTTACAGTGCTGCTCCTCGCAGCCTGACTCATCCTTCCCACTCCTCTGCCCCTCTCCTCATCCCCATGAACCTGGCTGCCTTGCAAACAGAAAGAGATCGCTCAGGAAAGTTTTTGCTTTTCAAAGTTTTTGCTTGTCAAAAATGACTATGTACTCAGGGACCGGCAATAGTTAACAGGAAGATGCTATTCCACACAGGCAGAGCAACCACACAGCTCTGGTCCAAGATAACTTGTTTTAGTGCTAAGAATAGATAACAGTAATATCTTAGTGAGGAATTACCTTCTAAACGGTTCTTCTCCCTGGTGGCCTCAGGCTAAGGCTTTGAATCGCCTTGAATGAAGATGTCTCTGGTTGATCCCGGCTTAATTCCCGCTGTAGGGAAGTTCAGGTCAGCTCTGTACTGCACATCTGTTTATGTTAAATTGATAGATTTTGGTAGCAGTAAATTGTGCCATAAATGGCTCCACGGAGGTGGGAAGCTTCATTTGGTCTTCAAAGCAACCAACTTCCTACAGTAAATTTAAAAACTTCAGTGCTCCAAACCATGAAGGACACCTGCATGTCATTAAGTACTTAATGCTGAGCATACAGCTTTCTGGGTCACCATCTGTTCAGCAAGAGCACCAGCTCCTGTCGGCTGTTCCCAAATCCAGTGTGTTCCAGGATTTGAACTCTCAGCGCTGGCAGCTCACAATTACCCAAAAGGTAGCACGGGTGGATCTTCTCTGTCAGCCACACAAATCGAAAAACAGTATCCCAAGACAGAACAATTCAGCCAGGGACAGTTCAGTAAAGTCAGCTGAAGGATTAGGAGCTAATCAGAACAGCTTGTTGTTATCTACTGCTGCCCTTCCAAGCTCATCAAGATGCCTGCTTACCTGCAATTATCTGCTCTGGTAATACTTACCGTCTGTGTTGTTTAAACAAAGCTCTCTCTAGTGCTAGAAGGTTTGCTATCTAGGCAACTACTCACAGAAGAAAACTGAAAATTAACATACCCTCACCTAAACAACAAAACATGTTGAAAACACTTCCTGTAGCAACAGGAGGAGCTACCTGAGTAAAGCTAGCGAAGAAATATCTCATCAGCTCTAGAAAGGCAGGATAATTTTCCCCTCTGCTCCACAGGAGCCAGGTTGACCCAATGCTGGCAGTTCTATCCAAAGTTTTCAGCCTACAGCTTCAGCCTTTTGAAGTTGAATGACCAGATGGTTCCACTACATCAACATCATCATTAAATCAGGCACCATTAATCACAGAGATAAAACGAAAAGACACTGGGTCCTAATGGTCACTGGGGAAGCATGACCTTTGCATAAAACACAAAGCAGGAGAAAGAGAAAACAGAGGCCACTCTAAAGTGTGGGGAGCTGACGTAGGCTATAACCATGTTCCACATCACAGACTTACAACTTCTGCTTTTTGCCCCCTGTCCTCCCCACCCAAGTTGTATTACACATGAAAACCCAATTTAAGGACATGTACTTTGTGGAACAGTTCCATATTCTCAGAGAGAGGCTCAAACCAGTTTTTCCCATTTAGGAAAATCCTATTTGGGATTTGATCTTTCAGAATCTTCTTAAATAAAGCCAGCAATTTATTATAACTATAGACAGTGCTCAAAATGAACTAGAGTTGAAAGCTGCTAAGCTCCTTCATTCCTCTCAATGAGAGAAAACTCAGCATTTCTCTTGATTCTGGAAACAGAACAAGCTTATCCATAGGACTAGAAAAGCATAAATAAAAGTCCCTCAATCCCATGAGCAAAGGAAGCCAATAAAGCTGACACCCTCCATCTCTCTAATGCCTCTGTTTCCTCAGTCTTGCAAAATCCAGAAGACCCCTTATCCCTGCATAGCTTGCACATTCCCCAACTAAAAGTGGGCAAGAAATAGCATGCAATGGTGTGGATACTCTTCTTTGAGCTGGCAGCACCTTTGATCTAGTTTGATCTAGTTTATTTCATTCTAAAGATTTGTTTACAATAAAAAACTGGCACAATCTACCCATCTCACAAATGCATCTTTTTCTTCATTCAGATTCACTTTTCCAAGAGCCTTTATACAGGCAACACCTAATGACAGTAAGACAATGCTTGGATGGAGACCTTTTGTGCTAAAGGATCAGGGTTTCAGGCATAAGGGCTGTGGCCAGCCTGTGTGCTATCAAGAAAATCATTCTTGATTGGAAAAGAAAGCACATGCTCAGCTGCTATTACACTAAGGCAAGGTAAGCAGGAAAAAAAGAAAAAAAAAACCGACACAAAAACCCACACACACTTAGAAAGGAAGGAGTAAGCAACTCTACACTTTGATGGTAAATGCCCTCCCCGCATGGTCCTTTTAGTTTCTATAATGCTCACTGTTTTTCACATGACGTTTGACTCTGTTCTACTAGGGTTACAGCAGCTGAGTTACCATTTGATATGATAAAAGGCAGCAGAAGAGGTGTAACTTGCAACATGTTACAGCCTTTGTAGGAAGCAAATTGGCATCTAAATTACAATATTTGTGTATTACAGTAAAAGAAGAGAACTCCATTACTCGTTAAAGCAGGACACATTTGCTATCTTTTAAAACAGACTTCTGCTTCACTGACCTGCCCACATTTCACCTCTGAGCAGCTGAGAAAAATCTTCTGTCGAGACAAAATGGATGTGCTTATGCAAAAGCCCCAAGTTAGTTCCTTGTACCCAACTTCTGGAACTCACGACCCCACATTTGCTGTCTGCACTTCACAAGATGAGGGATCCACTGCCTTCTATTAAAGCTTCTGCGAAATTATCATCCTGCCTCCCACCATTGATGCTGTAAAATAGTAGTAAATTAATCTGTAATTGAATTTTTCTTATCATGGCTTTCCCCAGTAAGTTATAGAGGCCTTCTGTACCTGTTATTTTTCTTCCCTAGAAGATATCTATAATGGGGTTATCTGTTCTTCTTGACTCTGTCAGGCAGACTAAGCTCTTCAAGCCGCAGAGCAAACTTTCTCCTGCCATTAGTTTGTTGGAGAGTTTTTTCTTTCCTTTCTTTTTTTTTTTTTCTTTTACTGCACCTTTGGAAAATGTTTACACCAACACAGAATGCCTTATTTTGGTATCTCTCTCATCAGCACCACCACCCTAGTTCTGGCCCTCTCATGCATATGCCTAAGAATTGTTTTTAGACATTTCTCTACAGCACTACATTCAGAGCTCATTTGCCAATGCCTACTTCCTATGACCCCTAAAATCCTTTTTAATTACTGCTTTCCAGATTTCCCACTATAAAGTGGGAAATAAGTTTCATTCATACATATGGAGCTAGAAAAGACTAAAACATGCTGTGCTAAGACACCTGTGTCTTTATTTTCAGCCCTGAAAACCCGGCAGGGAAAATGTCACTCATCCCTAAGACACGGGGACAGACATGGGAAGGAACAGGTGGAAAGAGGGTCCCTGCCTTTTCCTGGCACCTTTCCCCATTTCCGAAAAGGTACAAAGAGGTCCTCAGCAGCCTCAGGCTGTTCATAGTGATGCCAATCCTCAGTTAGCAATGAGTTTTGCAATATTTAGCATTTTCCTTAAAGACTGAAGTCTAATTGTTCATTAATTTTTAAAAGAAAAAAATAAAAATGTATTTTCCGTCTTTAGCTTTAAAGAAAATACTTGAAAGTGTGACCAACGGGTTACATTAAAGTAATAAAAACCTATGTAGAAGGTCGGAACAAAGAATCCCATAGTTGTTTTGGGTTTTCTTCATCTAGTGATTTTTAGGCCAATATCCTGACAGGAAAGGGGGAGGAGTGGGGCTGTCAGTACTGTATTCAATGAGTATAATTACACTGAATTAGCGCTAAGAGGTTTAGAGGGAGGGGGAAAAAATACTGTTCCACAGAGTTAATATAAAGTGGGCTTTCACGTACATACAAACCCACAAGGAGCAAGCTACTGCCTGCTGAGACCTATTTGAGAGCCAAGGGATTGATCGGACTCGGCCAGCCTTTGCCTAAGAAAAAAGCTGCAGTTGTGAATTACTGTAAAGCAGTATTCACATGATTGATGGGTTTACCCCCCCCCCCCCCCCC
>VZSC01007013.1:102371-119044 GCA_013398225.1 Steatornis caripensis | reverse complement strand
CCCCCCCCCCCCCCGACACCACATTTGTTTCAAAGATCTATTTTGTCTTCCGTGGTGACGGTGTGAATTAACTCCTCTCACAACGGCTGGCTGGATTTTGCAAGACCAGTCCACTGACTAGGAGCTCGATGAAGCTTTTATCTTATGCAGCCACATGACCAGGAAAATGGGAAAGAGATGCTATTTAACATCCAGGCTTCTGAGGAGCACTGTAACACCAACCTCTTCAAATAGTCTACAAACTTTCTTCCATCTGACCAGCCAGCTTCTCACCTGCCTGGAGAATCATCTTTGAAGGAGCTCTGCCTCTGATCTGCCTTGCAGTCTTAATACTCCACCCACTTGTCCTGACATCCAAAGGAGCATAAGGTATAGTTCTTTCATCTCTTGCTTTTTTTAACCCAATTTGCTGTCAGCAATAGATATTTTTTCTTCTTTTTCCCCATGGAGAGCAAGAGAAAGCCTGAACTCTATATGCAGTAAAGAATCCAGAGACTCCAGGTACATTTGTGATGGGATTTCTCCTCCAGCCTCAGGCACTGCAAATTAAAAGTAGTAGTTAGAATGGCCAAGGGAATGGGGGAGAACAACCAGAAACAGGCCCAGATCACAACCAGCTTTTAAAAAGCTCCTGAAATCTTCTGAATCGACAGTATGCCACAGAAAGCCGTATGTCCATGGAAGCCTGATCAAACGCCTGCTTAGGAACAGGCCCACAGCATCTCAAGAACAGCTTATTCAGCCAGGAATAAATCTGTTTGTGTCAACGGCAAACTGTCCTGTGCTCTTCCTGGTTCCCAGGAAGGCACTACATACATGAATAAGATCTATTTTTCCTTTATGAGGTAAATACATTCCTTAAAAGAGGAAAAAAAAAACCCAAACAGACAAACAACAGAGCATTAAATACTATTAGCTACACCAAGCTGGCTGCAGGCAAGTGAAATGCAACCTTCCCACGCCCAGCTCTGCAAATGCGTTTCACACTGTGTCTGCACCACTTCATTTCTCTTGCCTCAGACTTCTATAAAACCACATGTCTTATCCTACAGCACCTCCTCTGTATTCACAGTCTTGTTCTAGCCACAAGGAGAAAAAAAAAAAGATGCATGGCCAGTCCAGTCACCTGCGTCACTGTACTCGCCACCACCGTGCTGCCAGAATCTCTTGATCACCATCTCCAGCGTCCGTGGCTCCCCGCAGTGTGAGAGTCCTTCATCCCAGTCCCACCGCCCCACCTGCCATCCCTGGGACAAGACCGTAAGAGCACGGCAGCGCAGCTGGTTTTACAATTAATGTTAGGCAGGTGGAGCTTCTCGGTGTGTCCTGCCTTGGTTTGACAAGGAACATTGTAGAAGTTCTCTGTCCCCAGGTTTGGAGCACCTAGCATTACTCACCAGTCCTTTCTTGGACACCGGTCTTCATCTGCCTTGATAGTTACAACAGATGCAGCAGGAATCACAAACACCGAACCCAAATGCTGTGAGAAGTCTCTGCCTAAAACACCCAGCCTCCAAAGGGGCAGATGCTGAAGTAGCACCAAATGGGGTCAAAGACATTCCAGCCACTACACTCAATTCTCACTTGGAGATACAAATTCTCAGGCCAAAACGTGTCATGACTGAAAGCATCCAGTAGCTAGGTTAGGCCCTGTGCACCAAAGTTCTTAGCGACCCATTCAAACCACAACTAGAGCTCAGCTGTCCTGGAGTGACTGGGTTAACAGATGAACACTCAGCATCCTCAGCAGCATACAGAAACTGCTGTCAGACCTTCTCATGTTATCCTAGAACCGTGTTTCCAAATTTTATGTGTGCACATTTTATTAAGCCCAAAGGACAGCATGTTTCATTTCTCTGTGAAAAGCTCCCTCAACTGCAGAAAAACCGTCCAATTTTTCAGGATCATTTCAATTTTTACTGTGCTTGTGACCTCTGTTGCTGTGATCTGCAAGTTCTACACACATGCTTTCTGCTTCACCACGCAAACACAGAAGGACGAGAATGGGATCAATGGCGAGCTACGCCGGGACCTCGCAGAGCCGCCGGCAGCCTGCAAACCACTCCAATGGAAAAGCACACCGTAAGACAATGTCAAGAATCCTGCACGTGCTGGTGGGGGGAACACCAGAGCAGCGGAGTACACCAGCATTATTAGTGTGCTAACATGACGCTGCTGTGTTAACAGAGTCGTCAAATCCCATAGACCCACCGTCCAAATCTGAAGGCTCAGTCCAGTCCCAGGAGGCCGGCAGCCTTTGTTTCTACCTGTCATACGACAAAAACACTTCCATTGAGCTCTGATCAGCACACTAAGTTATTCTCTTCCCTCCTCCACCAAATCCCCTAACTGTGAGGTTCAGTCCAGCAGCAATAGCAGCTGGATGTGAAACACAGGTGTGCTACTCAGAAAGGTCAAGTTATTTCATTTCCAAAGCCTATGCGCAGTGGAGTAGCATTAAAACCAGGCACATTTTTCTTCTCATCCCACCTAAACAATGATTTACTTTAAAACAAAAGCTACTTGTTGTCACCCCTTCATTTGCCACGCTCAGCGGCATGGTAGGCAAGTGATCTAAAAGCACCGTCATTAGAAGCAGCAGGTTAACAGCAGCCTCGACTGGCTTCTGCTACTCCTGATGCTGCGTGTGTCACGGCAAAAGCTGTATCACATTTAGCGACTCACGTGATGACAAGGAGCACTAAATCCTTGTGCCCATTCACAACACCCTACAGAAAGCCACTTGAGCTCATCAAGACCAAGAACAAGCTCGCTTTTAAGTCCAGCCCAATCCAGTTATCAGGCTTATATGGAAACACTGAGACAGGGCTTACACGCGGCAATGCACCTAACTTGTACGCACTAGTTGCTAAAAATTGAGGCAGAACAAGTCTACGCACCACCTAGCTGAGGTTCATAACTGCCTCTTTCCTCTCTATATATGCTTTTACAGATGCTTTTCTCTAAACATACGAATTTAAGAAAGCGCTCAAGTGACCTTTGTGAGTAGTAATCATTACCATAAATCCTGTTCCGCTAGCAGAAAAAACTGTTAAATACAGAAGCCCATTTCTGTCTTCCTGATCAATTAAGCCTTCCCTTCCTGCTCTTGGCATATGTTTGTGTAAGTTGATTTGCTTCTGCTAAAGAGATGCCGGCATGCATCATAGTAGAAAAAAAGATGCACAGGGGTTTGAGATCGTTTGTTGCGACATCAGTTGGTGATAGCACACCACTATCCCCTGTATCCCTCACTCTATCTGTGCGCAGAGATGCAACGTGGGGAAGAGGTTACTTCCAATCTTCTGCTGAGGAGCAAGCACGTAAGTGGGTGCACAAACCCTGAACTTACCACCACCACCGAACACGTGGGGTAGCTCTGAAATGAAGGATGCAACAAAAGATTCCCCCTATTAAAAAAAAACGAAGATTTGCTTTCTGATTCATTACTCGAAAGGTAATAACCTTAAAGTACCGGTAACCACAACTTGCTAAGTCTTGATTTTCCATAATAGAAGTTGGGAGGGGAGGCATCAATTTTGCCCAGAATATGAGTAATCCTGGGAGTCAAATGAAAGACATTTTAGAAGCGTGTTACTATGAGAAATTAATATTAACAACATTCTCCGTGAGATGCAGGGAGACTAAATCAGCATCAGATTAATTGAACACAGCCAGGCTTAAGGGAAAATAGGTAGTTTTCACAGGATATTTCAACTCTGACAACATACTTGTTTTCAAATAGTTGTCCATTTATCACAGCTGGAAAGCATCAGGGCATCAAATTAGATGTACGTGAGTGCAATCAGCTTGCATTTCTGGTATCGCAGACAGCTTCCTGGAGCACAGTTTGCTCAAGTATTAATCAAAAAAAAGGCAGTAACACAAAAAGTGTTAATGATCTAAATCACAATAAACCTATATATTTACGTATGTATTTAGTTGCTTCAGTGGACTTTAGATCAGGCCTTTAGCTAAAATGCTTAGAGGCGATTCTTCTAAACGGAGAAAGCCTAGAACCTTGAGCTATACTTGCACACACACCAAGTAAGAAAGAGGAAGAAGTCAGAAGTACAAATTTGACTTTTCAGGCTCTCTTCAACGAGCATTTCCTTGCAGGGCAGTATTTTAGGGAAGTGTTTCCAACTACAGATTCTGACCTATGGCCTGGAGTATGGTAGAATACAAGCCTCCAATTCAGACCAGAGGTGATCGATGTAAAATACTTTGTGAACAAACAATGACAACATTGCTATTTTCTAGAAGTATGAAAATGCAGTAATTTTAATAACTGTTTTCTTGACAGCATAACCAACTCATATGGTGGCAGCTGGTTTGGAGCTTGCAGACGGAAAGGCTACAATTACTTAATCCCAAACAATGGAAACTAATTGATTTAGGAATTAGACAGAGCTATGTTTCTAGACTAATTTCCAAAGGGAAAACTGCCACAGTTCAGATACTTTTCTATGGGATGTAAATACAGAATTATCTCACAATCCTTCGAAATCTTCACCCTGAAGTTATTAGATGATTACGGTGGATACTACGGCTGGAAGGTCGCCAGCAGTCCTAAGAGATGGAGGCTCCAAGAAGCACAGTATTTGGGAGTCACTTCTTTCTGCTCCCTGTGAGCCTTCCTTTAACAAAGCATGCAAGGAATAAGCACAGATATTCTGAAAGGAAGCCAAGTGACGATACTCCTGGCTACTCAGGAAAAAAGAGAAAAACACTTCTTAAATGTAGTTTAAGAATTTATTCACTCATAGAATATCCTTAAGAGAAATAAAACAGAAATGTAGACCAATAGGAGAGAACAACTTTGGCAGGTGAGATGCAAAACAGAGGTTAAGAGGTCCAAGAGCGAGGTTGAGGAACAAGGTGGCAAACACATAGTGACAAGTAATAAGGCATTCCTCAAGCACAGAAGAAACTGGAACTCCCAGAAGAGCCGGTGGGTCCTGTACACTATACTGCACACTACCCTGACGCAAAGAACTCAACAAGGGCAGAAAAAGAGATTGCACGGAAGTTAAATAGCTCCTCTGCTTCAGTTTTAACTTCAAAGTAGGGAAGAGAGATGCGTGCCCTAGGGTGATACAAGTAAAGAACTTGAGGCAGAACTGCCAGATAGAGTTAGGGGAAATAAAATAAAGTAAATAAAAAAATTAAACTCGAGAAATTCGATTGCACTAAACTGCATTTCCAGAGCTAGGAAAAATCAGTTAAAGGCAAGTGTAAACCAGCAAGCCTGAAACAGAAGCCCCACGAACTAGAAAAGTCTAAAAAAGCACATTTTTCACAATGATAAATCACTCCTCGCTAATTTACAAGAAGTCTTTAAAAAAACTTCTGGCTATTCTTCACTAGATGTAAACTGCCCGGATTTTCAAAGACCTTGAAACAAGCTATCAGGAGAGCTTGGTAATCTTGGGATAAGATATAAGGTCCTGTCTCTCTTTAAATATTGGTCAAGCAACTGAGAACCTCAGAGTAAGAACAATAACCAGTTCTTCGTACAGAAGGGGGGGGGATGTAGCATGCAAAGGATCAGCCTAGGATCAGTGTTGTTGAGTGCATTTATGAAAGATCTGAAAGAAAGAATTAAAAACAAGGTAACAAAGTGTGCTGCTCATATCAAATGGTATTAGTCAACAATTTGGAGGTCCTCGTCCTCACAATTACCCAGGCAACAAGACAACACAGATACCTGATAAAATTCACCACAGACACACTGAAGGCTAATGGAATAAAAACATATATGCTTACATACCACTATATACCAATGACTACTGAATTAACTTCTAGACATCAAAAAAGTCCTGGACACAAACGATGCCATACTCCCGTGCTTAGCGGAAAAGTCTTTTCAGACTAGACAAAGATTTGTAACAGAGCTTCTAAAGTTTTAAATGGTAATATGAAAAAGTTTGGCTGTGGAAATTACAATGCAAGTATAGAATGCCAGGTTAAATTTCAGCTAAACATCCTTGCTAAAATAAGGGCATGAGTTGTGAGCACACTTAGAAATAAACAAGCTGAAACATTTTGCTGATTTAGAACCAGGCGTGAGACTGTAAAAGGCCACTAAAAATGAGAAACATGAGAGAATGTGTAATATTTATGAACAGTGACCTACTACACTACTTAAATAAAAGAGAGGTTAACACAAAGAGAAGTTTGGTTATGAAAACAAGCACATTAGAGACACAGGAATTCAGAATCAAGATTAAGGAAACTTCAGCTATTCAGAGTTATGGAAATACATCGTCAAAACCAAAACAGCTTGGGTGAGGTTTATCTGTTTGGGCAAAAATCCATTTCAGATCCATGCACATTTAAAGCTAAGGAAGATGAACGCTACGTGCAGAGTTTTAAGCAGCCACATAACCCTGGTTTTACCGAACTCAACCCATGCTCTTCCATCCACTCTCATATCTTGTACAATTGGGCTGTTACTCAAAGGTTGCGATCCATGTCTTAGAGAAATCCAGATCTATTTCACAGCCTGATACAGCTGCTGCTATAGAAGCAGTAGCAGCCTTCAATGGTTTAGCTTTGCAAGGCAGAAAACTGGGACCGGACAGGAATCTGAGCAAGGCAACTAGAGAAGTAAGCAAGGCTGCACAATGCAGGCAGCTCACTTGGGATCAGCTGCCACAGCTTGAAAGTTCTGCTACTCCAAAAAGGTTTTAGGAATACTTTTTTAAACCTGGAGTAATAGAAGACAGATATAAATGAGATTTTAAAAATACCCCTTTCACTTCACACAAACCATGCACTGCATCAGGCAGTGAAAACTACACTTACTTCAGGCTAAGGGTCTACCTAACAATGAACAAAGGCTAAAATGTCTTTTGCAATAGAAGCTATAATTATACGGGAGGGGAAAAAAATTTCCAAACACCATGTCCTGTGGACCAATTGAACAGAACATGCACAAGTCTTCGGGAATAAACGGAATCAAAATTCTATTTTTATTAAATTCTATAATTATAGTAATACTAACTATAAATTATTACAATTACTTACAATTATTTTGTAAATAAGTAATTTTGTAATACAACTTTGTAATAATTTATTACTACAATGTTTACAAGTATTTACAATTATTACAGTTAAATGTACAATTTGAATTGTACATGCAAATTATATTCTAATTTTCAAATGCATACTTTGAAAAAAAATTTTAACTGATCAGGAAAGGATAAATTTGAGAAAATGCTCCTCATTTCCCACTGATGTGTTCTACACCACTCTTTTTGTGAGACACCACGATCATTAAAATGCCCTAATGAACAGCATCAGCTGGATGTCATGAGGCGTCATGAAGAGCTTGCTATAGCCAATGTATCTCTCTCATGTGCACGCTCAAGTTCTCGTTTCCATTCCCTCCATACCCATTCAGTGCAGCAAGTGTTCAGATACACACTAGAATTTCACTGACCTGGAACAGAAATCTTGGATTCAGTAACTCAAGAATTTCCATTTCGATAGGCCTGATGTGAAATATTTCAACCTCAATTTTCCTTGACTTAGACACATAATTTACACATCACAGACTTTGCCTCTTCTGGGGTTTTTGTTTGTTTCAGAATTGCCTATTTAAGTAAGACAAGAAATTCCCACCTACGATTACTTGAGAAATATCATTTGGTAAAATCCCAACTAGAATTAGAGCCTTACTGCACATACTGAATGTGTCAATACAGAAAGATGTGAACTTGTCATTTATAGTACATGTTGTGCAATCGGAAAGTGTAAAGTTAGATAACACTTTTTTGCTACACATCTCTACAGTTTGGAAAGTTTCTCCAAACGGAGACCCGCTTTTGACATGGAAAGCGCAATGTTAGGGCAAAGTGTCCACACATCTCTTTCTTCCTCTATAAAAACGCAGTCTCCGTATCCACTCAACCTACAGTTGTAGTTAGCACAAGAAAGAGGGGTTCCTAATTAAAGGGCTACTTGCTTGTAGATATAGTCATAAATAATTCAAACTAAACTACAGTACATAGCAATTAAATGAACAAAGTATGTTCTGTAATACATGACCTTTGGTTTCCAGTCCTTTCTTTGTACGGCAGTATTGAATGTCCAGCCATTCTCAAGAGCTCTCACCCTTTGTGAAAATTAGCACAGAGATGCTGTATTTGGGCACAGAAAAGCAGCGAAAGAAAGGCCAGGACCATGGGACACATTATGCTACCGAATAAGAAGAGGTGTTAATAAATATTATCTCAGTTGCAAAATACTAAGAGGATCTATAAATGTTTTTTTGAAAGCAGCCTCAAAATAACATTTCTACATCAAAGTTATGCTTAAGAGCAAGGAGTTCACCCACTTTTCTTCCCATTCCCATCCCTTTTTGAATTTCAGATTTTTTTCATCATGAAAACATGACCAATTTTGCAGATAGTTAGGGGCAGGGAGACAAAATGTTCCCCGGTTTCCTACACTTCTGATTCCAGACAGCTTTACAAAACCATCTGAGATGTTAAGCCCAGAAGTTTTCTCCGTTCAGAGGTAAAACCAAGGGCTGATCCCAGTGGGAAGACAGAAGCCTCCGCCTCTCATCAGGGTAAAGTCAGAACCTTCACCACAGCTTACAGTCGTACAGGGACACACTTTGGCAGGGTGCTAATGCCCAGCCCACAACATGCCTTGGAAAGGCACGGTTATGATCATGGACCGACAGAAGAAGTTTACATCAGAAAGTGGAGGAGAAAACCAGCTTACCAACAGCTTGACTTTTACAAAAAAAAAAAAAGAAAAAGAAAAAAGAAACAACCAAGAGCACCTCATGCTTAAACAGATGTCCAGAAAAATACCAAGTGAAGCTGCCAAAGGCCCCATGGTAAATTCTACTGCTATAAAACTTACCACAAGAGATTTCATTCCCACCTACTCATAAAGGGCATACACCTGAACACATACCATATCATCAGAGATTTTTACTTCTGCTAACTGTGCTAAACTTACAGATCAAGGCACTGATCAAGCAAAGGTTTCGCATGTACTTTTACATTTACATTGCCTAAGTAAATCCCACTGTTCTCAGTGGGGTAACTCATCACCCATAAAACTGTTCCAATGCACAAGATGAATGCACAAAGCTGAAATTACAAGCGAATGAGAGAAGAGACTGAAGCCTTGTAAAACACATACACCTATAATCCCAAAGGACTCTTAATATTAATGAGTCCAAAACACAAACTACACTCCATGTCCCATTTAAAGACAGGTTCTTGAGCTAACAAACACGAAAGGAGTGGAGCTTGCCTCTTCTTCTTTACCACCCCAAAAACACGGTCCCCACGCTATTTTACAAGCAGAGGGAAATTCCCGAAAACTAAGTTCAATGCAGATACCCCTGTTCAGGCAGCCCATAATCCCTGCAGCTTCTTATAAATCCTCTGCTAGTGGATGATCTATTTATGATTAGTAATAGAAGAAAAACAAGAGCAGCCTTCAGGCTCCTCTGAACCCTGTAGGTCTTTCTTTGGTCAAACTGCCCAGAGGATCACCATACCGTAACGGTGTCCCGCATGGCTTCCTGGTTTGTTTTTGTTTTTTCCCCTTGCTGCACAAGTAAGCCTAAAAGAAGAGGAGGCCGGCAGCACGGAGCAAGTATGCTAATGCCATATCATACTAACTGCCATGCCAACGGCAATCACACACACGCCCGCGCACACGCTTCTGCCAAATAATCACTTAAGCAAACATTAACTACAGAGATTAGCGAAAGCATTTGACAACGCACAAATCAGACAAGAAACATGGGCTGAAGGGACAGCTTAGGGAAGTGAGGATTTAATAAGCAAAATGACATGAAGTTCCTGAACCAAAGCTTGCAGTGTTTATGGAAGACTGCTGAAAATCCTATCTGTTGGCCTTAGAGGGAAAGCTAGTAGATTTTTTCCGTCCCTTGGTCCCTACTGCATATCAGCTGCACCCAGGCAGGCTTCTAATAAAAGCAAGTGACTCTTGTGCAAACAAAAACATCTTTGTGACCTCTGGGAAGGCAGCAATCCAAGCAAACAACCAGGCAGTCAGGTGGCACAAGCTATGGGGAAGCAATCAGAGCATCTCAGGGGCCTTTCAGCAGCACCAGAAGGAAAGCTAAGCCACTACAACAGAAGACTGGGTTTCCAGGAGAAACCACCTTATGTAGAACAAGAAGTTCAAACGATTTCTGTTTAATATGGTGGAGGGGAGGAGGCTACTTTTGAACATGTATTTTTTAGTGTTCAAACCAAAGGAACAAAGTGTTTTCCTACCAGAATTAAGGCAGAGTATCAGAATAATTTCTTGATTTATCTTCAACTTACTAAAAGGTGCTTCACTCCGAAGGCACTTTCAACAAAAGTAATGAGATTCTGCTGCAAGAAGTGCAAGAAGAGTCACAACCATTTACCAGTGTTACAACTCATTTGTGTCTTATTTTGAAGAATTTGTCACCAAAACAAAGGGGTGGGCACCGTTTCTAAATCTTAGGCTGAATTCTATAGTCCTTATTCTGATGAAGCTCTTGCTGAAGTGTCAACTTTTCCTGAATAATGGTTGGAGGATGTGTGCCTGGTTTAGTATTAATCTCTGCTTGACAGGGAGAATATGACGCTTGGTGAGCTGAAAAGGATCTCAATACGGAAATGGAAGAAGTTCAGCTGCCTGAAAGCAAACCGTGACCTTGTGGTGCCATAACACTGCAGAGACAGCACCACATTAGAGCTGCCCTCTTTCTACCAAGGCTATTTCTAAGTTCCTTCCTAGATCACTTTCAAAGACAGTAGATCTTTCTTAAGAGATCCATCCGTTACCATCTAACAAAGTGCCTAGAAGAGCATCAAAGAAATGTTAAAAATGGCATTTTGAGCCAATGTCCCTCCTCCCACTGTGGCTTGCATGCTTGTAAACCTGTAAAAAAAGACAAAAACACCTGTAAAATAGTTATCTGTAAATGCAAAGTTTTTGATACGAGAACTACACACAGTATTAAGTACATTTTGGATGCTCCTGTCACAGAGGCAAAGATGCTCCAGACTGTGAGCCTTCTGTTGCTGACTACAGATGGGCACGTACATTTGCATTGCACTACTAAGGCTCTTTTGCACTTTGAGATACACGATGTGTGAGAAGTGTAGCTAACAAAAATAAATACATAAATAAATCTGTTGTACTAGTGATCCAGACGAAACAAGGAAGCCTTAAATGCAATAGTAAGATCATCTTTAGTTGGTCATGAAACTAATGCCATTATTCGCATGGCTCTGAGAAACAAGACCCACGAACAAAACAGGGTTTGTGCCTGATATCCAATGGAACTAAACTGGAGAAACCAGTTCAGTCATTTTCATTTCTTGTAATCAGACAGGGAGACTCTGACTTTTACAGGTACCGATATATTCACCATTTGTGTCAATACACAGGGAATTCCTCATTTCTTACATACCTGTACAGCACAATTATCTGGTTTTTACCTTTCTAATCCTTAGGGACAGCCTAAGGCAACAGGCAGATGCAGGTAGGGAAGTCAGATGGTGAAGACAACAGTAGAGTGGTCTATCTTCCTTAATGAGCTCACAAGATCAAGACCGTCTTTGCACTCTAGCCTGAGAAATAGGCTACCTCCACCTCGTTGCCAGCATCCCTAGCGCTGTGCCTGTCTCCGCTGCCAGCTGGACCGGCCCCACTAAGTCAACAGAGCATCAGCCCAGGTGCGCAGAGAGAAGCTTGCTAAGGGGAACAAGAGCCCATCCAGCCTCCTCTTCCCTCCCAGTTATTCTGTCTGGTTTTACTCCTGGGAGGAGAACTCATACAGATAGCGAGTTGCTCCAAAAACATTGTTTGAGGACATCAAAAATTCAATTTCACTTAACACTGTTAGCTAGCTGTGGACCAGTGCCAAAACAAGCATTTGGACCGAGGTATTAGAGAATTTCTCCTCTTTCTCTTCCCTCCCCACAGGCGCTCGACGACGGCATCATCTACAACTAAACAGGGGATGTTTACAAGGTCCAAGGCACACTGGAACTCTGCAGAAACTAATGAGGAAGGAAGATTTTTGTAACACTCTCATGAAACATTTAATGGGCTCTGAAATAGTGCTGGCAGGCCTCAGAGGAGAAAGGTCCGGTGTAAAACTGAACTTTGCAGTTTACTAAATGGCAGTGGACTGGAGTCCCAAGCACCATTTATTTTCAGAGACGATTTTTATCAGAAAATCCCCGACTCCTGTAATGCTCTTCTGCTCTAAAAGACTTCACACCTCTGTTGCAGCTGCCATGCAATCAATGGCACTTGCCAAGCAACATCCTCCTAGGGCCCAAATTAACATATTAATACATTGTTTTTAATGTAACGAATCCAGATTTTGCCTCAGACCTAGTCAGCTCTACTCCTCACCTCCAGAGGTTATCCACTCTGAAACCAGAATGTGCTATTCTGGGAAGGCAAGGAAGGGCAGAGGCTTTCTGCAGCGGACGGACAGAGGGGGTGGAAATCACCTGGCTGCATCAGTTATATATCTAGCTCTTTATTATATTTGCATTCCCCCTTCTCATCTCCCATGAAACTGCCTACAGCTGTGTTCTCTCAACCTTCGGTCTGAAAGACATTAAAAAAGCAGTCTGCAAGACGACTACAGTTTTTAAAAAGTCACTCCCACATATGTTAGCAAGCAGGGAACCGAGAAAAGTTCAAAAAATAAAACCATCATGGTGCCACTGCAAGAGGTAGAGCCAGATATTTTAAATGGTTCAGTGATTCTATTCCTTGGAATAAAATAAGGCGAGACATATTGGCCAAGAGAGTGTCTAGTTTGGTAAAGTCTCACTGACCCTTTCTGCCATGATAAGGCAAGTCATTGCTGAAAAACTTAAACTGAACTACTTTAATACCATTATGCCAAACACCACCTGCAAGAGGGCCTTTTAAGTCTTAAATGCCCTTACTTTTCACTAGTGAAAAGACTGCAGGAGCCTGAAGAGGGTCTGAAAAGTATTCATGAACTTGGCATCACAAAATCAGTTCTTCTGGCAACTCAGAGCAACCAAAACTTTAAGGAGCGAATACCATACTGACTGCCAAGGCTTGTTTCATGGGTTGGATCAAGTTCATGTTAAGGGTAGTGGGATTAAAGAGCTTCTCCACCTGATGACCACATCTGTTCCATACAAGATCAACGGTTTGTAAAGTGGTTTTGTTTTTTTTTTTTAGATCTGCTGGTTTTTATTCAGCGTGTATTACCGTTGGCACAAATAACAGGAATCAGTCCCTTGGGAGTTAATGACACGCACAAGATACAGCTTTTCTCATCTTGTTTAGTCGCTGCTGTGTCAATCCACAGAGACACAGCCATACCGCTTCTTAGGCAACTACGATGCTCTGTGGGTTATTGTAGTAAAATACAAACATCCACATCTCAGAAGACACGCTCGCTCCTTTAATTTCTTTTTTCCACAGTGCTTCTGCTGAAGAAAGTTGATGTGAGACAACTGACTCAAATTTCCCTCAGCTCTCCTCAAACGCACACTGAACGCTTGACAATGCCCACTTTTCTGTTTTCCTCTCCGGGGCTCCATCGGAGTGAATCCTCTGTGCATTCAGAGCAGCACAATGGAGAATGATTTCCAAAGCATTAACTTGGAGCCATTGAGACTTGGATGTTTTCAAAATGACTCTATTGTGCTCAAAGGATTCTAGACTGCCCCAGCTACTCTAGAAGAGAGTCTTTCTCCCCTTCTCAAAATGGCCATCCCTCGGGCCATCCCTGGAGCGCATTGTTGGGGCCGATTCCTTAGTGCAGCGAGTGCCATCAGTCAAAGCTCAACAGATACAAATAATATCAGGATATGGATATAAATTAGTGTGACAGAACCTAAATAGTTTTGACAGGTTTAGTAAGTATATATAGCACCACAGAATGCTATTCCTGCTGTCAGACATCAATATGTAGACAGAAGATTTGGGGGCACCATGGAAACTCAGTGGCATAAGAGTGGCATTGATTGGATAGAAAATGAGGCTGCAATTCAAGCTTAACGCTGCCAGAGATGCCAAGAATGGAGAACGACGTCCAGCAGTGAATTTTCAGCATAAGCTCCCTGTGAACAAGCCAGTCCAAGAAGGATAAATCAGGGACAAGCTCACCAGGGATATGGGTCGACCGAATGCAGGCTACCCTAAGCAGATGAGAATCCCTCTGTGTGTGCGCGCGTTACAGTGACCTAGTTCGTTCAAAGACAGCATTTTGAATGGTTTATTATAGAGGCTTGAAACAAAGAGGTTTCCTCAATTAAAGTCCTGAAATGAATCCTCTAAATGAAAATGCTTTTGATACACTGGTCAGCACGAGGTCGTAAGTATCGAAGCAAAGCGTACATTGTTAAAGACCAGTTCCCACAGAAAAACACCACGGTTGGGAGCGTAGGTAATGAGGGGGCCTGGACAGAGCAGGAGGTTTCGTGAGCAATGCCAGCTCCATCCCTAATGCCCTAGTGTTGCACTAAAACACTTGTTACGCTGTAACACTTCATAAATCCTATCCTCCCTGCCGCAAAAACACACTAAAATAAAACAGAAGACGAGTTAAATGAGCGCATTTTCAGGGCTCTTGTAAAAGATTATTTTTAATTGTTATCCGAGGACTCGGAAACAACCGTTTCCCAGAACGACAAACACGGGACGTCTCAGGGAAGCACCTTGCTGGAGCTGTGACTGCTGGAAGTCAGCTAAGTAATAATATTCACATCAGCGACAGAAAGATGAATCTACGCAAAACATCCATCAGTATAGCTGCGTCAGGAATGAGATAAGCCTCCAAAGTGTCCTCAGTGTCAGGATGGGCACAGAGGAATACAGGCATATGGCACTGGGATAGCAGCACTATGTTTTGTAATACTATAGTAAGACCAACCTTCTGCTGGCAAGGATGCATCAGCCACAGACTGCATCTCAAATGACTGGTGATAGACATCTGGATAATTGCAAAAAGTCTGTTTTACTTAGGCCGCCTCTACACTACAAACAAAGACTTGGCGTTTGTAAAACAAAGATTTGTTGCTGCCTTCTTTTCTTTCCACCTAAAGCTTGCTCTTGAGCATGCTAAAGTCAATAAGCTTCTGTCCTTCAATTTCATCCAAAGCTTTATAAGTAATAAGTCACCAAAGAGTTTAGTTTAGCCTGGAGGCAGGGTTATATTAAACCTCTGCTTTCCTCCTCTTTAGGGAGAGTCGCTAAACTATGCAGCAGGTTTTCTGTTGCTGGGGTTTTTTTGTTTGTCTTCTCTGATGAAGAAACCTCTCCATTCACTTCCAAATTTTCATTACTACAGCAAATTAACAAACTTTGTCACAAATATGCAGGTTCCCTTTTTGCCTTTGGACCATTTCTCTTGATCAGAAGTTCAGACTTTTTTTTTTTTAATTCGTATTTCTTTACAGGTAGGAAACAGAAATGCATGGGAGGGTGGGGGTATGGGGAACCAAACATAAATTTTGCTTTGGAGATCAGCTCAAGCATACTGTCCAGAAAACATAAAAGACAAGGATTTCTTTACAACAACTTCTCCCATATCCTTCTCTTTCTCTCCATCCTTTCCCTCCTCCTCCCTAATACAAGCAGTACATCCTCAGTCTACTTCTTTTCCAAAAAGTTGAACTTTGCTAAAAGCTGAAAACAAGCAAACCTCAATGGGAAAACAAGGGCAGAGATTTCAAGAGCTGATGAGCCACAGGTAA
The DNA here is from genome assembly GCA_013398225.1 of Steatornis caripensis. NCBI lineage: Eukaryota > Metazoa > Chordata > Aves > Caprimulgiformes > Steatornithidae > Steatornis > Steatornis caripensis. The sequence goes on along the minus strand of VZSC01007013.1, from coordinate 103,304 downwards.
AGCTTTTTTCCACTGTAATTCAAGTCATTTACAGCAAACAGGATCTGGTTAAAAGATCACCACTATCCATAGCTTCAGGGTTATCTCGCAGAGAAAGATTTAATCACGAACATTTCCAGGACGCTCCCAAGAACCAACTGGTCTTTAGGGTTTACATCCCAGAACCCAGCTTCAGCACGTACCACTAAGCTAATGTACAGTAGACGTTCACCGCCAAGGCAAACCACTTGCAGTGTGGAAGAGAGAGGTGTGCGACATCCAGCTGGAACATGCAAGAGGAGCAGATGAGCTCCCAAAGAATGAAGACTACTTTTTCAGTGTAAAAAGCTCTACTTTTTAAAAGGAGAGGTTTAAGGAGGGTAAGGAGTTAGAAGCATCAATGTTGGAGAACATAACGTATTTGCAGAATAATCTGTATGCTCAACAGGAGGAAACTCTCTTTCCGCCGTTGTTAACTCAGATTTTCTCCCAAGCCATCCCTCCAGAAGAAATGGAGGGCGAAACTAACGACAGCAGTTTTAAACAGCTCTATCAGCACTCGCTAGATTCAGTTGTTCCACCAAAAATAAACGAGGGATAAGCAAGCTAAGTCCCAAGAAAAATGCCAGTTCAAGTGCTCGGTCTGAGGGTACAATTTAACCTCGTTATCCCGAGTCTCGGCCGGGACATTCCTGGCGCAGGGCGACTGGGACCCGCAGGGGGTTTGCCGCTCCGGGGTCACGCCGCTGCCCTTTTGTCCTCTCGGAACGGAGCGGCCCGAGGACTCCTGCCTCCCTTCCCCGCTGGGTCACGTCCCCCACCGCCACCCCTCTCCTTCTCACCCTGCCTCGGCTTTTCAGCGCCGCCACGCACTGACCCCGAGCGGGGCGGCCGTCGGGCGGCCAGAGGCGGCGGGGACGGAGGCTCCCCCGCCACCACCCCGTTGCTGCTCCC
>VZSC01007013.1:71263-101372 GCA_013398225.1 Steatornis caripensis | reverse complement strand
GGGACGGGGCGGGAGGGGGGCGCTCCGCCGGCGGAGGGGGCTCGGCGACAGCTCCCCGTGCGCCCGCCGCCGCGGCAGAGCCCGGCGGGGCGGCGCGGCCCCCGGCCGGGAGCGGGCTTATAAGCGCAAAAAACTTCCTCTCCTCTCCGTCTCCTCTCCTTCACGGCACCCCCGGCCGCTGAGGGGGGGGAGCCGAGGGCGACGGGGTGGGGGGCGAGGGGGGCACCTCACGGTGTCCCCCGGCAGTGCGGGGACTGGCCGGGGCTTCAGCTGCCTTTCCAGGCGCAAACATCCACAGCTTTTTTTGCCCGGTAGCCTTTGGCTGTCGGGGTACGGGCAGCTCTAACATGAGCCTCGCGGGCTTCCAGCTTGCCACTTACGCCGTGGCTGTGTTGGACTGGAAATACTGCCGGGGAGGAGGAGAGGAAGAAAAAAACCCCTCTAACAACACCCACACACACACACACACAGACAGAGCTTTTAATTTAAACTTGGGCTGAACGTGCCATGAGAACAACTTTTGTCCTGGCGTTTCGACACTTCTGGTTGTAGTGGTTGCTGGAATTATATCAAGGCTTTCATTTAGGGGCAGGCTTTTCCAACTTTTAGGTTCATTACATCCATTGAATAACTGTGTTCCCCAGGCCGCAGCTTAATTTGAAGCTAAGTGGACTTGTTCCAAACTCCAGGCAATTTCTGTGTAATTCCCGATTCCCAGAGCAAGCCTCCGACTTGATTTGAAAGACTGAGCCCATTGACTGCTTGGGTCTCAGCTTGGGTTGCAGCTCGCAGCTCCTGCTCCAGGTTTGTGCAGAAATCCAGTTCAGATTCTTCTCCCGTTTCCCAAGGAATCAGCTAAAAAAGTAACTTGTCTGGCACCGTACGCATTGCGTCATCTAACACCTACCATCTGTGACAATGAAAAGCACTGTGCGGCTAGTCCCAGCGTGGGCAATTGCACCCACCTGGAGTCTTTCTTAGTAAAGTAAAGTAAACTACTCCCTTCCATCCACACCTTGGCATCTTCTTTTCATCACGCAGTTATGTGTTTGGTCCTGGCATGGCTGTTCAGGATTTGCACCAGCGGCAGATTTAATGAGAGTGATGTAATTTAAAACAACAACTTTGATTTGCAGTGTAAAGTGGTGGCTCGAGATGGAGAGAATATTCTTTCTAGCAGCTGGACGAGTGGAAATGAGCACTCAATAATAAACTTTATGTTTCAGATGATGCAAAGCTGAATGGATCCTTGGTAGCTCGCTTGCACTTTCCTGAAGGCTTCTCACTGAAATCCTGGTGTCGTGGTGCTAAGCACCACGAACATCTAGAGAAAGACACTTTACATCAAAAAACACCTGGCAGCGGCCAACACTTTAAGCCCTCAGGGTTTCTCCATGCAACCACAGTAGTGCATTTCAGATGGTCAGTCAAGTCTGGGTACCAAAGAGAAACTAGGAAAGAGGACAAAGGTTGATCTGCAAGCTCATCTTCATTGAAACCAAAACAGGATGCATCGAAGTGGGTCAAGAGATCCCTTCCTTTCCTTACCAAAATCTGAGTCCTGGCTAAAACACTGACAACATTTTCAGCTTTTCAGAAAAAAATAGAAACTTTGTGCAGAAAGCAACTGCTTTTCACAAAGATGTGCATGACGTTAGAAGTCTCATTTCTCCACTAAATTTTAGAAGCAATGTCCGTAGACAATCTTTGAACAGATTTGCTCACAGTTTTTCTCCATACCAATTTTTCCATAGCTCAGAAATTAATTTCCTGAAACAGAGTTTACATACACAGAAACTAGTTTTGTGTAATACAGCTCGGGTTTTGATTCAGAAAGTCCAAAATAAAACTGCAGATGAGGTTAACACAGCTGCTCAGAGGTCGGATTACGGTCTGAAGCACCTATGGCTGAAAATGAATGTACCCCAGTTTTCAACTGACAAGAAGTAATTGCGTTTTAATGTTAATATTATATCTGTCTCGATGGCACCTTGAGGTTTAACTGAGGTTTCCATGGCCATAAGCACTGTACAAACACAGAAAGATATTCTTTGCCCCAAGTTTCCCTGCTATTGATGACGTTGATATTAATGGAGTATAACACTTGATTTTCTTGACTGAACCTTTGCTGTTGAAATAGAACTCGTAAAGACGGAGGAGGAGGCGAGACAGTTGGTGAATACAGCAATCTTGGGAGGACCAGTGGAAGTTCTTTTACCAGGAAAAAGTAATGAACTATAAGTTAGTCGCAGCCTCAAAGATGCCTGTTGTGCTGGTTCCCAATGGGAAAGAACAGGACAGAACGGAGAAAAGGGTTTGATGGAAGATAAGCTATGACCGTTTACTTGCCACAGAGATATTTTCCTTATTAAAAGAACTGTGAACTTGGAGAGGCTTATTTCAAGAACCTCTCTGCTGTTTTGTCTCTCCTGACTTTGTTTTCCAGCCAATGCTTTATTTCCTACATGGTGTCTGGAACTACAGCCTAATCTACATTTCTTATGGCGTATAGACAAATCCATACTGAAAAAAACAGGTTTTGACTATTACTCTTCTAGTCTGGGCACACAGCTAACCTAGAAATGAGAATTTGCTTGCAGATTCCCAGTGATACTTATCTTTTAAATCCTCGACATTTGTTTTACAGCTGCTGGTTCCACTCTGATCAAAAAACAGAATTGAGGAATAGACTGGCAACGGTCAAAGTCCAATCTCTACCTTCATGTATCCTCTTTGCAACCCAAACAAAAATTGGCAACCTAAGGAAGGAGAGAGAGGGGGCTGAATTTTCTTTTAAAAAGGAAAAGTGAGGGTTAGGGCTATAGGAAGTTATAAAGGACTTCTGATTGATGCCACATGCAAATGCTTTCATAAACAATCCAAAAGTATTAAATCTCAATTAGAATCCTAATTCAATCAGTAGATGTTCAAGGCAATTTGGGGGAAAGAAGCTCCCAGCAGTAGGTGTGGTTTGTGCCAAAACGTAGAAAGCCTCCTATAATAAATTTCTTCTCAGTGAGTTTTTTCCTTTGAAAAGAATCACATTTTGCTCTTGAAATCTGAGTTTTTCAGTACTTTTAGGTAGTCATTTCACAAACCACCTGAAGGAGATAGATAGTTTCTTGGGTCTCATCAGCTTTTAGCAGGAGTTTGCACCTTTTTCCACAGATGCCCTTGAAAAATTTGGGCTCAAAAGCTCAGACTACAAAGTCAGAGGATGAGGCTTTATGCAGTTTTCTCCCAGGAAGAGCTTCGCTGTTTTCAGTCCCACTGCTGAGTAGGGTGAGGCTGTACTTTTAAAAAAGCGAACACCACCCCCTGCGCGCCAGTTAAAAGGTCAGCTTGGGCTGAGCTTGCTGTGTTTGTTTCAGATAGATACGCTGTAAATATCAATTTCTTTCTCTCTCCCTCCCTAGCCATCAGCAACAGCAGCTCCAGGAAGATGTAACATGATTCCAGGAAAGCAAAAAAGAGAACTCGACAATAGTTTAAAGATTTTTTCACCTTTTGCTCCATCGTTGTTCCCGAGGTATTGAGCTGCCAGACCCTGGCAACTGAGTGCCCTGCATCCCTACTCCTGTGCTAAGATCAGATTTCCATTAGTGATACTGAATTATTTAGTGAATGCATAAAAGATTGAAATCAGCTGCTTCTGAGCTGTGTACCTTCTCACTCTATCTTTCATCTCAAGGCTGCGCAACGGCAGGCGTATTGTCACAGACACTATCAATCCTATAATTAGAGTAGAAAAATCCATGGAGTTCAAAAATAATAATTCATACCTCACTCGCTAGTATTAAAGTGTTCCAGTGTATAAAAAATCAAATTTCCCAGGTGTATGCAGAAGAAGGCAAAGAGAGAGAGCGTGAACCCAGAAGAATTATTCTGTCACGCACATATGCTAAAAACTTAAGATGTTTGAAAACAAAGTCAGTGTCCCAGAACTTGGTCTTAAGTTTTGGTCACCAAAACATGAATACATGTTGTAACTTTACACATTCGACTGATTCTATTTTCTACAAGGGGATTAAAGCCCTTGTGCTCAAAATTATTCATGTGCATACATCTGCATGTTGCGGTTTGAAATCCACAAACATAAAGAGACACAGCAGGCTTTTCCAGAGATCCCCACCGTTTAAAAGAGGGTCGTACGTATGTTGGCTTCTCTCACTATTTTCTTCTTTTGTGGTGGCAGTCCTGGGAATGGAAGTCCTACACATCCAGGATTTGAAGTCTATTTTATATATATATATATATATATATGTATGTGTCTGTATATATATATGTATATATATATATACACAAAAATCTTTGCTACAGTAAAAAAATTGCTGCTTTGAGTAGAGTATCACTTTTTTGCCTATTTAAATAACCATGTTCATTTCACTCCAGTTTTACAGTTTGGGGTGAAGCATCAACCAAAACAAAATGGCATTTTATTTTGAAAGGCTGAGTAAAAGCTATCATTTTTGTTCTGTTTTCTGGGGGGTTTTTTGTCACTCTGTATTTCTGGGTAAAAATCAAAGCAAAATGCAGACATAAAATGCTCTTCCATTGAAACAGCACCAGAAAAATTGGCATTTTGATTTGGTTTCAAACTTTCAGAAAATTACTGAACAAATAGAATGCAAATTTCCTTTTCAGTTTCTCTCAGGAAGGACTTCATTTGCTAATACCTTTTTTTTCTCAAGGTACTATACCCACATACCTAACTAACTAGTCTATGAAAGGACTGGCTTCAGAACTAGAGAATCAGTCCTTGATACTTCATTAAGACAGCCAGCTAGTATCAGTCGTAGTACTAAATAACTTTCCCCTAGGCACCGAACTGAAATGGTCAATTTATTCTCAGCCAGCAAAAACAAATTCGAGGCAATACCTACATAGCGGGCAAGTGATTGGAAAATGAAAAGCATTCTGATCATTTGCCTATGAGCTGAGTCATAACACACAACCATTTTCCAGTTAAAACTAAAACTATGGCAACCACATTTTGAAATACATATTCAGTACCTTTCATTCTAATGATGCTTATACAATTAAACATGTATTTCTTAATACATTCCCTTCAGAATGAATTACTGCTGTTGTGGGGAGCGACCATTAGGACACTCTCTGCATACGCACTATGATGGCACCAGCACAACTCCGAGCTGAATGTATGAACAAAGAAGAAATTCCACTTATCAAAATGGTCTCCTACCTTTTAAAATGATTCCTCTGTCAGTTTTAAAGGGTTCACCTGGGTAATCATAGTGATGCTAAACTTCACATTTAAAGACAACGGTAAGTGGTTTTGACAAGTTTTCCTTATGTGCAATCAAATGATGAGATGTTCTTCAGTGCAAGTGCAGAACAGACAGCTAAGTCCTTGATTATGAATTTTAGGGAAATCACAGCAATAAAAAGTACACTGAGAATATAGTATTGACAAGTAATTATCGAATGTGTTCAGAAATACCGTTACCAAGACTTCTTTACAGCTGGCTCTTCCAAGACTTCGGTGGCTTAGCCTCAGTCCACAGTTCAGGTCATCAACTCACTATTTCAATGGTTACAGTACAAGTTTGCGTACAGTAGCAGAGGTTTTTTCTTCACTTTAGCCTGTAGCATTTGCTGTAGTAAAGTCAGGCCTGCACTAAGACTGACAGTTGTTGAAGTAACAGCAACTGATCCATAAAGTAGGACATAATAAAATTCAGGCCCTAAAAACGGTTGCTCCCGAGGGTGAGAGAGTTGCAAAGCTCTTCAGGGGACAGCTTGCTAGCTAGGTATTTTCACAAGAGAGTAGAACGAAAAGTGAAACTGTGTTAAGGTTAAGTAGTATACTTACTCTGCTACCATATTTAGGAATAGCTACGGCAAATGGGAAATTTAGGAGATATATAATGTACAGGTATACACACACATACACATAATGAGCAACCAACATAAAGGTCTGTTGTTAGAAACATAGGAGCTGGAAGACAAACAGCTATAACCTGCACATGTGCAGTGTCTCGTTAGTTAATATAATGGCCATGATTTTCCCCCCATAAGAACAAAATTAGGTACATCTGTTCTTAACTTACTGGCAATTTCTTGCTTGAGATTCGAGCCAGTTGCATGGCCCTCGTAAAGCACAATACATCTTTGATGGAAACTCCTGTGGGATGCTGCTGGCTTCAGCGTCAGCTTGATCTAGGTTTTCATGTTCAGGAGTTTAACAAAACATGGCATCATCATTCACAGACCTAGATCTGGACTGGTTGTTAAAAAAAAATTAACACGTTAAACCCCTTTAACATCTACATTAAAGATTTCCTACTGATGTCAAAGTACAGGGACTGCTATGGGTAATGCTAGCACTTCTTGCAAAATGATAGGAGTTTTTCCCCAAAGACCTAGTTCCCAGAATTAGATGATTGCATTAGACACACTGATTTCAATAGCAAAAAGTGAACAAGCAAACAATGGAGAGAAAATTCCAATTCTTCCACTCCCACTTTTACAGGAAAAGTTCAGAATATAAATGTTAAAAGGGTGTTTAAAAAATCCAAAGTTGATAAAAACATTCAGAATACGCGTTAAAAAATGTAACATCGACTTATGTTACGTAATACATATAAATGTTAAAAATTTGTAACCTGTCTCACGAGGTCTTTTTTCGCACATTTTTAACTCTTGGAACTGTCAATATAGTGAGGAAGGCTTAAGAAAACAGCCGCACTTACAGTACATGTTGTTTTCTCCTGTTTCCTCCTCCAGGACATTCTTCTCTTCAGGGGCTCCTTCTGCATATCAGGAATTTGAAGGGGTTAGAACACAGGGGAAGGTATCTTCCCCTGCAGAATAAATTCTGACATCACTCGAACAATCCCAGATTTAGGCTCATTTTGATAAAAACACCACAGCTATTGCTGGTAATCATTATGTCTACACCGTTCATTTTTAGAGTGAAACTATGGTTTCATAATTTGGTTCTACTTTGAGGAGCGGAAACAATCAGCGTAACCCCGTACAATCTACAGCCCTTTTGGTCTTTGGGCTTATTATTTCTACTCAGAAATGGGTAGGAAGAGGAGTCTCATCTTCGGTCTGCTGAGATCTATCCAGAACTTTATACCTTTTGAAAACCCCACAGTCTTTTAGTATTATATATGCAATGTTTAAAACGAAGGAACATGGTTTTAGCTAAGGTCTGTAGTCCCTTTTCTCCTAATTTCAGTAGTAATGATAATTGGTGTACACCGTTACTGATGAAATGATATCAACGTGCTTGCAGAACCTAAGAGGACAGATTAACTTGTACTTCAGTAACAACATTCCTGTTTTTTCAATTTGCTTTTCAGCACTACAAGCAATTGCATATGCTTCTACTTAAACTCTTCTGAATTGTTTTTGCCTCTCCAGGCTATTCGTTTCCCAATTATTGAGGCTAAACACTAAAATTTTGCAAAGTAGATCTTACCAAACAGTTAGATTGCGCTCCATCTCCCTCTCTGCGTATCCACCCACTTCAATATTCTTCCCGCTCTCTTTAAATAACCTGCATCCTTCTCTTTGTGTAAATGATACTAACGTAAGATCCTATTAGGACGGCGTAAATAATGCATATGTAGAAATTGTACCAGCATTAAGGAATTGAAAGCACCAATGCAAGGTTTGTGTTAGAAACCACTGTTAACTGCCTAAAGGCAGTATGATATTTAATGAAATGCTGGCAATGTTTAGCAAAATGCTCATGTTATAATTTGCCTATGTATGTTTCCTCCGCCGTATTTTTTCAAGAGGTAGAAAACATGAGTCTTCAACACGGAGTTTGTTGTCTGTGACCCTGCATCACTGCTGTTGTCTGAACTCTTTCTTTAGTAACATGGTTTAGATTTTGATTAATCTTTTTTTCTTTTTCTTTTTCTTTTTTTTGGTGACATCTGTTTTGTTTCAGCTGTCTGGGATAGGAAATGAGGAGCACTTTTGTTGTTGGATTGCCTGTCTTTACTCTAGCATCTACAGGTACCATTCATTTTTCAGCTGAAATATTGTTTTGGAATGTTGTAAAATGATATTCCCTTTATGTCTCAAATTATTCCTACAGTGTTGGTCAAAAAATGGAGAAACACCTAATTTTGAAGCATAGTCATAGAACCAGGTCACAAGTGTAATTCAATGCTCTTTATATAGTGTTTTTCCCCTGGTTGTTCTGATGATGAAAGAAGTGCTGGGAATTTATGAACTTGCTTAGCAAGTGTGTTTTTCGTGGTTTTTATTTTTTTATTTCTGAAATTGAAAAGTGAAGATGGGAGAAGTCCCTGCAAACTGATACGCTACCTGATCTGGCCAGGAAAAAGTGATCCTTCATAGATTCCTAGTTTATTAACAGGGGTAACATTTTTGTTCAATTCTATATGAACCCTCACAGCTGGAGTTTTCCCCACAGCCTGTCATGCTCAGGTGATTCGTCCTCTAAGGAATGCCCAGATCGGACTGTAGGCGGACACACATGCAAACTCTCCTCACTGTGGCACCTATTCTCGCCTGTGATTTTCCCCAGTAACATAATAATCCAGCTGCGTGAGTGAGTCAGAAAAATTAACTGGCACTAAGCTAGAAGAATTGATGTAGGAAGGAGGTTTAAGGCAAATATTGCTGTGTTAAGTGTTATTAAAGAAAAAAAGTCCACAACAGGTAAATCCATTGGAATTTACACCTTCTCAGGCTGTGATAACAATGTGTTCAGAAAACGTCAAGATCGCAGGTACGCAGATTCACTGAACATCAGGCTATTGCTCAAGATGTCACAAAACCGTTATTGATTCAAACTCTCCTCTAAGTGCAACTTTTCAAAATTTAAATCACACACACTGAGATTATTGAACAGAATTTGAGAAAAGCCAACAACACCATTTTAAAATTCAGGTGCTTTGGTATTTGGGACAGTTGAGGAAAGGAAGAGCATTGAATCTGGAACCACTTCAGAATACAGACCACTTTTAAGCTCAGGCTGTCTAGAAAATGAAGACAAATTAAAGAAAATGGAAAGTGATTTCCTGTTCCCTGTGTGCAGTATTACTCGACCAACATTGTGAAAACTCTTAACATTCATAACTGTAAAAGTCATTAACCAAATGTCCTCCAGCTTGAAGAGGTCTCGTTTCCTACATCTCATCAATACTTAAGATGTGGGGCAAGACTGAACTGCTATTTTTGGCCACCGTTCTTATGCCAAATTTTGTATTATGACCTCTGAAAAGCATTTGCTTAATTAACTTATGAAGCAGATTAAACTAGTCACTTCTGCTCAAGGTTTATTTCTTTGGGGTGGAAAGCAGGCTTTTGTGGTGTGGGGTTTTTTTTCAATAAATACTTCAGAGCGACAGCTAAGAATGGGCATATTTATTTCAAGAAGACGAGTTTGAAAGGTTGAGGCAAGTGAAAAAAGAAAGCTTAGAACAGTAGCTCTACTTTAAGTATAATTAGTTTTACTCAATTGTTATTAATAACTGTAGCATATTTCATCTGAGAACTGAAAGCTTCATCAATATTATTACCTGCTGTATACTGGTGGTAAAACCAATGGTCAAGAAAAGTTAAATCCAGCATTTACTGTTATTAAAAAAACAGTAAGTGAAATAAACGCTGAATCGGAGTTCAAGCCTCTGCATGCTGCTTTGCCTCTGTGTGTATGCGTAGGGCATGAACTGGACACTCATCCACCATCACCACTCATTCAGCCCGCGCATTATGCCTACTCCCATCCCACGAGAAACAGCAGTAGCATAGCTTGCTCTTTTGTCTTGTGGCTGCAACAGACCTCATTAGACGCCTTTATTTCATGGTTACACAAGAAAATGATGACAAGAAAACAACTGAAAGATGGTGGTTGAGGCCTCAGTCAGGCTGCCGAACTGTATCTACGCACGACACCTGCACAGGAGCGTACACCTAATACCCTGCGGCAGGAAGATGAGGAATTACTTACCTGTTTGCCTGGAAATTGCATTTGCGTCTTCCAGTAAAGCACATATTGCTACTCCACGGCCACATTTAGGTAAGCATGATCACAGCTGTATCCTGGAGCAGATCATTTTTTAACTGTTACACTTAGTTCACACTGAGATAAAACCATTTTGATGTTGTTGTTGGCCGGTATGCTGGTATTTGAACGCGTGGGATAAGCAACTCTGTCTTATCCTATGGACTAACAGAGGACACAAGCCCTAGACAAGGGTCTGTAGTGTTTTTCAGCGCTGTGCTCACTTTGAAAGGGACAGAAGAAAAACAAAACAAAAGAGAAAACATTTCCATATCTATTGTTTTAGGCGCTCAGAATCAGGCTTTTGCCTGGTGTCATGTGTATCAATGGAAAGAATGTGGCAGGGCTGCAGGCTGTCCCCTCCTTCCCCTCCTTCCCCTCCTGGTTTCCATTTAAAGGCCCAAAACATCTGAGAACAAATCTGTTTCCTATTTTCTGCACAATAGGGATGCAACGTTTAACTTCAGGGGACAAAAAACCCAACAACTCAAAGCAAAGTGCCTAAGTTCATGAAACAACCCTCAGCACAAGAGAGACTGTGGAAACTAGAAAATTTAACAGGGGACACATAGTGCAATAAAACTTGCCAGATGTGAAGTTAATGTAGTGGGAGCCAGGGGACTTGCAGGTCTCTTCTTTTTTCTAGCAATTATTTCCTGGGAGCCTTTGAGTAAGTGAAAGAAACCTCTCTTTAGCTGGCAGTGGCATGTTCAGTCCCTTACTCTACAAGTCACACAAATTTCATGTTGCCTCAGTTTTTCAAAGCGAAGGCAATAGCAGTCCACTTGTCTATTCATGCTCCCGGTTCCTTACAGCAAGTACCTTTTTCTGTCTTTATATAAACCCAAGGAAGGCCTTGATAAGACCTAAGTAATGGTCTTAAACACAAGGATCTGACCCTGAGCACCCTGACCGAATTTCAAAGTTGACCCTGGTTTGAGTGTGGGGTTGGACCAGATGTCCCCACCAATCTAAATTAGCCTATGTTTATATTTCACAGCAACAGAAATTCGGTGTGTATTTTAACAAGCAGGTACGTTTGTCGTGAAAGCCTGCACATCATTGCCAAACTGCAGCTTTGGGATCCAGACAGCTTGCTACAGCCCCTGAAGGCTTCCTGTGAGAGGGTGCTCATGGCAACTCCCACATCCATCTTGGGTTCAGCAGGCTCACGGGCCTGCGTACAGTGGGTGAGCCATAACCCATGTCTCACGTTTAACAGGAGGTGCACTTAAGTCTATTTCTGGTGTGAGATATCGAGGAGCAGCAAAGAAAATTTGTGAAGGCAACCAGTGACTCAGCGAGAGCTAGCCCCTTCCTTCCCTCCCCAGATAATTGCGGGTACAGCAACTAGAGATTCTCTGGCTTGGAAAGGCTTTGAGCAAGTCTCCCAGTGGTGGCAGACCTGGAGACCTTGAGCAAAAATCTTACCCGCTGCAATTAAGGAGCTCTGCTGTGTTTAGCAGAAGAGGATGTTGCATGCATCGCCTGTGAGAAAACAGCCGCCAGAGAACATACTGAATTTGTAGCATCAGTCTCCTCTCCCTGTGAAACAACCCATCAAGTGTGGACCAAATCCTGTGGCTGCAGAACCTAAGTGAGCTTTCGCTTTCTTTCCACATGAGTAGAAAAAAATACCTCCTGCTGTGTGTACGAAGTAAGCCCATAGTTATCTGCTTTTGTTTGCTTGTGTTGTTTCTGTCACATAGTGAGGACACAAGGCAAAGAGCTGTGAAAAACTAATACTTCACATTGGTTAGGAAAGAGGTGAAGCAGCAATAAGGAGGCTCAGTATGTCCGGCTAAGACAATTATAGCTAAGCATCTCAGTCTGGAAGCGGGAAGGGCACTTTCAAAAAGCTTCATCTCCGCAAGAGACAGGTAGCAAGCAAGAACCTAAAGCAGAAAAACTACCTTTGGCCAATCACAACGGTGTTTCTCAATTAGCCGCCATTTCCATATCCTTGGGTCCAAGGCCTTCGCACATGTACAGTCATTTTTACAGATGTCTTATTTTTGGATGGCTGAGCTGAGACATTGAAAAATACTGAAATTGAGAAGGATCTGTGAATTTGTATTCTGGAAGGATTAATATCAGTGTTTGCTAATTTAAAACCAAAACAAAATAATGCAGATACTTTATTGCTGGCTTTCCAAAATCAGAATACAGAAATGAAAAAAAAAAATCTTAAACATGAGAAAGTTGGAGGGTATTAATATTCCAAATCAAAGAGTGCCCAGTAATCCTAATTAGCCCTTATCCTCTTTCCCCCGCATATGCACATAGATGCTTAACGTCTGGCTACAGATCTGACCTCCTTCATTATTAAAAGGGGAAAAATATACCAAATTATCTGTAGAGCACTGCAATAATGAACTAGGTCTCCCAGGAGGAGGTCACTTCGAGATGGGCACTACAAGTACAATTCAGCTTGACTGGAAATCCAGTGTAAGAATTTCAGGGTGACTTGTGGAGTCATGCACTCATGCAGCTACAGACATACTGCTCACATGGCTTTATGTCAAAGGAAACTTAAAACTACAAGCTTCAATCTACAAGCCGCCCATTGGGTTACCGTAACATTAATTCTGGCCATATCTGTGAATATATAGCAAGTTTCAGGCCCTCGCTGCAACATTAGGTGGCACATAACTGAAAATTAAAATGGAAAAGCTGAAGCGACTGAAAAGACTGCAGAGAACTTCTAGTAGCTGTGTTGCACTGCTAAACCGTTAGTTATCATCGAGTGACCTCTTGTTCTGCAATCATCTCATTCAGCTGGACACAACTGATTACATCTACCCTTCCACCTTACATTTGCTAAAAGGCGGAAGGGAGAAACAAGGAAAAAAGGGTGAACAGCCAGAATAATGACTCCTTAAATTTATGTGGTGCCTTGTGTCCCAGTATTACCTACTTCAGGGACGATACTGAGACCCATTAGCAAAACGCATATACTCCTGGAGCTAAATATGTATTCATAAACGGACTGAGAAAGAACAGAGCTTGTTAGCATACCATCAGTTCTGTCAGCAAAGAAATTTGTGTGATATATACAGGCATTAATAGAAGCAGGCAGGTAATCACGCCCTCTTTCTAGCAAACACAGTCCTCAGCCTGCTGGCTAATTATGCCAGCAACAACCCCCCCAATTCTAGACACCACACACCTGTCTGTATCACGTAACAGCATTGTTTGGCTCATGGTGGTTCAGGCTGGATGGGGCTTCAGGATCTAAAATACCATTCGAGCTACTTTCTAAATCTCCCTATTTAATTTTAAAATCTCTTCTTCATTCTCCTATCACCCTTAAAAAAAACAACTAAACAACAAATCCTCCAACTACTACGTGCCCTCCACCTTTTGCCCAGCGTAACAGAACATCCACCTGAGCGGACCTACACCCGCCCTTGGGTGAGAAGCCTCCTGCTTCCCTCCCACTTCTCCAGAGCGCTGAATCCCAAAGCCAAAATCTCTCGAAAGAGAGTGAATTACCCTGTGCAGTTTCTTGCCAAGATGTTAGGTGCTTTGGTGGCAAATGTAGAACAGACAAGGCTGCAGTCAAAAGTTCTTCTGATACCCAGGATTGCTGTTATCTCCCTGGTTAGATAGCAAATTGATTACGGATACTAACCAGGCAGTGCTTCACCTGGCTTCCTATCAAGCTACAGATTGTCCATCTAGGTTAAGTCCCAGAAGGTAGCTCCCATTTCACATCCATGAGACACAAAACCTTTATTTTTATGTGTCTTGGGGTTCACAGCTCACCTTCCTACTTGTGAGATTGCTTGCCTTACTGAATGAGAGCAGCAGGATCCCTGCGGCTGGCACACTCATGCTTTAACTCCACGTTCACTTAAAAACAGGTCCTGACAAACACACACATACACGCTCACACATCCCTAGTGCCACTTAGGATGATGGACAGATGGGGCAGAAGAAGAGAGGGAGCAGCTCTGAAGGTTTCCCTGTCCTGTGGTATGCCTGCTGTGAACTGATATGGCTGCAAATATAATACTCGTGTATCAATATCAACCCTTGAAAGTGAAAATACGAGACCCAACACCTTGAAATTATGGGACCACTTCCAGTATTTACCTATTTTTAAACTTGACAACCTTGGCAACATCTCTTACAAGCATCACTACCTAGTTTAAAAGATCCCTTGTGAGAGAGAAACACATTTTAACTGCTGGGAAATACTGAAGTCAGTTGGCTGCAGGGAAACTACAGGGTTTTTCTGCTTTTTTTTTTTCCAAAGCAAATGATTCCTGTCAGAATTCTTTTTTTTTTTTTTCTCCTGAGAATGGATTTCTTTTTTCCACTATAGGTACATCCCTACTGTGAAAGGCTTAGCTTTTTAAAGAAACAGTTAAAAGTTATTGCATTTCATGTGTAAGGAAAGGTTGCATGAAAAAGGTAGTTCCTCACTTAAGAAAGTGCATTAGCCTATGAGAAAGATGTTTACATATATCTATATATACGAATTTCACTATCTTTACGAAAGATTTTTGTAGGCTAAGTCGGCTAGAAACCAGCCCTGAAGCAGCTAACGTAAGTGAAATGCTGAGGAACAAGGACAGACTACAATGAATGAGCGAAGCAACAGTTGGACTCTCTTCAGAGCAACGTACATGTGCAAGGCCACACACATTCAAGAATTCGGGGTGCAAAACCAGCAGGCTGTAAAGCAAAGCTGTCCTCTCATTTTTTTTTTTTTTTTTAAACGAACCACCGAGCAGCTCTGCCTGCAGGTGGTGGAACACCTCCAGATGTTGCTGTGAGGGCAGCTCTGAGCACATCAAAAAGCATCTCTTCTCCGTGGACATTGCCAGAGAGCAGCTGGCAGCCATTTGGTGCAGCTTGTTACTGCAAAGGACCCCAGAGGAATTAGTGCTTTGTACCACAGGGCTTATGAATGTCAAAGCTGTGCCTGGCAGAGCTTTCTTGCTGTGCCGAAAGGCCCGGTGTAACTCATGACTAAGTTACATCCTCATCCAGCTCCAGCCAGTCCTGCACAGGCAGAACAGTTAGTCTTTTTAGCGCTATTATTATTAATAATAATATTCTTAGGCTATCTGAGCCAGCAGGAAAAGGGGGCTTAAAACATCCTTTAAAAGAGACAAGCGCGCAGCTGGCTGCTGGCAGCAGCGGTGAGCATCAAAGGGTTTGGAGTGGAGAGGGGAGCCAGAACCATGTGCGAGGGAGGTGTTTTTGTGGCAGGCGCTGTCCCAGAGAGACAGGGCAAAGGAAACATCACAAAATTATTCAGAAATACGATTTCAGGATGGGAGAGCAGAGGCAAGGGAACTGTTAGGAAATATCAGCTTGCACAGGAGAGAGGCCGTGAAAAGTTGGTGTCAGAAATGGTGCAGAAGCTCCTGAGTGGGGCAGGGAGAGCAGCTGCTGAAGAAGACAAAGCAAGCAGCGGCCATGACAGAAATGTCTTCAATCACACACAGCTGGGCAGACACAAACAGAGCCATTATACGCTCGCGGGTTAGTCTAAAACTAACTGAGTGCTAAACTGAGAACTTCAGATGATTGGGGGGGTGAATCCGAGAGTGCGCTGGAGGAAGCTCCCGAGATGCGTAGCCGAGACCCTGAGGTGACCTATGTGCCTCCATTACAGTCCCACGAATCTCTGCTGGATCTCTCCTGCACACACTGAACGCTGCGCTGACAATCTGAGTTTACTGAGGGACTGAGAAGGTTTCCCTGGAAATACTAAGGGTATCATTAACCTTTTCCATTACCATGAGCCTGAAGTTGGCTTATCCAGAGGCTTAACACTCCCGATCCCTCCCCTGCACTGCCACACACACACACACACGCACACTCACACTGAATTTTGACCCTTGCATCCCTTTCCTCCGCTTCCCCTAACTCTTCACAGCTTTCGAGTAACACCAGTCTTTTCGCTCTGCCAGAAGCAGCCACCCAGCTCTGCTGGAAAATAACACAAGGAAACTCAGCCCAGCCAAGGCATGCGCTTCTTCGCTTTTATTCTGTACATTTCCACACAAGTCACAATACAGAAAAAGTGTCCAAAAAGAATAGTAACCAGCTCTTTCACTGTATACAGATTTCCTCCTTCCCCCAGTTTAAAATCTCCTTGTTTAGCAACACAGTGATCAAGATACTTTGTACAAATAGGAAATGCAAGAAAACCAGGGAAGAAAATACTTTCTCACTTTGCTACAAAACCCCCCTCCCCCATCCTGTATCCCCCTTCACTGCTGATTACCTGGACCCTGATTCTCTGTTAAACATATAGCTTCATTTCACAGGTGCTGCTGCATGCCGCGGATTCCTTTTGCCAGCTGGCAGCCTCACGATGCACAACTCTGGGCCATTATGCATGGGGTCAGGCAGCATAAAAGAGCCCTTTGTGATGTTATTACAACTCCTGGAACAGATGTGAGTTCAGATAATAGGATATGTACAAATACTGGAACTCTGGATGCCCATGAAATTTTGGCTGAATACGCGCATTTGTTATTTGGTTTCACTGCTCTATCCAGGGGACTAAACACACCATGGAGTGGTCCAGATTCTGACCTCTGTCACATCTTGGTTCACCTGGAGTGAATTCAGAGCAGAGGAAATCAGGATCTGTCCTTTATCCTTCCTCCATCATCTCCAGGAAGCAGCAAGTGAATATCCGCTATAGAGCCCCATAGAAACTCAACCTTTTCATCATGAGCCTTCTCATCACCATCCCACGTGACGACAACTGCTTCTTAGCCTTGTTCCTCTTTGCAGGAGACACCTCCAGTTCCCTAACTCTTCGCTAAATGTTGTCCTTGTTCTTTACCAATTTTCATCTCTCGTTTGCCAAGTGGCCAGAGTAGATGCTAGTGTGAGATGCTAGTCTGCTCCCTCAGATGTTTGGCTTTGTTCCCCAGAAACCTTTTGCATCAACAAAACCAAGTGGTGACTTCTGGGCTGTTGGAAAGGACACTGTGATACCTCAATGGTAGGATAAAGGTGACATAAAGAGGTATTTCTGAGATGGGCTCTCAAAATGAAACTCTCTGTGCTCAATGAACTCAATATGATGGAATACTACTGCTCTAAAATTCAGCAAAATACTATTCTCTGGAGGGAGGGCAAACACTTGAATGCTTTCATTGACTGGAAATATCACCTGAGTTAAAATTATTAATACAAGATAGCTCAAATGTGGAAATCAAGCACAAGAAGTGCAAACTAGCTCATTAGAAACTTGTCATCCTCCAGCACTCTATCTCCGTATAAGCCAGCTAAACTAAAAATCATGGGACACGGCTACTCCCACCATTCTTTAAAAAATGCTTCCAAAAGAATCAGGATACTTTATGGGAGCAACATTACAAGGCACGACAAAAAAAAAATCATGAATACTTCCTATACAGCAGGTTTTGGCCTTGCAACACAAAGCACCTTACCTGTGTGTGTATGGGGAGATGATATTATCCTCGTTCTACAGATAAGGAAACTGAGGCACGGGAAGGTTAAATGACTTACCCAAACTGACTCAATGACAGTGGCAGGAATAAAACCTCAACACCTTGATTTGCTACCTTCTGCTCCATCCCTTTTACCACAGTACCTCCAGAGAGACGTGCTGGTGAATTGCAACACACAGCAAGTGCTTTCCCTATTCTGTGACACAACCATGTGACACACAGTTAGACTTGCAAACTGCCATAAGACAGAAGCATATCATTAAACAGTGATCGTTTTTTGCATAACCTTTATGTTTTGCAATAAAACAACAAGTCGGTCCTTGCCCAGAATAAATCCCCACTGACCTAGCTATGACGGTCTCATAAACCAGGCCTAGTCCTTACGTACATTGCATTTTCATGAGCACACACTTGCAGCTTGATGAGCATTTGTGTCCATTGGAGAATCAAGTCTCCCTGCAATCTATCTCGTTTTTCCCCAGTGCAAGGCTGCAAAGCCGTAGCTGTTCTAAAAGCTGCAGAGAAGCAAAGTAGCAGTAACAGGGGCACCAAGGCAGGCTTGCAGTTTGTAATAAAATGTTCTGCTGACTGACTCAGAGAGGACGCTGAAACCGCCACGGACTGTCAGAAGGTTTGTGTGGGAGATGCAGAATGTGAGTCCCCAGACATATCGCTGGCTAGACTTTCCAAAATCTTCCAGAAGCCTCCTGCTTGCAAAAAGCCAGCTGCATCCAAAATGACTGGCACAGGGTTTATAGCACAAAATAATACAGGCAGAAGAAAAATAACCTTCATTTCCCACTGTGAAAGCACGTTTCACCTTGCGGAGATTTCTACAGAGAAACGCCGGCAGTCATATTCCATGTTCCCCCAATGCACTGCACCCTGATGGGCCAGCAGCCAAGGCTGGCAGCTCCCAAGTCCATTTGGAAAGAGATTTTAACCCTTGATTATTTCATTTTCCAACAGAGTTACAGGACACAGAGATATTGAACCCATGGTGTGAGGATAGCTAGATGGCACCCGTTGCAAAGGGCAGTCCCACACCGCCTGCTGCAAACGGCAACAGGCAGGAATCCATCCTGGGGCTGCCCCCTGCCCTGGCACCACGAAGAGAAACAAGAAGAGCGTGGAAGAGCCCTTAAGAAAGGAAGGCCGCTCTTACAGGCTTACTGGTGTACTTTACACTCCACCTGGCACGTGGTGGGCTGTCTGGAACAGGTAGCCTCCAAAGAGCTGTTACTTTTGCCAGTAAGGTGATAGATGGATCTTTCTGCACACAAGGCATCCCCCTCCTTTCCCTTTCCCCAGATCTGTGAGGTGTAACAGTAAGCCAGAGAGAGACAAAGCTCCCAAGAGCTGCTTAGTGCTTTGAAGGCTCAGCCGCTTACTTTCTTTTCTCCCAAAGCTGTTGCGTGATCAAAGGAGGCAGATGGAGGAGAATCACTCTGCAGTGACATGTAAACGGAACAAAAAACCTGATAAGCCCCTGCCATCTCCCTGGGATTTTTCTGAGATACATGCTGAGCAGAAAACCGTACAGTATCAGGGCCAGCCGTTTCGTATGAGAGACCAGCACGCTCGCTCACCAGTTGGAAGCAGCTGCCACTTCTCACAAGCACGTCACGGAGCAACACAATCACATTTGCCCAGGCAAAGATTATTTAATGGGAAAATCGCAAAGGGAAGGAACATGAGAATAGACAAAAAACAAAAAAAGAAATATTTTTTCCCCTATTGATATTAAAACCTAGTCTGAAAAGGTCGAAATCAACCCCTCAGCTATGAAATACCCAAGCCCATCATGCTTCCCGTATGCTTAATCCTGAGACATTACAACTGCCCTCAGAGGTGCCTTTAGTGCTGCACATCCAACTCGAGAATTTTAACATCCCCTACCCGTGTCTAGGCATAGTCAGAGCAGATCCAACCAGCTGTGACTGGTCAAGCAGAGGTATCCCAGAGCCAAGCGTATGAGCAGGATTTTGACCTTTCCAGTCAAAAACGAAGGCAGCATGAGCTAAGGAAAGAAAAGGTGATCAAAGAGTAAAGACTTCCGTAAAGAAGATGTGAAAAGGACAGAGAGAAAAAAAAAAAAAAAGAAGGAAAAGCAAAGAACACTGAAGATTACTTAAAATCAAATTTAAATAAAATTATGTTCCATTTCCTTCCTGCCATTAGCTGCCAGCAAGCTCACTTTTTTCTTAGCTTTGACATGAATGTACTGCTCCCACATGCCAGGGAGGTAAGGATGCTCTTAAAATAGTGGCAAGACCACAGGAGAAAACAACACATAACTGCACTCATCTCATTTTAAAGTGGCGTTCCCATTCTGATAAAGGAAAAAAAAACCTGGTCCTGGGAAAAGGGCTGAAGCAGAGGACAGGAGAGGAAAGACAGCTTTCGCTCTGTAGCCTACAGCAATCATTTCTTTTGATGTGGCATTGTTTCTATTCATTTGGAAGGAAAACCACCCGTGTGGTTAAGGAGCAGGGAGAGACGTCATTGCAAAACTTAGGGCTCATGTCTCACTTCATGAAGCCTCAAGATTTGCAAGTAGAAGGACCTGCTGCACCAGCCTGTGCGGTGATCCTTGCAGGGGCAGGAACGGGATACCCCCTGCAGCTGGATGACATAAATATTGAGAGCAGGGAGCTTGGAGAAGAAATGCACCCATCTCACTTTATTAAAAGTAGATACATATAATTACGGTACATAATTATTCATTGCAGTGGTATTCAATAGCTAGCATTACAAGTCCCTATCCAGAAAATAGCGATGCTTACGGAAACCATCCTGTAGAGTTCCCATTCGCAGGGGCCGGCGTAGCTTTGCTTTTCTAATTTTGCCTTCTTTCACTTTTTGTGTGAATGTCACACAGGAAAAAAAGCCCTAGTGAAGTGGAACTATCTATTAGAGCCTAATTAGCCAAGTAGAAATCACTCACGTCTGCTGCATCAGGCTCAAGAGCATCTTGAGCTCCTTCTCCAAACCTACAAAGCTAACTGGTTCCTACAGCTCCTAGACAGGACCTGGATTCCTGAATACGTGTAGGAACAGGGGCTGCCTTCTCCCTCTGCTTGGCCACAGGCTGAGGAAAAAAGGATAATTGAAGGTCATTAAGGTAGTCGGAACCAGAAGGCCATTTTTCTCATTAAAATAAAGTGTAACACTAAGAAATTAATTGCTACTGCGGTTCATGCATTAGTAGCTAGATAATTGCTGCAGCACTTGTCATAACGGAGCACTGGATTGCCACCGCGCGCACTTTGCTGAGCGGCAGGTTACACATCGAGCAGCCTCCTAGACAGGGACTAATTGAAGAGCCAGGTGTTACACTTTGCCAGCAAAAGGAGGCTGGCTGTAGATGAAGCAATTACATATCTCGTACTATATTGCTAAAAGAAGTAGTGCTTATCTCTTGCATGTCAAAATGCTACAGCTTCTACGTACTTTGTATCTGAATGCTGGAGCTGAACTGGATATTGGTGAACTCTGAAATAACATTCCCACATCAGGGTCTTGTTTCTAGTGGATGAGGGCAACACCATAGAAACAAATTTCTGAAGAAAGTAAGTTTTCGCTTTCTCGGGCATTCACCTTCTCGCACGTGTCTGTCAAGAGAATCACTGCCGCCTTAGGCTTCCAAAATTTCGTCCATGTAGGGGATCCAAGAGCATAAACTGACTGTTTTTAAAGGGCTACGCATCAAATTATTTCTCGAATTACAGATGCATTTACTTTGAAACAAATGCTTGTGTTGCAAGGCATTCCCCTGCTTACACTACAGAAGTCGTCGTGCACTAGATCAGAACGAGGGGTTTTTAAAATGAGCTGCCTGTCTTCCCCACTTTCTGGGTAACTAGATACATGTGTACTGCATAGGATAGATTGTCTTTTTTGTTGTTGTTGTTAAAAAAAAGCAGTTTGAGAAACAAGAAACTGCAGCTGAGACTGGAATGTGGCACCTTATAAATAAGGCAGGAGACAAGATGCACTCTGATGGCTGAATACAGTAAGGTTATTCAGCTCCAAGCCTGCCTAATCACTGAAGCCAAATGTAATGTATTTACTGGTGTGATCATGGCCTGAGGGAGAGAATTTTCCCCTTTTTGCAGGAACGGCACCGTACGTGGGCCAGGAAATCTCTTGGCCAAGGCGGGGGCCATCGCTCCAGTGCACATACACAGGGGATGAGAGAACGCCACTCTCTGTGGGCACCACCATGGGCAGCGGGGCTGGAAACACGCTGAGGAGGGAAAGGGGGGGCCCTGAGCTCTGGTACTGCAGAGGGCCTCAGGTAGGCAGTCCAGACAAGCGTGATGCCAGGGCACAGCTTGGAGTACGCTTAGCCTTGGTCACTTCTTTGACTGCTGGGTAGTCCACCCCTTCCAAGACAGCCTTTAAACAGACTTAGAAGCGAGAAACTGCCCGAGTACTTGGCCTGCTTTTGGGCAGCCCAAACCAAGTGTCAAGCTGCTGCAGTCTGCCTGCACTGGTAACTCATCAGGAAAGGCTGAGACATCCTGCCCCCTCTACGTATTCTGTTCACCCCAAGAGCTGGCTGCAGGGATGGGTTATAGCTCCTCTTGAGGTGTTTCCAGAGTGCAGCCATGAGCTGCATCCTGCCCTTGCAAAGAGAGTTAAAGCAGTGAGGCTCAATACACATCCTCCACATAAAATCCTGGTCTTCATCAGTATGCTAGAAAGTCACTTTTAGCACGTTACTGAGTTGCCGTTGCAATCGGGTGATTTTGACAGGCAGCTCATGGGATTTTAAAGCCGTAGCTATCCATTGCTAAGAAAAATAGTTGCCTACATTGTTAAGAAAGCAGAATGAAAAGATGAGTGTCACAGTGAACCCTGTAATACTGTGTCCTGTAGCTTCAACAGGTATCCAGAAAGGCACAGGTACATGATAAGCTGTTTCCAAGACTGCTGACATGACTGAAGATACTCACATTGATGCTTTAGATTAATTAGGAAGATAATAATCCAATGTCGCTTTGGCTCAGATTCCGCAAGGAAAATAAAGAGAGGAAATAATATCTGATTAATGGAAAAGAATAGGTAAAACGGAGATAGAAATGTTACTTTCAACAAGCTTAAACACCATGCTTATAAAATACTTCTCCATGGACATTAGTCTGGCATAAAAGAAGCAAAAAGTGGGGGAAAGAAAATGACAGCCCTCAAATGGATCAGCACAAGGAACTGCTTCCTTCTTGGAGTACACGGAGCGCAAGGACAGAATTGTCCTTGGAGTGTTTTCAAGGCATTCAAATTCCCAGCATGTCCATGCTTTTCTTAAGTACCATTAAACTCTCAGCAAGCTTAAGTCTACCAGTGTACCTTGCCCATTTCATAGCTTTTGCCCGGAGTCAGATCATCTCAACATGCTTTTGATATACCAGAAGGGGCAACACATAACCCCACGCCACAGTAGGCATCTGGGATGGCTGAAAAGAAAATAGCCACCTTCTAGGTGAGGAGGTTGTGTGTTAGTGACTTTCACTGTCACAGCAAAGACAAAGACAAAAATGAGCAAGAGAGGCCATTAAATACTACTCAAACAAACCTCCCATGGCCACACCACCAGAAAAACCATGTGCCCATCTATTCATCCACAACAGCACTAGCTCGGCAAACACAGCTGAGAAGATCAATGGCAACAAAATATCAGTTTTGTTGTATTTTCTTTATGTCTATGGTGCTTCTGTACGACAGTCCTCATGTAGCAGGGGACATCTCACGTAGTCCGCATCCGGGCTACAGCACCATGAGTAGAGACTGAGAAATTCTGCTGCTGCTGCTGAGGAAAAGCAAGCGTGACAGGTGTCAGTAAAAACATCTACAGACCTCTTGAAGTGCTAAACCAGAGACAAGCCATCACGTGAAATGGTGAAAGAGCCACTGGAGTCTGAGGCCTGTTTTGTAACGGGCAAAATTTGCCTTGAACTCCTCTCTTACATGAGTCACTCAGCCTCACACCTCACAATATTGAGGGATGCTATAATTAGCGAGAAATGTATGACATCGCCATGTCTTGGATAACACATAAAGATACCTCTAGCATTGAAACACGAAATAATAAGAGTAACTGATGCTATTAAATAACAAAAAGTAAGTTTATTTTATCAACATTATAAATATTTTCTTTCCCTCCATTTAACTCCAAAATGGGATAGTAAAACCAGTACAATGGAACAATCCAGGAGCTCCTCAGTTCTACTGAAAAGGGTCCCCTTTAATAACAAATTAAAACGGAAAATGACATTTTGTCAGTCCAGCAACCTCAGTAGCTGAGCATCCCTAGGTACGTCGACATTCAAATGGTGCAATTCTAAGTGTGCGCGCCTATGTATGTGTGCGTCTATATATATGCATACTGATATTTCTAAATATACATATATATATAGTAATATACACACATAAATAGACACAGCCACTGAACAGACACTTTCAGTAAATCAAAATGTTTTACATGTAGTTTAAGTGGGTTCCCAGCTGCACACTGAAATTTGGGTCCCGCACAGTGCAGGCACAATGATACTGCACTAAGCTGAACCCCAAGTGCTCAAGAGATTTAATACGTACGTGTCACCTTTAACTGCTGCAGAGTCTGCCTGCTTCTGGTGGCTGTCCAAAATCGAGAATCCCATCACACTTGAAAAGGGGTAAGGAACAATCCTGCAGCATCCTGGCCCCAAACTCCTTCCTTCAGGGAACCAACTTCTGATATCCCTGGCTGTGTGTGAGCCATTGCAGAGAACAACATACATGCTCTGTTATCTACAAATACAATACATCGCCAGTATCTAATGCATTATGTGTGCAGTGCTTTCAGACACCTTGAATATTAAAGGCACTACATACAGCCAGCTCCTCTCCTATCTCCAGTGCTGGGGTTTATTTTCATCACACAGTAACTGCCTCCTACTGAGCACACAGCGCGGGCAGCTTTCCAGAGGCACAACAGGCTCACTCTGATCACAGCATCGTTCTCCAGCTGCCGGGTGAAAAGGCAAGCTGGACTCTCTCACGTGCTGTAAGCTCATGCGAGCAGTTCGAATGGCACAAGGGAGCTCAGGAATTCTGCCCGTCCTGCCAAGCTGCTCCGGAGGCAGACCCTGCTGCATCCACCCACCGGGCACGAGGGATGTCTCACCGAGGGGAAGACCAGTGGGGACAGAGACGTGACCAGACCCAGCTCCCTCACCGTAACTCACACGTGGCCTCTGGAGGCTACCTGTGATTAGAGCATTCCTTTACTGCTCCACCTGCTTCATGGGACCAAAGGACCAGGGGGCTGCAACGGGCTCACTGACCATCCTCTGCTGAGGCACCATCCTGGCCTCAGCACAGGACAGAACCAAGCCCCTGGTGTCATTGAAGCTTCCTCCATTTCTCACATCAGGAAAACAAAGCAAAAAGACAAAACTGATATAAATATAATTCTTATTTTCATCAAATATATATAAATGTTACAGTAATATCTTTCCTCACAGCTGGGAAATGATGCAAGGCCTACTATGAAACCACAGCGTGAGGATCTTCCTTGTGGAAATTTCACATACACCAAGGTTATACCCTAATTCTTTATTTTAACAACTGCCAAATTCTGTTCTAATATATACACATACTGACCTTTGCCACAAGCCCCTGGATGATTATCAAGGGAAGGAATTTGGCTTTCATATTTTATTTTTAGAAAGGTAAAGACAGAAAAGAAGACAAAATACATTTCATGTCGCCATTGATCTATAGATTACAAATATATATACTTTCCTTCCAGAGGAAGAAATATTTTGCTCATATCAAATAAACTTTTGAAAACAGAAAAAAAATTATCTTTTTCAGATACTCCCTCTCTGCCACAACAATCACTCTCGTTTAAAAAAAAAAAAAAAGAAAATGAATTGCTTTCATTTTGTTTCCAAACCTCTAACAAGGAACAAAAACTTATCTGAATAAAGACCTGAGTTATTTTCATGGTTTCCAAAATGCATGTAATCCTGATGATCACCATCTACCAGAGACCTACACCTAGCAAGGCATGTGAAAACAAACACCGGTGGATCTTTCAAAACAAACAACAAAGCAAAATTCAAAAATCTATTGCAAGAATTATGCCAAAAGTGGGCTGTAAGCATCTTCATGGGAACTGGTCAGACAAAGTGGAAGTGGAAGTTCTGCTATTTCCGGCAGCTGAGTTGTGTGTAGTGATTGAAAACCTCGAGATGAACATTCTGTATACGCTTGTGTGTACGTGTGTTTGCTTTCTCTTCTTTTGTGGTTACAATCTTTGAGGTAAGACAGAGAACTGTTGAGTACAGAAGACGTGGCTGGTCTTTACAGTGGCTAAGCAACTTTACGTTTCCGAGCTTATAGAGGGTAATGAGGCAAAGAGCTGCCGCTTGTCCTTCTCCAGTGCGATAGCCTCTCTGAAACTTTGTTTCCTTGGGGAATCGGATGGTTTACAGGTTCAGCCAAAGAAGGTTTTCCTATTCCCAATGTAACCAGGGCGGTGCTCACTTGTTTGTTGATGGCAGCAGGCCTAGGCTGACCACTGATGTTCTAGGTCTCCTTCCTACCTCTGGTCATAACGCAAAGGGGACTGAGTCCATAAATCAGTCCATCAGAACCCCCTCTGTCTTGCACAGATCTCTCCCCAGCGTAAAATCTATCTTCTCAAAAGTAAAAAATAGCTATCAACTTTAGTCAGGCCTGAAACTTGAGCAGAATCAGGTCGGTCATTATACGGGCAACGGTGGTGTGAGAAACCTTACTGGTACCTTTCTGCTCTGCCATACAACGTGGTGTATCCCATACAATGTCTTTCCATACAAATGACCGTCTCATGAGGATACCGTAACTGTATACCCAGCAACAATGAGGAGGTTAGGTTTTGTTACTGCTGTAAATCTAACTGCGCGCCCACCCTGGGAAACTAAGCAACTTCTAAAAGTAAGAAAACTTTCTGGTGATGGAGCACTGAGGATGCAGCTTCCAAGCAGATGGCAAGGGAGGGAATGCAGCCAGTAAAAATGTTGGGTTTTTCCAAAGGGCATCCAAAGCTCCTCAAATTTTTTCCTACTGCCTGACCATTTGTGAAGACTTAACACAGAGATAACAGGTACTATTTAGCTGACGAGAAATGAGGGGAATGGGAGAATAAAAGGAATGCAGGAAACTGTAGGGATGGAGGAGGGCCTGGTTGGGTGTTTTAATGTCCCAGTTAGTTTGGTTCCCCCACACCCTCTTTTCTCTTTCCTTTTTTTTTGTTTTTTTTTTGTTTTTTTTTTTTTAAATAAATTGTACAGATGAACGTGGGAAAAAGTTCATGCTACTTGCTGGAAGCAATAAAGGTAAATTTCCATGGCCCATGGATTCCACAGACCTTGAGTGTCCCGCCTCATCCATCATGGGCTAACTTATGGAACCTAACCGTTCCGTGGCAAGACTCAGTAGCCCTTAAAAACCGGTGGCACGTCCTCAGGTATTTTCCACAAGAGTGAGAGACACGTTGATTCCATCAGCTTCTTCCTCGTAAGATGCCCAAGTGCCTCAGGTGCAGCCTTGCAATTTCCAAGGATCCTCTTTGACATTTTCAGACATCAGACTGCTGTCTCCAGATCCTCGTGGGAAACCATTTGGTAGTTTTGTCGACTCTCCAAGTAGGAGGCCAGATCCGGGTCACCAGCTTGCTGAGCCCTGTCACGAGGGGTCTTACCCTGTAATAAAGAAACATGAAGAGAAAGTCTTGTGCTAACATATTTAGAAGAACAGACAAAATCACGACCCAGAGAAATTACTACAGGAAGGACAGAAGCAAATTTGGAGAATTTACTTATTTGTTGCACCAGCTGGTGTTAAGTCAAGTTTTTCTATCAGAGTCATGAGATCCCGATGATTTTCAAAGTCCTTGTGCAGTTTAGGACAAATCATGCAGCTCTGAAAGTACATGCTATTTGATACACCACACAGAAGGGCTCACATGCTGAAAGGAACTGATTGTTCATTCTAGTGCTACAATGCCTATGTGAATGAACATGACGCACAGTACCGCTAACACCTGAAAAGTGCACTTCACAGACTACACATTTTGCTAAGGATGTGCAGAGAGAGATGCCCAACATTTGAGATGAGTTCAACGTGTCCCATTCTCTCTAAAATACAAATCAATTTTCAGTGCATCAATTTGCTACTCTGTTATCTGAGCTGCCTTACAAGTACTGTTAAATTGGATGACAAGTCTTGATCCTAAACTACGAAAAAATATTGGAAACACGTTAATCTATCTCCATAAAACCACTCTTGCTCCTTGGACTTCTGCGCAGAACATTAACAAGTCAGAAGCCACTTGTCTGGATTTCAGCTGTTGCAGAAATTATCTTTTGCAATGTACAGTACTCTCATCTGAAGAAAAGATGATCTCTCTCTCCCCCTTACAGGCTACCCCATACAAGCATAACACGGTAGGAACTGTTTTTAATTGCCTTGCTGCAGTGAAGCAAGGCTCTGACTCCAGAACCCAGAGATCCAACCACCTCTCAGCTGCTGACCACATGATGCTTACACTCGGAAGTGCCAGAGGGGCAGCTTCCGGACCATGTTCCTAAGTTATCAGATTGTTGTATTGACAAAATATTCCTAGGGTTTCATTTTGCCCAGACTTCTTTCTCAGCCAAGCACACACCAAGAGAGGGTTGTGGTCAGTGTCACACCAGTGAGCGCAGGAGCAAGCGAGGGCAAAAGAAAATGATTAGCCATCCTCACAAAGAAAGTCAGCCACAATAATCAAGTCCCAAAGACGCTATGCAAACACAAACCAAGGCTTCAGCAGGTGGTCCTTGCCCACAGGCCTCTCTCTTTTGACCACACAGGAGGAGGATGCTGCTGGGCCATGGAGACGCCTCATTCACCCCCAACGCACCAAATAGTTTGAGGCCAGGCTCTCATTATGGTGAAGATGACCCACGTCGGGGACTGAACTGAAGCCTCTTGTACTTGTTTAAATCAATACATTTTTCTAAATAAAAATAGCTTGTTTAAAAAGAGCTGCCCTTGGCACACACGAGGAAGCCTCAATCATGCAAACAGCAGGGACGGATGCTGATTGGTCTTGCTTGGCTGCAGCACTTTATAACTGGTTGACAGGGCTGGGTTACCTTGGAGTCCGTCTTTCTCAGAGAGGCTCCCGCATCCACCAGGAGCTGGCAGACGGCGCGATGGCGCTGGCAGGCTGCCTTATGTAATGCTGTCTCACCCCTAGACCAAAGTACAGAAACCAGCAGTGAGACACATCACACCAATGTACATTTACGAAGTATGAGGTGCAGAGGACAGACAGAGAAGGATGCCGTATTTCTGCGAGGTTCCCTCTTGCTGGCAGAGGTAGACTTGTGCACTCTCTCCCTTAGCATCTACATCCTTTGACTCAGTAGGAAAGCCTGCAATGCACAAATAGCAGACGAAGAACTTCTGAGGGGTGGAAAAGAAACATGCACAGGTTTTATGTATTCAAAGGACTGAATGTCACATTCCCATCCAACTACCAGTTCTGCTAACTGCTGCAAAGGCAAACTAGCCACCTTCTTATTTCACAGCACACAAAACAGCAACAGCGTTTGTTTCGTCCTGCAACTTATTTCCTCAACCTCATTCTTAGATGCATCCTAGAATAATCCTGCCCATCAAAGCCACAACTGGTGCACTTGCTGCCCTGGCTTTGATACCCTGCTCTCCTGGACGTATGAGAGCAAAAGCTGTGTTTTTGCTTTCCAGCACCAGACTGGTGAGCTACCAGGGAAGCTTGAACATGTGATTTTCAAAACAGAAGACTGTGTAGTGGGAGCAGATTTATTGCAAAGCTCCTCGCTCGGACTGGGGCTACGTATAAGAGGCTTCTGAGACTGACTGTAGTACCAAGGTTAAAGAAATCTATCTAGATTCGCCTTGGAAGAAAGTACACTTTGAGTGAGCTGAAAAGATGTCCTTAATACTAGCGTCCAACAAGTAGGGCATAACCTCCAAAACAGCAAGTGACAAGAAATATGTGTAGTAGGACAAATTTTACACCTACCTACCCAGAAAGTGAGAGTGCATAAGGGAATTACAGCCTCAATCCACAACAGGGCAAGTTGAAATATGAATAGGCAACCTTGTAATGAATCTCTCTCTGCTGTATGAGAACTAGATTCAGAATAGGATACTATGTGATTTCCCCCGAGGATCAAAAGACAAATTCATGCTGCCAGTCACAGCTTCCCTTTGCAAGAGTTAGTGGTAGAGGGACCTTTGCAAAGGGAAGCCCTTATAGCCATGTTCACTTGCACTTTATTTCAGTGGCTGTGCTATGGTAGTCGATGAACAGAAACAGGCAGTCCATTGAGACTCCATCATCCCCGAAATGCACACATGCACCTTGTGCAGAACCTTCCTGGTGTTCTCTGTTAGCAGAGGCGGGCACTGTGGTATGAGGAACGGTAGGTTTAACCCCTATGAGAAAGGCGACTGTTGCTTCCCAGATATTCCACATACTTCCCAGGATTATTCATGCTTCCCTTACACACTCTTTGTGACACCTTGATTATACAACAAGACATACAGCAGTTGGGAATTGGAAAGTAAAGTCTTTTAT
>VZSC01007013.1:55499-70463 GCA_013398225.1 Steatornis caripensis | reverse complement strand
TATATATATATATATATATATATATATATATATATATATATATATACATATATATATATATATATATATATATAAAAAGAGGTGATTGAGGTTCTACTTGAGAGAAATCTGTGGCCACTTGGGACAACTAAGGCAGAGCACCCTGGATGAATCAAGAAGGGGCTGAAGAACAGGTGTAGAGCAAGAAAAGTAATTTCCTGACTTCTGGAATTTACTCTTCAGGCTGGTCACTTAGTAACTGGATGCCAGAAACGTCAAAGCACAATGCAGGACTTGTATTCCTCTAGAAAGATTAAGGAGGTGTGGGAAGCAATAGAGAGGAAGTCCTTTATGGAATTCAAGAAACATTTGTTTTAGGCCAGAAAGTCACATATGAGGTGGTGGTTATTTGGGTTTAGGGGGACTTTTATTTGCTTGTTTGTTTTTGAAGAGCTGTGCCATTTTACAAGCTTTTTTATTTGAAAGCTTGCACTTGAAAAACAAGAAAAGTCTGCTAGGCTAATGCACATAATGTGAAGGGCAGGGTAGGTTGTACTTACGTTTCACTATCTGTCATGTCCAGTAATTCAGATGGACCTGCAAAAGACAGTCAGGTACGTCATATAGCATTTATATGCAAGAGTAGAAGAGTACAACTACCAGGAGAAGATTCCTGGTGCAAATACATAAAAGAAGCCAACCGAAAGCTCAATTTGCACAAATACGCCAACCTTCAAGGTAATACTTGCTTGTGCGAGCCCTTGCACTAGCAAAATTCTGAAGGCACAGTCACTGCTGGAGTATCAGCACCAGTGAGTAGCAGCCTCTAAATTATACTGGGAATGAATATTCATGGAGTTGATTTTCTCACTCTTCACCTTGCTCAATTAAGTGGTTCACATAAGTACAGTGCATTGAAAATGCTGATATACTGAAAACCTTGATATATTGCAAGTTAAAATCTATTGTTAGTACTAGAGGGAAAATGTCATTAGGAAGTTGAAATTAGCCAAATTCCGTCCTGAATGACATCCCTGTGCTACTCCATTTAATAGCGTTATACAGAATGTAGATCAGGGTGGAATATTCCTAGCGGTCTTTATATTGATATGCAAATCCTGTACTCTACTGGTTAGCAATGATCAAGAAAGTGAGATTGAGAAAAACAGAAAAGATTTTTGTTAAGTGGGAAAAAATAATGCATTTATGCTAATGTTCTTTTGTCCTTGTTATTCACTACAGGCAGATGTTTATCGCAGCAAATTCCATCACTGAATTACAGTGATATGGAAAGGCTAGTATCTGGATAGCATTCAAAATGAGAAAAACTTTTCTCTTTGCAGTCTGTCTTATTATTCTTCTTCTCTTCACTGCTCTGGAGCATAGTGCCAGATGGTGCGGGGCAGCTAGCAAGGGGAACAGTGAAACTTTACAGGAATTTTCCTTCCTGTGCGTGAATATTTCTCTTCAGCACGCTTTGACTTTCAAATTCAAGAGTCCTCAAAAGCTTACAGCAAATCTCACCTGCAACCGAGGAATTTCACACTACTTGCTTACAAAGGCCTACACACAACCTCTCTACACTCCTTTCACTCTGAGCGTGCGTCAAGATTGATTAGAGCAGCCTGTCTCTCCCTCACTCCTTTTACAACATACCCATGCAGTATCATCGGGTCAGCCGGCTGCCTCAGCTCCTGGAGCTGCATGTGGCTCCTTCACTTCATCTTCGGTCATCATGAGAAAGGCATGGTCCAAAAAGTAGCATGCTTGGTCCCCAGTGCACTGCTATCGTGACAGTTCTCCAAACTCATGAGCCACTGTCAATTGTTAAAGTACAGCACCCTGACTCTACTGCCACATCCTCATCTCCACACTTGGCAGCTATGTGTTCACTCCTCCCTACCAAAAAGAAGAATCACTCACAACCCCTGAGCTCCCGTAGGTATGAAGAAGGATACAGGGGGCGAAGCAGGGCCCCTTGTTGAGAGGAAAGAAAGATAAAGCCTGAGAAACTAAAAAGAAAAAAAAAAAAACCCACAGATTAAGAAAAAGACTCCTTTACATCTCCCAGGAGAAAACCAGGTTCTCTGAAAAACGGAGGCAATTCCCCATGACTTGCTGCAATGCCACGACACAGTGACAGGTAACTAGGGATGGCCTGCAGTGTGTTAGAAAGACATTGCCAAGTAAACTATTATTTCTGTTCATGGATGGGGCAAGGAAGGTTGTGCTGCAAAGGTGGAACAGGGTGACTGGGCTGGCCACATTGGTCAGAGAGGTACTTGCCCTGGCAAGTGGAGGAGAATGGAAAAAGGTGTTAAAACATTAGGAGGAAGGATGGAGAGAAGTTAGAAGAAATATGACCTGAGAGGGAGGAGAAGCTGGGGCAGAGTGGATCTGGAGAGATGGGAAGCCCGGGCTGAAGGAAAACCGGTCTGGAACAGGAAGAAACAGTAAGGCTAGGACAGAGCAGCTGAGCGCTGAGGACTGAGCGGGCAGCCTGCAAGCACAGACCCGAGGAGGTGCCAGCTACATCCTGCCTGTGTGCGAAGGGTGCTCTCCTGGACACGGTCCCAAGTAAAGCATTTCATGGCAGTGCCCTGACTCCATCTCAGTCACACGTAAGGGACAGGTATTGGGGTTAATCAATTCGCAGCACCAACGTGGTACCAAGATTCATTTGCTTAATTCTTTCTGGCCTATCTCTGAAGCTGGAATGTCCAAACTCACACACAGCCTGGGCTGTGCCCTTTGCTTCATTTTATTTTCCCTTGTGCTTCTCTTAAACCATCTCACGCCCTCTTCCTAATTCCCTTTCCCTTCTTTTTTGGACCTCATTTTTACATCAGTCTCCCTGGCGCTGCCAACCGACCATTCCAAATCCCCCTCTGCCCTGGGACAAAAGCTGCACAGATGTGGGAAGGGCTGGCACTGGGAAAGCTAACGGCACTGTCATCCTGACCCAGCAGGGAGGCGGCTGTTTTACTCCGGGACAAGAGGCAGAGAAAGAAAAGGGGACCAAGGCACAGAGAGAAAGAGGACAAAATAACCCAATAGAAATCCGGAAGGGAAATGCATGAGTGAGATTTCTATCAAGGAAAACAGCAGGGGGAGAAATAAAAACAAAAGATAGAAATGTGTGGAGAGGTGGAGNAGAGGCAGAGAAAGAAAAGGGGACCAAGGCACAGAGAGAAAGAGGACAAAATAACCCAATAGAAATCCGGAAGGGAAATGCATGAGTGAGATTTCTATCAAGGAAAACAGCAGGGGGAGAAATAAAAACAAAAGAGAGAAATGTGTGGAGAGGTGGAGGGAGGGAAAAAAAAAGAGAGAGGAAGACAGAAAGCAACTCGGGGGCTAAAGAATGGCAGGATGGGGATAGCATAGCGGGGGGAGAAGTTCGCATGAAAGGAGCTGAAAAGCATGACGCACTGAGGGGAAGCCCAGCTGAGATCACTTTCTTTCTTAAGATCTCTGATAGACTGTCTGTGCAGAATTATTAACTTTTTTTCCTTCTCTCCTTCTGCCCCTTTCACTCCACCAAAGCCCCTCTGCAGTTTCTCAGGAGGCAAAGTCACCGGAGCTGGGGATGGGACGAGGGAAGGGAAGGAGACGCTCAAAAGCAGCTGCCCTTTAGCTGAGATCACTGCAAAATAAAAGGGAGACTAAATGACCATATTTCAGAGGCATTTCCAAAATACACAGCACCATGCAGTCTGAAAGGCCTCCAGGCCCACAGCACACTCTGCCCTCTCCAATGGATGTGGCTACAGCTACCCACAGGAGACACACAGCTATTAACCCCTGCCAGTCCCTTGTCCTGTCAGTCCTTCACGGAACTGGGGAAGGGTATTGCTTTAACCAGTAATGTCAGACGTTATCAGCATTTCTGGGTGTTTATCTGTCAAAACCCTCTCTGTCTAATAACTTGATTGAGGTTGTTATCTGGGGGACAAAGCTGGATTTGGTTCCTTACCTTCACAGAGGAAATATTTTTAAAATAACCGTAATCTGCAAAGTCAGAACTATTTCAAGCCTCCCTGCAACTCCACACTCATTTTTACCCAACGTGAAGATTAAACCAATGTGTGTGGTTTTTACTGCTAGTGTCTTCTAGCTCAGAATTTCCACTGTAACACAGAGAGTAGTCAGGTTATGGGAGCATGCCTTCCATCATAATTGTCTCTCAGCCACGTTGACCTAAAATTTGGTAAACTGACAAATTAAAACACACTATTTTATACCTTGTGCCTTCTAGGAAAACTAAGCTGTTTTCTGCTTAGGCCCCTCACAAACGTCCACTAACCTAAACCATTCTGCAAATCTAGACATACTAGCATACGTCAGGCAAACTCACTCTCCTCCACTCTTGTTTTCTGATGCTATTCAAACTTTGTCCCTAACATGTATCTCTGCCACAGCAACATTTGCTTTCCAAAGCCTTCTTTGCAATTCCTAAATCTGGTCAGGATGCAAATCCAAGCTCACTGATGGCTCTTCACTGTTGACTTTGCAGTGCTAAGAGTAACAAAAGCACCACCTTTTTTTATCAGAGGATGCTATATAATGGAGCAAGGACACTGAGGTTTGAGGTCACAGAAATGTTCAGGATGGGATGCTCTACTGATTGTTCCATCACAAACTCCTAAGGCAACTGTAAACATCTTTCCTCTCTTCTGTTTAAAATTCAAATACCCTAGATGAACTACAGAATTCTTGTTTGTCTTTTGAGCCTCTAGAGAAGAGGAGAAGACAAGGCGGCAAACCTTGGAATATCGTGTGTACTGGTTATAAATTATAAATAGTTCAGAACTGCCAGATAAAGACTCCAAGCCAAGTTTGATTCCACATACAGATGATGATTTAGGAGGGTCTTTCTTTTTCTAACGGAGCTTCTTAAGTCTTCCCTAATTCTATTTGTGTTAAGCAAGTAAACAGTTAACTGTTCTCTGAAGTGTATGCATTAGGGTGTGAGACAGTTGCTGACTGCAGCAATAAACAGATGTGGTTCTGATACCTACTGAGTTTGGCCCTCAGTTTCAAGCTAAGTGTTCCTCAGCCTGGCTACAGACAGATCTTAAAAGGTGACCCTACTACTACAAGCAAAAGACCCCTGATTGAGGACAGGGGTCCTTCAATGCCTGAAGACAGGCAGTCTTGAACTATATATCGGTCTGCGTATCTGCCCTTCCTGCACAGGGGATAGAGGGAAACTGTTCTGCAGGAACAGCAGCCAACACAACTGTTCCTGCAGCAGTGAGCAGCTGTCGTCCTGACACCTACTACATTGGTGCTTCAGCTGCTCTTCCAGGCTTGTCCTAGTCCACTGCTAAGTATCTGGCAATACTGCACAGCACTCTCCTTGTGTGACTCATCTCTACTTTTTCTAATTTAAGAAGGGTTACTTCCCTCCCCTAAACGTCTGAAATAATTCTGATCAAGATCAAAGAATAACCTCTCATATTAATGTACCCTGCGTGTTTGCAGAAAGCTTAAAGCTATGTCCACAAAGGACAGCCTCGGCATCACTACACCATTTTCCCTCCTTCATAATCCCAGTGCTATGGGCCCCACTCCTTTATCGCGTTTGACTCACCTCACTATTTTCACACCAGGCAGTTAAAATTCCTAGTTTTTGCCTCGTCCTGTTGTTTTTTAAAGACGATCAGAAGATTTTCCCCGTGTGATTAATAACAGGTTTTCTGTGCTGTATGCTGAAGGGCATTTTACAGTGGAATTCCTATTAATATTAACTGTCTCCAGCCATGTACGGGAAGCAGACAAACTACAGAGGAAGTGTGGCTGGGCAAAGGAAATTGCCAGAACAGGAGTAAGGCTCATTTTTATCAAGGGTTGATATCAGCAGAATTGAGAAGCTAGATACAGGGAAAGCCTTGGATTTTAGTAGCTTTGGATTTGGTCTTATACACTAATTAGTGTTGAGAAGATGCCAGATGCCACAGAACACAACAGAAAAACAAGGACATTATGATGATGATGATTCAGCAAGAGAGCTCGTTTGTGACTGAGAAATGCCGAGGGTAGAAATGAGTTTCATTAATTGCTTGGTGGGAGAAGAGAGGAGGCCCCTGTTAGAGCATTGTCCCATGCACTCTCTGATCCCCAGAGAATGTTAAACAAACAATGCATTTGGAGAAGCCCAGAGGACATATGTCTGGAAAGCTGCAAAAGCTTCCTGCCATCTTTACGGATAAAGGAGGGAGAGAGGAACAGAGCTGACATTTGCTCAACCTTCTGGTTTGTCTTTGTCTAACAGTCCGTAATCCCTCACATTTCTCTATTCACTTCAAAAATTCCCATGGATTCCCTGCTCACATCCTTATCAGCTTAAACGATCTCGTTTTAAGCCTTTACCAAAGGAACGGTAACTGGGTCTGACTGTGAGTAAGGTAAGGTATATGTGCCTAAGAAAAATCCTGGAGAGGCAGCCATGACAGCGAATTGGCACAGGTTACGTGCACTGTGAGAAGAGACCAGAGGCAGTAAGAAAATTAAGTGAAATTAAGTCTGCCTGCAGAGTTTAGAGGCACGTATACGCACTGTGACTAATGAGATAATCCAGAGAAGTTAAACAGGAGGTAGAGTTAGAACTGGTACGACTTGTTACAACTTGTGAGAAAACTAGATATAAGGATAACTAGATATTTGGATATAAGGCAAACTACACTTAGGCACCCGTACGTAGGTATCTATACATAAAGAGGAAAGGAGCAATTCACCCGCTCAGTCAGATATCTGGGGCACAGTTCAGTTCCCCACACACAGGTATTTTGTGCCATTCGATATGCCTATGGGCAGGTCTTCAGATGCCTTTGGAATGACAGGGATGCTTGCTTGGGCTCCAGTTGCCAGTGCAGTATGCTNAGGAAAGGAGCAATTCACCCGCTCAGTCAGATATCTGGGGCACAGTTCAGTTCCCCACACACAGGTATTTTGTGCCATTCGATATGCCTATGGGCAGGTCTTCAGATGCCTTTGGAATGACAGGGATGCTTGCTTGGGCTCCAGTTGCCAGTCCAGTATGCTGATGTCCTGGACATCCAAAGGCAAATGACATTAGATAGTTATGTTTAGCTAAACGAGTGAAGCACACAGGTAACTGTCAGCTGTATTGTTTGCTGGGCTCCAATTACTATTTTGACTAGGGTCTCCCTCGAGCTAGTCGTGCTAGAAGTTTGCTGCTATTAAAGATGCCCTCCTCACTTCCATCTGCCACCGCAAGAGGACAGGTGTCCTCTAGTACTTCAGTCATACACGAGCAAACGAATAGAGTCACACATCTCTGTTGACAGTACAGGAACTTAGATCCACAGATCGCACGACACCTATACGTAAACACCCAAACTTAGGAGTCAAGCTCGAGCTATATCCCGCCCCAATTAACATAAATGTTAACAGATGGATTATTGTCTCTTCCTTTACTACGAGCTGCATTTTGTTCTTCTCTCTGTACAGTTTCTGCAGTAACCTTCAAGCATTAGCTAGCACTTATTCCAACTGCCAGAAGCAGCCTCTGTGTCCAGTGTTAACACTGCTTCTGAAATAATCCAGCTGATTTTGACATCCAGGAGTCAAAATAGCCATTGATATTTTGAAGAGGGATCAGAGAAGAGTTACAGGAATGTTTAAAGGTCTTGAGAACATTTCCTACAGTGCAGGAGGCTGATGACTGGGACTTTAGCTCTCGGTGCAGAGCAGTGAAACTATTACTGTACCATTCTCCAGCAAGCAGCAAACAGCTTACAGTAGTTCAACAGGCAGAAACTCCTAAATGTGGCTGCCTCAAATGTTAGGTACACAAACAAATTGCTGCATAGCCTGTGTAAGCATGTCTGCAATCCTGCTATTAACAAAGATAAAAAAAGTTGAAAGGAAAAAAGGGAAATGGCATCATCACAACCTATAAACATAAGACAGAGATAATAAATTTTTATTATCGAGTAGTCTTGACTCTAACAGAGACTAATATTAGAAATGGAAGCTAGGCAAATCCAGTCTAGAAATAAATGCACAGATTCCTAACCAGTGTGTTACTAAATACTGAAATAATACCAATGGTTAGATGGGCTCTCCGTTGCTGTAAATGTTTTAATGGAGATTAGATGCTTTCTACAACATATGCTCTAATTGAAAAACAAATTAGTTCGGAGGACTCCTACGCCAGAGGTTCTAACTAGAGCACCACATTGGTTCTTCACAGACCCCCAACTGATGCAACTGTGAAAACACCCATCCTCCTCAAAAGTCATCTTTATTTTTGTTTCCACACTTGCCCTTTATCTGAAGCCATCACTGTTATTGCCGCCACATTCCTAGCCTCCTGCTCACACATGATGCAGGTGGACATTTTGCCGAGGGTGACCACAGATGAGTAAGGGCACTTCCAGCCACACAGTACGGTTTTACCTGACGGACACTTGGCTGATGTACAGCTCTCTGCGGATTTGCCCACTGTGACTCACCATGCTCCAGGATGTATTTCACCATCTCGCCGTGCCCAGTCTTGGCAGCATGATGCAACAAGGAGCAGCGATCAGGTCCTTGGATTAACAAATTGGCTCCTTTTTTACAGCATTCTATGAACTGGGAAAAAAAAAAAAACCACAGAGAAGGATAAGATGGGAGGAGCAGAGAAACAAATACACAGGCAAATTATTTACTAATTTTTGTAGGAGGTCAGTACAAATATGGAATAAAATGAAACAAAATATTCATTTAAAGCCAGCTTTTAGGTCTCGGTGAAAAAATATCTGAAACTAGAAGTATTAAAAATCATATGGGTTACAAAGAACAATTTGTGTTTCCTAAACAATGAGATATTGCTAATATACTGGCGATGAATCATTGCTTGCTAAACCACTTCTGGTGAAGCCGTTGGGATATTTAAACATATATCTATTTGACAGAAAATTCCAGCTTCTCTACTAAAAATTCCAAATTTCCCTCAGCGCAGGAGGCAAACACTTTCTGACTAAACCAGAAAACTCCAGCTCAAAAATCAACAGGGAGGTGGGGTTCAGCTGCCCCAGATCGCCCTTCTCAGACTCTCCCCCTGCCCAGGGCTGGCGGAGGGGGAAGGAAGAACTACGCAAGGTAAGAACGGAGAGGAAAGAGCAACTAGCCAGGTCTCAGAATTGCTGCAAACTCCTGGGGGGGTGGTGGTGGTGCTGCTGCGGTGCACATCACTGCAGAAAAGAGGGAGAGGATTGTGACAGCAGCGCATCATTTAGGAAGCAGTACACCTGAAGAAGGGCAAGAATTTCCCCAGTCACAGCAAACTCAGGCAAAAAGTTTTCGAGAAGCAGAAAGGGGACAATATTTTTATGACTGCTGGTTGAAGAACTGCTCCCCAGATGCTGCAGCCACAAGCGCAGGGGCGGAGGTATAAAACGGGCACCTGCAGGCAAAGTCTTGGCCTAACAGTACTGTCATTTTTACAAATGGCTCCAAGCTGGCTTCTTGCAGATAAAATTGCAATCACTAATCACGGTCCTCATCCAAATTCGAGGGCGTATTTTCAAATCCTGACTTGGCTACTGGAAAAGGCAGCTCAAATAAATGTCAAACATAGAACTTCAGACTTTGGGCACAAAACATTTTTGCATGGGTGCCCTTTCCTTCCCGTAATGAACAATATCAAGCCACTACATGCTTTGAGATATCCATCAGACGATAAAACACCAAGTTGAGGTTTGTTCTACCAGGTCTGGTGGTTGCCTAGGTAGAAGTTAAGAAGTCTCTAGCAACTCTAGGGGCTTGGCCACCAACCTCACTGCCATAAAATATCCTTCACTGCGTAAGGCTACCCTGCTGTTCAGTGTTGTATTTGTCAGTATAGTAATTTCCCTGTTCGTAACTGACACATTGCTCTGTGCAGTGCGCTATGAATCCTGGGCTGAAAGGTGCTGTCTAACACCAGATCCTATTCACTCGAATTTCACACCTCACCTGACTGATGTGTTCCCCTAATATTCAAGGTTTCCTGGAATGGCTGTGAAATGGCACTTGCCAGCAGTCCCTACAGCAGTCTATTTATGTTTTGAGCAGAGGTGTGACAAAATTTACAGTATATCAGACCTGCAAAAAGCTACGAAAAAGTGGACACTCAGTGCTGTGTACTTACCTTCAGTAGATCACCAGCTATGACTGCCTGTAAAAGTGCTGTAAAAGATAAACAGGAAACTAATGTCAGGCAGAAAGCATTATGCATATAGCCTCACAGCTGAGAACACAGTTCACAGCATGGGCAAGTTAAGACCAATGCCTTAATCCCTTTGCGTTCTCATATACTATTAAAAGCAACGCGAACTCTGCACTGGCAGGCAAGTGGAAGACTGCCCATGTTGCACAAAAGCTGTAGGGACATCATCCCAGCATTTCCAATGCTGCCCTGGAACTGCAAGCTTCTATCTGAATTTTTGCCTTAAGACACTTCAGGGACCTTTCAACAGTGTCCACAGGGTGGGCCCAAGTCTCTGGCACCTGAACAGTCACTGAAGACATCAATGTCATAAAAACAGAACCTGAAAGCATCCTCTGACCTCCCAGACTTTATTCATACTGATGAAATGGTCAATTAGTCTCAAATACATTGAGGGTCCCAGATGCAGATGATTAGGTAGCAAAATAGAAATTTCTTAATAATTATTTATATTACAAAAACATTTTGACATGCCAGTGGGCAGCAAGTCCCCCAGGTTTGGGGGACAGGGCAGGGTCAAACACAGAGCAGAAGTCAGTCCCTGCCTTTTTAGCCCTTGTATTTTAGACAGACACCGAAGGAAAGGGAGACAAAGAGAGGCAAAGTGAACAAAGGCTCACAGGAAGGCAGGACAGAGCTGTGCACAGAGCCAGGATATGCTCACTACCCACTACGGTCTGCCCTGTGCCCGTTAAAAAGAAGAAAGGCATAAGCCTGGGACTATATTGCCCTATGTATTGGCTGCATTCGGCTGAAAACACCATGGTGGCAACTAACCACAAATATGAGAAGCTGTTACAAATCTACTGCTATGCGGCTATTTCCTCCTCCTTCCCATCAAGTTATATATAGTAAAAAACAATTATGAATAATCTTTCTGAGAAAGCACTTACTTGGTATGCATCTTAGAAAGCATTAAACATCTGCCTCAGTTTATACTTTTTCAAGAGTGCCTAAGCCCATTTCTATCTTTGCACTAGGCAGTGCAATCAAGTTAAGCATTTGCTCAAGTGCCATCCTTGATAAAGATGCCAAAAGCTCACATAGGGAGGAACAAGAGGGAAAGAAAACGATTGTATAGACTTGCCTCTGAAAAATAACACATAGGAAACCGCACAGTATGAATTCCATGAGGAGCTTGTTATGNAATCAAGTTAAGCATTTGCTCAAGTGCCATCCTTGATAAAGATGCCAAAAGCTCACATAGGGAGGAACAAGAGGGAAAGAAAACGATTGTATAGACTTGCCTCTGAAAAATAACACATAGGAAACCGCACAGTGTGAAATCCATGAGGAGCTTGTTATGACTTCAGAAATGACAAGACATCCAAGCTAAACACTGCAGAAGAGGAAGGGCGTGCAAAGACAACTCAACAAATGTCCCTTTCTTTGAAAACACCTGAGGTTGTGCGTGGCTTTCTGGTCTCAGCAATGCCTCATGCCCTGGCCATGGGAAAAGCAATGGGAAAAGCAAAAATCCAGTCCAGCTAAGTTCTGACTTGGGAAAGCCATAGCAGCAATTCTTGTAACATTGGATTTAGAGCAGTGTTACAGTGATCATGAGGTAAACTAAGCCCTGCAAATCCCCCTTGCACCTATTGGTGTGAGGGCACACAAACTTGAGGAACAGAAAAAAACCAAACACCAGCAGGTAAGAGCTAGAACTGGAAAAATAAATGTAAACCTTTTCTTCAGATTTCATTTTCAGTGGTTTATGTCCTCCTTTTTTCCCCAATAGTTCTAATACCGGCTTAGCCCAAATTAATAGCAGGCAGAATTTAGCCCTTGTGTCATTCATTTTCTCTTATTCCTCCTTTTTTGCCAATCTGGTGTCACGGCCACATTTATTCTGTGGGCTACTGCGGTCCGGACTTGTAGAAATATTTTGCTCTCCTCACACACGTGAAAATCAAATGAACCGGTGACACTAGCTTTTCATTGCCTTCTACATACAGTATTTTAAGACATGGCTTCCCTGAAGTTACTTCCTAAGAGACAGAGATACATTTCCTTATGCAAATCATGCTTAAGATTTGTCCTGGTTTCACTGGAATAGAATCGTAGAATAATTTTTCTATTCAGGATAGCCGTGTTTCTGAGAAGACTGCAGCACCTGATTCAGCAGGAGCACAGTTGATCAGACACTTTGTTTTAGTTTGTGGCCTGCCATGGTATGTGGGTTTCCATAGTGGTCAAGGTCTTTAGCAAGTTCGAGTTAGCCAGATGCAAAAGCCAGGAGAAGCAAAAGCCCGCGCAGCTGACCCAGACTGGCCAACAGCAGTATTCCATACCATAAACATCACGCTCACTATAAATTGGGAAGTTTGCTTGAGACAGCCCTCTCCTTTCTCCTTCCCTCCTCCTCAATGGCAGCCATCCCTGGAGGGTCTCGCCCGTCCTTCTGCTCCCGAGGCCGCTCTCCCCTGTGCTGTGACCATCGCGCTGTCAACTGGAGCTCGCAGGGTTTGGCGCCTGGCACTCGCTGCTGGGAGCGCACAGCTCACCACCACGGTGCGGGCTGAGTGCAATTTTGTGTTTTGTATTAGTGCTGGCATTGATATTAGTTGGTTATTATTATGTTATTAATTCTGTTTCTATTTCAACCCATGGGTCTCCTTTCCTTTTCCTGATTCCCCATTCCTGGGTGGGGAAGGGTCATTGGGTGACAGATCAGCTGGCTAAACGAAGACAAGATTATAGTTCAGAAAAGTCAGGAGACACATCTAGAAAACTATGACGTGAAAAGAAAAGCCTGGCTAGCCATGAGAAACCTTCTACGTTGAGTATCCATAAACAGACGTTGGTCTGATGATAAGGCTATTAGGATAAAACAGCTCTAAAACACATTCAACATAATTAGACCAATCTTTTCCTCTCTTTCCTAAGCCTCCAATCCAGCAAAGCATTTAGGCAGGTGCTTAGCTTTGAGCTAATCACATTCTTTTCACCAACTCTACCTGCACACTTAAAATTTAGTGCTTTGCTAGAGTAGAATCTATTGCATAAATGAATAAATTACAGATCAACAAAACCAGCTGGCATAACAAGCAGATTAGACTACAGTAAAATAATTCTGTGCTGTAAGCCAGGATGCTTGAAGACTTAGAAGCTATTGAACTAGAAATGGAGAAAAGTTCTTTAGAATAGAGAATTCATTTACATAAACATATGAATATTGCTTAGCACACTAACCCCATAAACCCAAATGGGACTGCTGGGCATATTGAAGGGGGGGATGGTGAAGATGGTAAAAGTCACCTGGTTGTTAAAGAGGTGGTAAAACAAGCAAGCAGATGGCATTGACAAGAGAGAGCAGGCTGAGAAATTGGACAAAACATGCAATGCCAGGCTA
The DNA here is from genome assembly GCA_013398225.1 of Steatornis caripensis. Classification (NCBI taxonomy): domain Eukaryota; kingdom Metazoa; phylum Chordata; class Aves; order Caprimulgiformes; family Steatornithidae; genus Steatornis; species Steatornis caripensis. The sequence continues at coordinate 56,910 of VZSC01007013.1, read as the reverse complement.
GCTAACAATTAAAAACATTAAAGTTAGAAAGGTTTTATTTCTTCTGAGCAACACTGCACCACTGGTGTAATATGAATTATGCAACCGTTTTATCATATCATAAAATACCTTCAGGTCTTAAAGATGCCTCAAAAGTTGCTTGATTTAATAAATATTTAAATCAAGTCATTATTTTCTTAACTTCTCCTAATACAAGCATTGGTCATGACTAATAAAAATGTTTTATTACCTTTTCCATTTATTTATCAAGCAGATTTATTGCTGATGAACCGTGACAGCTTGACAAGACTGGAGGCTGAAGTGCTCTGCCCATATAACGACGGAGCACTCAGTTTGCTGGGGTGGTAGACTCCCCAGGCTGCCTTCTCAGTGAATCTCAACCCTGCCTACTGGTACACCCCTGCAGACAGCCCCTGCTCCATCATTGCCCTCTCTGCTGAAACTCCCAGCAAATGTGTCAGTCGCTGCCCAGGGTGATGGATCTTGACAGAAACAATTATCTGCTAGGATATGGACAGCCTGAAATGCAAACTATGTATATAACAGCTGCTAGAGACTAGCAACTTTTAGTTTCCGCTGCGTGAATTTTGAGACGAGGTTCTAACCACACCTATGGGCCAACTTACAAAAGAAACCTCATTTAAAAAAAGAAACAAACACAAATAAACAATAAACAAAAAATCCCCAAATAAACAAACAAAGAATCCCACATACTTGATTTATAAATTAAACGTTGAACAGCTACAAGTGGATAACGCACTAACAGAAAAAAAAGCCATGTTAAAAAGGTTGCTAATTGAATTCTGGTAATGCTGCAAGCTAGTGCAGCTTGAGACTCAGGAAAAACACCTACTAGTACATCCACACGTGCCGAAAACAATACCTTTCCTGTGGCATGTGTCACTCGTTTTTTCTATGTTACTATTGTTTCTATTGGAAATGAGTACTTTTATTTCATATTCTAAAAATATATGTTAAATTCACTGAGTCACAATAAACATTTTTGTTTCGCAGTCATAAAATTAACCTACTAAACAACAACTGTTCTGTGGTTCTGCACGTGAAGCCAGCAGCATTAAAACAGCACTGCAAATCAGTCATTAAACACTGGGAAACAGATAATGAAGGAGTGAGGTATTTGTACCCAGTATCTTCAGAGGTTGCAAGATGCCTCGGAGGTCTCACAAGTCTGCCTGGATGGTCAGAAGAGAAAATAACCTTCCATATAAACCAATCTGGCATCCCTGCAACAATTGCTGTTGCGCATCTCCCTCCACGGACTACAAAAGTTCTAGGGAAAATTACCTCCAAACTCAGACAGAGAAGGAATCTTTCAGAATCGCGTGATGCCAGGAGACACGTCTGATGACCTGTGAGAAGGACAATCAAACAAGGGCAAAATGGGGGGGGG
>VZSC01007013.1:35593-55397 GCA_013398225.1 Steatornis caripensis | reverse complement strand
GGGGGGGGGGGGGGGGGGGGGGGGGGGGGGGGGGGGGGGGGGGGTGTCCTCCTTTTCAGGGTTTCCAAGGTATGACACTCCTGGGACCAGGCAATGCTGATGGTCTCAGAAATTTTGGAAGCTCTTTGTATAACATACAGGTGCAGCATGAGAACACCTCATAAATTCAAGGGCTAACAAAGACAGACCCATGACTGCAACACATCAAAAGAGAACAGCAGGAAAGAGGCAGAAGTCATTGCCACCATCTTGCTGACTTCAAAAGCGATGAAATTCTCGGAAGCATTACGATTAAGGAAAACGTGAACCAGCAACTACCCCTTCCCATCCGCCTTGCAGGAAAATTCCCTTCTGATCAGCTTAACGACAAGGATAAAGCAGGGCTCAGCACCAGGCTACGATCATGTCAGAATTTGGCTTCTAAAAAAATTTCAGAAAGAACATGGAGATAAAAAATTATTATAAACCCTTGCAGGTAACATCTCAGGATCACAAAGTTCTTTGTTTAAAGTAGGTTGACATGGAGGATATTTAGTAAGTTAAATAATCATTAATGAGACAGTGAGCAGAGTTGGCTTTCACTAGAAAGTATCTCAAAGAACAGTACAGTTCTGCAGTCTGCCGCTGTCAGTGGTACAGGAGTAATGTGTCTTTTTATGCGAGTAAAAGTTGTTCGTAAACCATAAATCTCTTCCATATTTTATCGGTCAGATTGCACACCTGATCTGACCCTTTCCATGCCATATTTGCGCTACTGCTATACAAACTAAGCCACAGTGAATGCTGATAAAAATGTACGGCTATTTTGAAGCTTTCGCCAACTCCAGGCAACTCTTTAGTGAGGCTCTAAGAACTGCCACTGGAGAGAGCAGAATTATTTAAAACTATGTTTTAAAGTATAAGTACCACACAAAGGAGTGATCACATCCACGATTCAAATGCAGTCAAGTTGAGATCTATGAATGAAATGCAGTGCGGGAGCGAAGTAGTATTTGCAATAATACATCTTACCATGGGTTAAAAAATACCAGGCTAAGAATGCATCTGATAAGTCTATGAGAATGTTTAAGCACATGGGAAATGATGACTGAATTCAACTACCATAACTCCAACAGAATTAGGGCTCATAAAATCTTTAGCTCTTTCAAAAGACACAATAAGACAACCAATGATCTGAAGTGATCAGAACCTTGTAGAAATCTCATTTAGCAGGCAGTGCCTGCAACTCTCCAGCCCTTTCTAACACACAGCTAACGCACCGATTCAGCACTATACGCCATCTGCATTTCAGTGCTGGATGTTAGAGCCAGCTAACAAAAAACATTAGACATTAGAGCTTTGGTGTGGGGCCCCCAGAATTTGAGCCTCAGTGTCCACCACCACCTCCTGCTGGATTTGCTCAGGGGAACTCTTAAGAAACACCTCATGAAATACTGCCTCGCTCAAACCTTGCTGAACTGATAATGAAGAAGAAACTACAGCAGAAGGCGACATCATCAAATTTCTTGAGAGTTATTAAACTTCACTTGGCCTGCCATTAGCTTCCAGAACATTTCCAGCTCTTTATTGTTGTTGCAGACTTTGCGAAATTCATAGAGTCGGAAATTTAAAGTAATTGCTGTTTTACACATTGAGAAGTTAAAAGCTGACCCTGACTAGAGGAGTGCTTTTACACAGCTGGAGTATTCTGAGCTGTTAAAGGTCAGCATTACAGAAATGAGAAGAAAACAAGCCCTCATTCTTAATTTCCCACTAGTTTTATAGAAATCAATAATGACTTCTATTTTAATCACTCAAAAAGCTACACGCTCGAGTGGGTGTGAAGTCCATATAGATTGTCATACAGAAATACATTCTTTTCTCTGTAAATGACAATTTGCTTGTAATACCTTTGTACAATCTGGTAAAGATCAAATCTAATATGAAAAACTGACAGTGACATAATTTACCTAGAAACATACAGAACCAACTTTTTCCTACTCTAGCCATGATCTTCAACCTTGACCTGCAGATGAAAGGGGTGGAGGGCACCATGGGGAATTGGTTTGTAGGCTACTTCCCTTCTGAGATGGCAATGAAAAACAAGCATCTAAGATACTGAGCAGTGCATACACTTGACATTTCTGAAGGGTCAGTCCCACGGAAAAGTTTTAGGGATCCATGGTGAAGCAATGTTGCAAATCGGTGCATTTGAGCTTTTACAAACTCTTTACCTCTTCCCAATATTTAATCTGCTTTTAAAGTTACAGGAAAAAAAGAAACCTTTAAAATATGTATGCCAAACTGTCTACATAACCGAGAAATTAAATTACAAAATTAATAATGCTTCATTGGAATGACTGTGAACTCGTAGGTCTTTGATCTACAGACAATCTCAAGTCTCACCAAAGCTGATGATGCTTAAACATTTCTCTTTGAAGCTAAGCTAAGTGGAAGGAACAATTAAATGTTTCCTCGTGTATTTTAGGCACCTGCAAGTACTGGAAGCAACTATTGAAGACTATGAAAAAAAGTAAACGGAAGTTAACCCTTGTGGGATGAGGGGTCTTCTAGGTGCCAGCAAAAACCACAGAAATAGTTTTTTAAAGCTTTGTGTGCGTATAAGAGAGGCAAAAGGCTAGCAAAAATAAAAGCGGCAAAAGCACAACTTCCACTATGAAGACTTGCTTGAATTTCTGCACAAGAAAAATCACTTCTGTGTTCACTAAAAAAGGACTTTACATCAAACAGCTGTCCAACAACCAAATTTTCCTCACGATAGAATGGGGCAAAGGTCCCTCAATATAGGCTAACTGGTTGGGCCACCAAGCACCTATAAGGGACACACATCCCCTTCGGAGTGTGTTATTATAATGGTGCACAACTTATGCCAAGATAAGGACACAAACATTTGGTCCTATCATAACCATCAGGACTGAATTTTCCCTTGGAGCCGTGCACAGGAAAAGCTGTGTTCAGGCAGAAAATATCAATTTTCACAAAAATACCCTGTAGAAACAGCCAATGTACTCCTGGACTTGCTGGAGGAGTTCTGCCTCAGCCTGAAGACTACATAAGAACCATGATGGAAACCTGAGAATAAAAGTACATGCAGTTTTGAGGCTTCCTGACTAGAAAATAGTATCTCTTGTGCAGGCTACAGCAAAGACTCATTGATTTTTAATTTTTTTCCAAAATGTATTTGTTTGCTTCCACTACCCACTATTCTAAAGAAGCAGGTGGTAAACAAGATTTCCGCACAGGACCTGAGCTTTGGGAAAGGCTTAGGCTTCTTAGGGAACATGAGAGCAATGGCACCAGTCTAGGCAGCTCACGACAGCAGTGCTGTGAGGCACTACTTCCATTAAAGAAAACCAAATAAAGAGCCTGAGAGCTCAAAATGCTCCCAAGAGATCGAGCAAATTGATAGCAGGGCAACCTGCTGCAGCCAAAAGCTCAAAAGCACATCAGCTAAACAGCAGCCAGACACAGACATCTGATAACTATTCAGCAAGGGGAATATCATGAAGGCCTTCACACAGCATCTCCAGCTAATCCGTCTGTACAGGGAAACGTGCGCATAAGCACACATTCTCCTGTGGTTTGAGACACACTTTTGAAGCATGCTAGCCCTCTGACTAAGTCATACCTCAACAACATCTATTTCTAGGATTGCACAAAGAGGTAGAAAACCCTCCTAAACATTTGTGGGTTGTCCTTCAGCTACAAAAGCACAACCACCTGTGCGGATTCAAAGGAGAGAACTGCCACAGTTCTGACTGCATCTGTTTGCCTAACTTGGGAATGAAGTGAAAAATTTTAACATGCAAAAAATCATCCATTACTCAAGTGGTTATAAATATGCATTACAAATCTTTTTCTTTTAAGAACTTTGGATTCGAACAGCACACAGCATCAAACCACTGTTTAGGGAGGGGAAAAAATAACCACGCATGAGGGAAAGAAAGGCTAAACTCTCACTTACACAGAAGTCCCTTCATACAACTCTGGAAGGATAAAGAGGCCTTCAAGCGGATGTAAATTACACTCAAGCTGCCTTTAAGGCCCGTTGCACTGTCAGACTAGTTTAAAGGTAATCTGATGCCAATTAGAGTCCACCCTGAATGGTGTATGTAGCACTGATGCTGAGCCGAAAGTGCAGTTGATAGGAGTGGAAGTATTCAGACCCTAATGCTGAAATTTTCCTGCAAGACCGTTTAACTCAGATTTACAAAAGGAAGGGATGACCGTAAAGAAAAAAGAATTCCTTTGTAAATGGTCCAAAACCCCAAAGAACAGTTGCAGTTAGACTAAGTACCATCTGGCTGGCATCATCACTTTTTTTCTTTCCTTTTCCCTTCTACCATTTTTAAGCCAAGATAGGAACAATTAATGTTATTTTCAAGAGCGATGTGGTGGAAGAGAATGTCTCTGATCAAGCAAGAACATAAAGCAGGGAAGAGTTTGGCTGACTAATGCAGCCACTTTATCAATAGAGTGGCATTACTTTGGCAGGAAGAGAATTCTAGGTAAAATAACTAAGCCATGATTTACTTGTTATTGAAAAATAAATTAAAAAAAAGCAAAAAAAGGAACATTGTGGGCCACGCTGTTCCTCCCCCTTCCCTTACGCTGTGGACCATTACTATCACAGGCACTCCTACCACACTCTCTTCAGGTTTTCGCCACTGCAAGGCTGGCTGCGGTGCCTCTGCCTGGCAATATCCATGTAAATACTCCTCAGCAACCTACGGCTTCACAGCAGGACTAAATAATCTGAAAGTCAGTTCAAGCATATATTTGCTGGCCAGAGTCTTCGGTAGGTGGAGCGAATTGTTTTCTTGTTTTACTTTCACAAGTTGCCACTCTCATCTGACCACGAGCAGCCTCCATCAGAAATGAAGAACAGGAGTGAAGTAGGTTGCAAGATTACCGAGGGCTTCTGCTTGAAAACAGGTGCCCTGATTCAGACAACACACTCACTCCTACTTGCTCCTGAGGGGAAAGGGATAATGGCAGCAGCCATCTGGGAAGAAACGTTTCCCAGTTCTCCTCTATTAGTCAGTCAGATGCCCACATCTGCCAGACATCTCCCTCCCAGCTGCCTACTGATCCCTCAGTCTGCTTAGATATGATGTTGGATGCAGGCACCTTTTAAAGGTTTTGGGCAGACAGAACCTCCCTCAGCCCTAGAGAAGTGCTTTGACGGAATGCTTTTTCTTGCTATGAGTACCACGACTGTGCATTTATTCCAGCCTCTCCTGAGCTGAGAAGTAAATGAACAAACTCAGAGCAGATCCCCAAGCAACTGTTGGCTCAGCTGGCCACAGACATACTTTCAAAACACTATCCAGGAGGGTTTTCTTGCCAAAGTGGCTAATTAATCAAAATAAATACCTGCGGTCAGGAGACCCCCCCTCCCCCCAACTGTACTGTGATTTGTTCAGAGAAAGCATTCCAAGACATCTCAATTTGTTGCTAGGTAGACGGCTGCAAAATCACCCTGAAGAATACAGCCTCTCAGCTGGAGCTGCACGAAACCATCACTCTCTCTTTTGAAGGAATCTAGTGTACAAAACAGAGGTGCCTTTTTTTTTCCCCCTTAAATTCTACCAGAACTGAGGTGTTGATTAACCTGTGGTACCCAGCTCATCCTTTTATTCAGGATGGCAGGATGCTTAAAAAACTCTTGAGAATATCACTTTGCAGACTATGACTAGCAAGACTACTGGACCACAGCTCCAGAAAGAAGAAAGGAGGTTGAGACAGTGAAGTCCATGTTCCCACAGGCCACCAAGGACAACAGGAAATCCCGTGTATTGGAGGTCCCAGGAAGTGTTCTCAGCTCTTATGCTATTTTCGGGGGGTCCTACAGCCATCTTCCTCTTTGCATGGGTTCAGACCTCCTCTTTTTAATGGAGCAGACAGCACTGGAGCAAATACCATACCGTGCACAGGACATTCTGTCTCCAAGGCAGGAGCAGATACTGCACAGCAAAGCGTTTTGCTGCATGGGACGGAGCCTGCACTGCCTTCCATGCACACACCTGATCACTCCCTTCCTTATAATTCATACAGCAGCACTCTCCATCCAGAGGGACATCTAGACATAGAATTACAACTCCCGCCCCAAGTTTCCAGTTTGAACCTGGGCTAAATAATCCCTGTGGAAAACTCTCCTAATAGAGGCTAATTTGAAGGTCCCCATTTAAATCCCCTTCACTTCTAATGCACTCCTGGCTCTGCATAAATCCCTCCTAAGGACAGGATATCCAGACTGGATGACTCTAAGTATCATCACTGAACCACCATCTGCCAGAACTGAAAGATCTTTGAGTGTCACCATTCATCTTTCCAAGGAGAAATATCATCCTTCATCTTCACCCTTTGTATCATATTATGATGTCGTAATAGCCAACTCTCTCCAAAATTTCTTTTGAATATATTTGCCTCTTGTCTTAATTTCTCAGTCGTCCCCTATTCCCTCATGAATTTGGAATCTATTGCAGGGAAAAAAGAAAACAAACAACAACTGAGATTAATCACAGCAAAGCTTGCTAGAAATTATGCCAATGCAGCAAAAAAGCATGTCTCGAAGAAGCAAACAAGGCAAAAAGCCCAGTTTCATGGGTTTATAGAGAAATGAGAAGAGCAAGACATGGGAAACAAACATTTGGAACCTCCTGTCTCCAGATCAGAATGCAACTCAGATGCAAAAGGACCAAGCGCTGGGGTTAACTGCTACTTGAGATGCATTAGTACAGCCACCTAAAACTTTGTGTAGTTCCATGAAAGGCAAGGTTCCTCCGTTTGAAGTTAGGCAAACAAGTATTCAGCTGCATCAGTTCCAAGTTGCCATTAGATAAATAACATGCCAATATTCACACACCACTCAACAGTTTGCTGGTATTTTTTTTCCGGAAGACCGAAATGGAAATGAAACTCATTGTACTCTTTTTAAGAGCATTTCCCTCAGTTGCTCAGATGACGATGAACATCCTACTCAGTTACACAAGGTGACCAAAGAACAGTAAAGATAACCCAGATGAAGCTAGACCAAGGGTAATGTAAAATATAAGAATATTATTCGATGCATTAGCATTGGAAAGTTTATAGACAGATTTCTTCAGGCTGGCTGTGAATAAGAGTAAGCAGGGTATGATCTAACATACATACAGTGTACAGTGCAGTACTGAAAGGTGCTGGATGAAGGAAGGGTTTGTTAAACCTCAACCATTCACTCAACAATAATCAGGAAATGCCTGTGTACTGGCCAGGCAATGCATTAGAAGTCTGCATTCCCACCACAGTACCATATCTGACTAGAAGCAATGGATACGGTTTCTTTCGATAACCTGTTATGTCTGAAGCATTGGGGTCCAACAGCTTTAGTCGTCCTGAGCATAAGACTGGGATTTTTGTAGGGTGAAAACTCAGCAAGTGATACCATTCACTAACAGGGGAGCTGCCTGTCCCCTCCCTCAAGACATCCACCAGATCTTCTGTGGTTGACTCTCAAGTAGCCCCAACACCCAAAGAAAGACCCCTGTCCTCCAAGGCTGCAGGGCATGTAACTGCACCAGGGCCCACTTGACTGAACAGGCAGCCCTTCCACTTCATTATTCACAGCCAGCACCCTAATCCCTTGTCTAAATTATTATGCTTTGGCATTTACTTAGCTTGTTCCATTTTGTCAGTCAGTTAGGGAATGTTAGAGGTTTTGACTGCTCTTTTTGTGGTTTGGGGGTTTTTTTAATTAAAAAAAAAAAAAAAGAAAAGGAAAGAAGATGATGGATTGCACCCTTTAGTTATGTGTTTCCTAACCACTTGTACAAAGACGTAAACCTTCTAAAACCTTTAAGCGGTTTGTTTTTTCTCTTTTGAAGTTTGAGATTTTCTAGCAGTACTATTTTTCCCTTTCTGTGCCAATTAAAATTGCTCTGTTTTGTAACCGATAAAGGTGCCTTTAACATGTGTCCACAACAAGGAGCATTGTGTGCTGTTACAATTGTTCAATAGATGCCCAGTCCCAGACAGATGGTGCTTTATCCTCACCCTCTTTTCAAGACAGCATAATGCATTGTCCTGTCAGGGATTAATGGAAATGCTACTCACATTAGATGCTAATTCTGGTAGCAATTCCCTTACTACAGTACGGATGCTACACCTACTGCTTGAAGCATACAGTCCACACTGGACGAGAAGGAGGACATTCAGAAACCAAAGTGAGGAACACAATGCAAGAATCTATGCTGAATGCAACCTCATGATTAAGGGGAAAGAGACATATGAAAAGGAAGACAAGTATGGTGGAAAGAAAAAAACACAGAGAAACGTAGAAGAAAAAATGAGGAGTGAAGATTAAAGCAGACAAAACAAAGATTAGGAACCAAATGGGAAGTTAAAACAAAAGATCCAACACAACAGAGAAAGTCCTTTTCTTAGTGATGGCCAACACATCGCATCATCAGAAAATCAGCACTAGAAAGCTGGCCCATAATAGGGAAGAGTAGCTGAAACACAGGTTATAGCGATGCTGTTAGGGGTAGAATAATGTAGGGTACATTGTTCTACAGTTGGATCTTGCCCCCTTGCACACCCCAAAGCATTATTGCCTTAGAAAATTACATATGAATGTTTTAACATCTTGAATAGGCACGTAGTTGAGTACTGATTATTAATGAAAATAAGAGTCTCAAAACTGACTCCTGGATACGTAGTCCAAGAAAAATATACCAGGAGAGGTCTGCATAAACACTATAAAAGACAGGCAATTGAGAGATAAGTTTTCAGCTGTCTCCTAAACCCTCTCTTTCTTGTTTAGAAAAGAGATTCCAGTTCCAAGACTAATTTGAGATGCTTCCACACATGCCTAAAGTGGACTTAGAAGCATCTAGGCTCAAAAGCACTCATGCCGCAGCACATTTTCCTTCTAGTACTGTACTCATTTACCATGGTCTGTATGGAGTATAGCACGAGAGCAGAAAACCAAGTATTGGATCTCTCTTTCTGAAAAGTCACTGGGGCATGGGAAATCTTTTGTGTTTGAGAGGAGCTCCTACATATTTACATGGATGACAAATCTAGTTAGACATTCCACGGTCATGAAACACAAAACTTCTGATAACTAGCATTATCATATCACTAATTGGTCAAAGGAACGTAGGCCTTTCTGTATTTCAGAGGTGGTTTCTTACAGGAGAAAGGAAAAAGGGGAAAGGAAGAGGCTATTCAGAGATGTTTATCAAACCTGAAAAGCCAGACCCTGGCAGCAGACGGTAAGTGGCAAACAGGAAGATTTTGTGAAAAACTAGAACGGTATAAAAATAGTGGGAAGAAGGAAAGCATTATGACAGCAGGAAATACTGAAGTTTAAAGATACACAAGGAAATACATTATTTATACTGTCTGTTGCTCCAGCAATAGATAAAAATGGAGCAACAGAATAAATACAAAGGAAATTAAAAAGCAAGAGCAGTCTATCACTAACAAGCTTATGCACCGACAAGCAGCTGGAGTCCAGGCCCTTAAACAGTACAGACCATTATGTTTTCAAATTTCTTCTGAAGGCTGGAGAAATGGAGTACACTGTTAACTTCTCACAAATCTCCAGTACTTTATATCAAGAAACTGCGATCATGGTAAAAAGCAGATGAACTACTAAACAAGAAAACTATCTCTGGTTCACAAAGTCCATGACCTGTAAATTACGGGAAATACACAGGGTACACCAGAAAATTAAAACTGTACACTTCTGCCATTCTCGTGCTCTTATTCGTCAGGGGATCCACTGCTATCATACTAGCAATGGACTAGATGGGCTAGATACATCTTTGGTCTGACACGTTTGTCCATTTTTGTGGCTTTCCTTATAACTTTCTTTACTAAGAAACGACACATCGAGGAGATGGAAAAGAATATATTAATGATGGTATGTTTGACAGTCACTATACTGGACTAAAAAGATCTTGGTTGGAGCCAAGGACAATGTAGGTTGACACCTAATTAGTCACTCCACACTCCAAGCAAGCATACTTCAGTGACACACTTCCAGGCTCCTTACATCTTCATTTGCAACAGTCCTTACACTATTCCCCATCTGGACCTTTCTTGAATAATACTTATTGTATTCTCTAGAAATTTTGCTGATTGTGTAACTGCACACAAATTGAATGTCAGAAGAAAATAGATATTTATGTCTTTTCTGGTCCAAAATAATATTCCCGATTCAGAGTTACATGATGAACTTTCTCCTCTCAGTTACTCTCTTTTTTTTTTCCCCCCCAATCCTTGTGCAACTCTGCCAGTGCAATTACAACCTCATTTGCAGTTTGCCTCTGGAATTCATTACCAATGCAACCATACTTTAATGTAGCCTGGAGGGATATTTATACCACCTAGCTCTAAGCACCTAAGTTGGTCAAGTTATTCACCAGCTAGTCACTGCAAACTCCCTCTTTAGTCCATACGGAAAGATCAGATCCTTCGGTCTCCTTCAGAGAAAGCATATTACCATAACCTGCAACTCTTGCTTCTCAAGTCGTGAGATTTTCATATGCAGAAGGTCCTAGCTGCACTAAATTCAGTGCCATGCTACCAAACTGACTTCAGTGGTAACCCAAGATAACGTGTGTTCAAGCCTTAAAGCGTAATACACTCTCCTCTGCTACAAAGGTGCTGTCCTGTAAGAGCTGTAAGAGATCAGCTCATCTTCACAAAACCCATATATTGTTCTTTAAGTCCAGACATAATTTTCTATAGGTGAAGCCCTACACAGCTGTCTGAATAAATTGCAAACACTTGCAATAGTTCCATTTGACTGAGCAAGATTCATTTTACAAATAACTCAATACAGGCTTAACTTCTGCCATCCCCAACTAAATGAAAAAGCACTCGATGTCTATGGGTGAACAATGTTTGAGCAACATCAAAGTTTCATTTTTATAAAGTCATTTTTCTCCACAACAGTGTTAAAACAGCTTACTAGCTAGTTTTCAGTCTCATTTTATTAGTAGTATCTATATACTCATGTTATTGGTATCTATAAAACAGATCTTACCTTGATCTTCTGAAGAGACTGGTGACCTGTAACAAAACAACAAAAGTCCAGTCAATCTTTGGTATGAAAAGGCCACAAATAAGGTTCGTTGTGACTGTGGGGAATGGGATATGGAGGAATCTGAAGGTTTGATTCTTAGGTTTTATTTTTTATTTCTTAGAAGAGAGGGCTGGAACGTGTATGACAAGAAAAGACTCTAGCAGCAGGTTCTGCAGACCAGAGTGGCCGTATGGAGTCACGTCCATAAGGCAGCTGTCAGCTCCACTCTTAAGCACTCATGCCAAGAGTTTCTGTAGATACCTGGCAAAAACGTATCTACTACTGTTACTGTTGGAAATAGCTGCCAGTACTGGTGAGAAAGTCCTGATCCTCCAGAGATTACTGAAGGGACCATAATCAAGTATGGGCCAGGAGAAAACCTAACAACTAGGGGTGGTTGAGGAAATTACAGCTTCATGGGAACTCACAGTCATTAAGGTGGCCATTTTTCTTACTACAAGTCAATGTAGCGGCTAGCATAAAACACTGGTCGTAATTAATAACAGTTCATACAATTTTCACAAAAGCAACATAACAGGCAAAAAAAAAGTTCTAGACAGATGTAGGTACAGTAAAAAGCAACATAACAGCAGCAACACAAGGGTTACATGATACCCTAACCAGTGGCTTAAGCCTCTGATAATACTCCAAGAGAGCAGGGGTTTATAAAATATGTGGGACCTCTCAGTGCCCCTGCTGATTAACAGAATGGTCTCTCTGCATTCCAAGGATTTGTGTCACAGCTCTCATCACTAAGGATCACACTCCTCATTGTTTTGGCTAGCACCCACAGCAAAGGAACATAAAGAGGTGTAAAGTATTAGCCCTCCATTTTTCCCTTTGCTGCAGCAGCTTGGCTTAGCAAAACTGGGGCTAACTGTACACCCGACTCTGGGATGTACCTTGGTTATTTAAACCAGATTGATGGCACACAGTGGATTGGACCATTGTCTCAGCAATTCCCCAGCAAACATTTTCAACTGCATGCATAGCCTTCCGACCCAGGTAACAATGAGTTTGCTCCTGTGGTGAATGGGACAATCCATGCTTCCTTTCCAAGATATATTTAATTTTGCACCAATGTACAAAAATAACAAATTACTAAAGATTTACAAATGTTAGTGTTGCCAGCAAACAGATCAAAGCTGACATAAGAAAAGCAGCCACAGAGGGGTGAAGGGAAAAGAAAGAACAAAGGGGAAAAGAGCACATGTGTATTTAACTGAGTCAGCGGGGGTTGAGGGTTGGAGGCGGGGAGAAGGGTTAGAAACCCTGGATTTAGAGGAATAAAGTTGCTGAGAAAGGAGTCATGGTCTCATTCCATAACAGGGGTCTGAAAATGAAGGTTGAGGGACATCAGAAGCAGATACGCAAGTATGTAGATGCAAACAGGAAAGATGGAAAGAAAAGAAGGAAACTTTCCTAATGAAGTATGCAAATTTTTAGTTTTAAGAAAGAGAGAGATTTGCAAAGAAAGACAGGGAAGAGTTACAGCACAGCTGGAGCAGTGGTCACTGTGAAAGGAAAAAATGTGATTGCCTAATTAAGATTCTGACTGTGCAAGAAGGCAATGTGTCTGTACGGATCAGAATTAATTAATCCTCTACTCCCATTAAATCCGCTGACTGCTGCTGAACATCCTAGGCATGTATCCTGCTCTGCTGCCAACCAGGCCAGCTCTGCCCTTGCGCTTCAGCCATGTCTGTGGAAATACAGCAGGAATGCAGGTAACCCAGAGGATTAGCAGGCATCACTGGGACTCTGCCCCACTGCTTTGACCAGTTAGTTACAGGCCTTCCTCCACAACCCCCAGCAGGAGCCCTTCTGAAGGTCAAAACTCACCACACAGTGTTTCCCACAAGGTTAACAATGCAGAATGGGCTGTATCAACAGGTGCAAATTTTTAGCTACTTAAAAATATTTCTTGCGTGCAGGAGTCATGCCAGGTTCCTTAGCTCACATATCCTGACCCTGCACCCATTGCTAATGTAGCATTCCACAGCATCAGTAGAATTTATTTCTTTGTTTTGTTTCTTAATTGCACAGTTTCATCACCTTTCAGATCTTTATTTGAAACAATAAAATAAACAGTACAGATTATCCTGTAATTTGGCTCCTCTTGACACCTGGTAAAACAGATGTCATTAGTTCCTTCAAGCATCAACAACAGGAGAGACACTATTACAGTACCACCACCTTCCTGATTAAAACATTGAAGGGAAGGATGAAAAATATGTTTGTGCATAGTTAGCGTGCCCAAAATTAGCATGTATTTTTCAAAATACTACTGCCGTGTACCTTTGTCACTTTGTTGCATGCCTTGAACACAGTGGTTGAACAGTAAGAAATGTACTACTGTTGCTACTAGCAGTGTTTTCATTTGAAAGGCTTCGTCAGGCATCGTTTGGAACTGTGTAGCCTGGTATACTGAGAAAATAAGGTTTATATAATCATAGCATCTTGAGGTGTAGTATGCACCTCTCTGCTTCACCCTAATAAAGTTTGAGCTCGTTGACTCATTTCACTCATCGTTAACAGGGGTTGGAGAGCCAATCCCTGCTTTCACAAGGAAACACAACAGCATAAGCTCAAACTTTCTGACATAGCTGCGAAGCCACGAGGAGAGGTTTTGAATATCTCAGCCACAGGAAAGCCTCAACGAGAGCTTCCACCACTGGAGATACCAAAGGTTCAACCACAATAAACCAGACTTCCTTTGTTCCACTATGGACATAGTACTTCAGCAAAGAGAGGAGAGGACTTTCAACATTCTCCTACAATTTCAGGCCATATGTTTTAGCAGCGGGGAGGTTTTCCAAACCGTTCAAGTACTGGCCTAACTATACCAAGGGGAGTCTTGCTTGTAACTATAATGTAAAGAAGTGAGGCTGCTGAAAATTCCACACTAATGGTGTAGGGCATTTTATGCATTGTCTGGTCTACCCCATGCTTACGAGAGCCTCTAAGGGAGGAAAGACAGACAGTCTAACGACCTGCTCTAAACCACATACACTCACTCCACAGCCACAGGGGGCTTTCCTGACAGTAAAAAAAATCCACTGGATGCTCATATTTCCGGTCACACATCTTTCTCTCAGGTCTATAAGAAGTGTGAGGGATATACCGTGGCAGCACTGGTCACCAGACGAGTGTCCTGAGAAGGGAGGATTCTTAGCTGCTAACACACACACAATAACCACCTATCTAGCACCTGTCAGCTGCCCTCCTAGAATGATTCTAGTTGTGTGCTTGACTGTCATAAAGAAGCAAGTTATCATTCTCACAACCTCCATGCCTTAAAAAACAAGAGACAAGTCAGAGATACTTCAGAAGAACTAATATGCTGTCAAGATTTGTGGTCCCACCTGGGTCAAAGCACTGCCAAATGACATCTTGAAGAGATTTTCATTTGGTTAAACAAAACAAATCAAACCCCCAGAATCATCAGGAAAAGGTTCAGGCACTGCAATATCCTGCTCTTGGCCATTTCGGAATGGAATTGCTTATTTTTAATATCAACTGTTAGTTTTTTCTGTTTTTATCTTAGTGTAAAATTAACTTGTAGAAAGAAAGGCTCGTCACCTCCTCAAGACCGTAAAGACAGGCCAGATTGTCTATGACCGGCTACATTTCCAGAATCGTGAGACTAAATTAGCTCTTCTACCAACAATGCTCTCTTCCCATGCATAAATGTGAAAGGGAAGCCCAATTTCAAATATTTTCACTAAAGGAAAGGCATTAATCTGACTTTTCTCCTGCCCTGGTTTGAAAGTTGCTTTACGAAGAGCTATTGCTGTAGTGACTAGTTAAAGTGAAGAGAAATACTACTATGACGATAGGGAAGTGTATCAGAAGGAAGGAGGAAGGAAAGTATGTTTTCACGTTTGTTTGCTTTCTGTGCTGTTCATACCCCTCCTTTCACTATAGATCCGGCAGTGGTGTTGTCCTCCTGTTGCAGAGTGGCAAGCTCTACTCAAAAGAGGTAACAGCACTTGGAAGCACCAGTCTGCAAGGGGACGGTGCACATCGCCTGTTCCACCACTCCCTATGCAAGCAAAGCAGGACCTTTTGTGCTTAACACAAAATGCACAAGGATCTCCCAGAAAATGAGGTACGCATATTTAGAAATGCATGAAAAAGCCTGAATAATAACGTGAAAAGCCCCTAATCGTACATTTACTAGATGCTTTGAGCAAATTGGAAGACTTATGACACTGAAGGCATGAGACATGCCTGCCTAAAACAGCACTGTGCCCCAGAGTTACTGGTCTGATCCAAAGCTCACTGGAATTTTTCCACTCACTCTTCCAGGCTTTGGATCAATTGCTGGCAAAAATCTAGTCCTCAGTATAGCCAAGACAGCCTTCAGTATCATGCAAGCCTCCCCCAAACAGCCAAACACTCACAGCTGTTTTCAAGTGCAGTCTCTAATGTGCAAGCACTGGATTTATTCAGCACTGGAAGGGTGGAAGAGGGAATATTCATTTCTAAGGAGGGAAGGGCAGGGACTGTCACAGTTTCAAGCCTAGTCAGCTGAGGCTCAGGAACCCAGAGAAATACAGCCAGCCTCCAGCAGATGAATTCTAACAAACTTTCAGCAAACGGGTACATTATTCATGAAGACAAAAGCCTCTGGAGAAACAAACCTGGAGCTGATGTAAAGCAGCTATTTTAATCAATAAACCTGTAGCAGAAACCATCTGTACCAGGCCTATTTAAAAACAGTCATTTACAATTTAAAGGCCAAATGACAATCTGTGTGCAGCAATTCTGCTGGGTTTTGTGACCATTCCTCCCTTTCCCTCCTTAAGCAATGTATTTCTGCAAACTTTCAAATTCAGTCTGACAACAGCTGCCTGTGACGAGGGGAGGGGAAGAGTCTTCTGATTAAACTCGTTCCTTCTCACTTTGCACATACATCTCTTCAGAATCGAAAGTGGCATCTCCGTTGGGATTTATTCACTTATTTCCCGATTGTAATCGAAGAAAATTCATAGCACATTAAGTATTGCCAAAATAAAGGTGAGGAAGTCCCCTCATTCCGCAATCTGCAACAACACCTCTGGGACTGCGGGCCCTCTGCAGCCCCAGCTGCAGACAGTACCTCATGTATCTTACTGGTAGAAAGGCAGAACTGCTTGCTTTCCTGGTCCCTCAGCATCTCCTACTCAGAGGCACCCAATAAGAGTTAAAGTTAATGCTCAGCCTGGGCATCACCATCTTCTGCCATGGCACTTGGTGAAAAATAAAAGCCTAAGAATTACTGAGAGCTTCCCCACACTTCCACTTCGACTCTATACATGCCCAATTCGGAGCAACCTTGAAAGGCTGGAGAAGAGGGCTAACAGCAACCTAGCAAGTCCAACAAAGGAAATCAAAGTCTTGCAACCCAGGAGGAATAAACCCATGCAACAAGATAGGCTGGGGTCTAACAGCTAGAAAACAGCTTTGCAGAAAAGGATGCAGGGTGTTAGCAGACTACGAGTTGAACATCAGTCAGCAGAGTTCCATGTGACAGCAAAGGCCAATGGCGTATTGGGCTGTATTTGCCAGAGCACAGCCATAAGGTAGATGGAAGTTATTTTTACCCTCTACTCAGTACTTGTGAGACTTGATAGACATTGACAAACTGGACTGACTTCCAGAAAGGGCTGCAGAGATGGTGAGGGCATAGGAGGAGAGGCTGTGGGAGCTGGGTTCATTCAGTAAGGAGAGAAGGTTCAGGGAAAATCTTATTGCTGCCTTCAACTACCTAATGAGAACGTTTAAAGGAGACAGAGTCAGAGTCTGCTTAAAGAAAGGAGAAGCAACAGTCACAAGTTCAGACACAGGAAATTCAGATTAGATATTAGGAAACAACTTTTCACCATGTGGATCATGGAATCACAGAATGGTAGGCAGGGGTTGGGAGGGCCCTCTGGAGATCGTCTAGTCCACCCCCCCTGCTAAAGCAGGTGCCCCCAGAGCAGGTTGCACAGGAACCCGTCCAGGTGAGTTTTGAATATCTCCTGAGAAGGAGACTCTACAAGCTCGCTGGGAAGCCCATTCCAGTGCTCTGTTACCCTCATAGGAAAGAAGTTCTTCCTCATGTTCAGGTGGAACTGTCTGTGCTCCAGTTTGTGCCTGCTGCCCCTTGTTCCATCGCTGGGCACCACTGAAAAGTGCCCGGCCCCATCCTCTTGACACCCGCCCTTTAGATGATCAGAGGAAGAGGTTGTGCAGAGATTGCTGAATCTCCAGCTTTGCAGATATTCAAAACTCATCTGGAAAAGAGTCTGAACAACTTCATCTAACTGGACCTATTTTGAACGGGGGTTTGTATTAACGATGTTCAGAGGTCCTCCCTAACCTAAATTTTTCTGCGATTCTATGAGTCTCTCTACAAAGCTTTCTGGTTTTACTATCCAGCTTTCCTGTCATTCTTTCCTCTCAAATATTTCTCATAGACAATGGCCATACTGTCTCACATACATGGGAAAATGCTGACCAGCAATGCTCCCTGAATCTAAAAAATTCCATTCAATTTATTTATTATTTTACAGAAATCCATTCAGATATGTCCTGTTAATCTGTAACAGCAATCTAGAGAGCCAATTTTTTTCTAATACAGCTAAAGGCAAAGATCGGTACCTTTTCTAGCACCTCTGTAACTTCTTTCTGCAGCCTTAGCCTCTACCTGCCCATTAACCATTGCCTCATGCTGTTCTCAAGCAGTCCAACATACAGGAATGTAGCTTGGTGCTTCTTAGGAAAACAAGGACAGCTCAGACATATTCCTTGCTGTGTCTCAGGCATGTCTGTGTCCCTTATATCATTCCGTATCTTTTCTGATTACTGTCTTACTTTTTATTATCTCTTACAGTTTCTTTGTCTACTATAGAATGCTTCCAACGAAGACTTGGAACGCCACAAGGCAGCCATAGCTGAAGTTGTACTGACACCCAGAGGAGTTGCCTGGGAATTGCTGCTTAACAACGGAATAAAAGCCTTTAGTGCAAAATCAGATGTAAACCCAAACATGTTTAACCTTGATTTTAAAAAGGAGGAGGAGGAGAGGTAAGTGTTCTTACGCATTCATCTTGAAAAAGATAGTTCTACCTTGGAAACAAGGTCAAAACATGACCTAAGTAAGCTGGCTCGTTATTTTCTTGAAAAAGAAGGTATTTCCAAATGACCAGTAGGACCACTGTAGGGTGATCGTAGCTTGTTGGTTGGGTTTTTTTGAAAATATTTGGCCTATCTTTCTCTTATCACCACATGACACCAAAGTATCTCAGGGGAATGTAAGACACTCATTTTGAAGAGCTGATCCAAGCTTCTTTGAAATGCTATTCCTCCATTTCGAGATTTGAATTAAATCTTCAAAATCCTCACTGACTTATTGGTCTATTGCTTGATTAGTTTGGGGGTCAAAAGGCAAAGTAAAGGCAGAAGCTGATGTGGCTCTAATGCTAAAAGAAATAAAGTGAGATCTAGCCACACCATGTAATACTGTGGCGAAACAACAGACTGAATGTCAAGGGACTGGATGCTGTTTGAAACAGCTCTTTACTAACAAGACCCAGAACATGAATGAAAAGGGCTAGGTATATGCAATTCTTTAACATCCTACATGACAATTAAAAAAAAAAAAAGTTAGGTGCAACTAGATAACAAATCATCTGGCCTCTTTCCTTGACAACGGATCGGTGTACTTTTACTTTTTCCAGGAAAAGATTAACCCAGAGGTCCTTCTGCGCT
The DNA here is from genome assembly GCA_013398225.1 of Steatornis caripensis. NCBI lineage: Eukaryota > Metazoa > Chordata > Aves > Caprimulgiformes > Steatornithidae > Steatornis > Steatornis caripensis. The sequence goes on along the minus strand of VZSC01007013.1, from coordinate 36,580 downwards.
GACTTTAACTTTTTATGTAACCCAGAGAATTGAATTATTCTGGTAACTGCAAAGCCATGACAGCCACACTGCAAGCACATCAGGTATACCCTGATTCAGCAGACACATCCCCACTTGGCCCTCAGGCTAGATGGAGATTGAAGCGTATCAGCTGCTTGGTATCTTGAGATACCACCCAAATAATCTTAGATCAGTCTGGGTTTCTAAACAATCTACAAGCTACCCTAAGTGGTGCATTTGATACCTACCACAAAGAAAACCAGTCATGCCTGACAAAGAGCCTTCAGTGATTTTGAGAGAAGAAACTGAAACACAGCAATCCCTCAGAAAGAGATTCTTGCAATTATGCTCACAAATAAGTGGCCTGATTTTCACAAGTGCTAAGCACTAAGCAACCCTCACTTGGTTGCCATTTAAAAAAAAAACCCAAAACTAAACACTTACCTCAGCTAATGGGCATAACACATAGGTCCTAGGCAGAGAAGAACTGCTGAGCCCTTTACACTCCTGCTATAGAGTAATTAATGGAGAATAAAACTTGTAATGGGAGTTTCAGATATGGTTTTGTGCTGCTCTTCTAGACGTCTGGCACAGAAACAAGAATCTAGGAGTCAGGGTTACACTGGCTCCAAGCCACTTCTGGCTCTCTGATTTCAGCTCTTGGCATAATTTAGCCAGGTCCATCTGTCCCTGCTTGCCCGTGGGCATCAACACTGCCAGGAACCTCAGCAGGGCTATGTGTTACAGCCCCGTTCCTCATGTATTTCCCACCCTTGTACACACCTCTGTGCCAGTGCTGCTAAACGCTCACTCAGTCTCAGCTACCGAGATGAAGCTGTGGGTTTTAGTGCTCCTTTCCCAGCACAGAGGAGCAGCAGGCAAGCAGGGACAACTTTTCTCCCTCCTCGCTTGAATGGTTTTAAGCTTTCAGAAGTTTCTCCTCTCACACCAGAAATCCTTTGGCAAGCGTTTTAAGAAGAGACAGTA
>VZSC01007013.1:4102-35144 GCA_013398225.1 Steatornis caripensis | reverse complement strand
TCTCTGCCCAACTCTCCAGCCTGTCCAGGTCACGCTGAATGGCAGCACAGCCTTCCGGTGAGTCAGCCGCTCCCCCCAGCTTTGTATCATCAGCAAACTTGCTGAGGGTACACTCTGTCCCTTCATCCAAATCGTTGATGAATACGTACCTCCTACACCCTGACATATAAGTTGAGACATATAGTAGTCCCTAGTACCTCCTACACCCTGACATATAAGCCCACAGCCAGGGGACTAGGACACACACCCTAGACAGGAAAGAGCAAGGGCAGCTCGCTGCAGAGCAGCCACGCTCCCTGTCCCTCAGCAGCTCCCAGGTGAACCAGAGAACCTCTCCCCAGCCCAAGCACACTAAACGCAGCCCACGTTCAGAGGCGCTTTCTGATTCAAGCAACATTTTCCAGAAGAAAGAAACCTCTTCCATGCATACCTCCACCAAGCAAAACCAGCTCACCAATATATTTTTCAAGCAGTCCTAGTGAAAAACCCTATTTTTCATTCAATGAGTCAAGTGAAGGCTCACGTCAAAATATTGCTCCCAGACTCATCCAATCACTCTGAACTCTGCGGGCTTAAAATACTAAATTGCCAACCTCAAAAGATGACCTATTTTCACATGACTGTGCTTTGTCTCTAGCTTCTTGTTGCATGGTATTTTGACACAGCCACAGCTGAAACCCAAACATGCAGATATCTGACAAGTTAGAGAAAGTTAGCAAAGGTTTGAGTTTTTGGAGTTTAACGCGGTCAACTCAGGCAAAGTAGTACTTCTGTGTGATCGTCTACAGCAGTTATTTTACCAAACCACATTTCAATTTTCTTTGCAAGCCTCTTAAACCAGAACTTAGGAATATGAACAGTCTGAATGCATGTTATGAGACGCCCTAGTGTGAAAGCTTGGACACACTATGTATTCCAATGTATGTACAGGACTGTGTTTCATACCCGTGCCCTGAAGCTTATTAGTTTTGGCTTTCACAAGACAGTTTGGTACTGAGTGAGAGCACACTAGGAACCAGTCCCCTCTCTGAGCAGATGGCAACACCTTATGGCAGAGACAGAGCACATGGGCACAGGCTTGCTACTCCTGTGCAATGCTCAGAAAACTGGGACTGGGATGCTTGGTTTGGGGTTTTTTTTCTTCAACACTTCCAAATAAGTAACAAGTACACACAAATACAGACATACGCATTACCTAAAGCCACAAGGCTCACTTCTTTTCCAACTTTTATTGGACTGGAAGCCTGTCATGCTGGAGGATATTCACCCTATATAAGAGTGCTTAAAGCAAGCCTAGAAGAATACATGCTTTCTTTCCATCAGTCATCCTATACCACCCCAGCAAACCCTACTAGGCTCTCTCCCAGTGCCTTTAATGTCACTGAGGGACATTGGTCTGCTGGTTCCACTCCATAAAGCTGAAAAGAGGGATAGTCACATTCTACCGTGGCATCGTCGGCTCCACTCTCTCCTCTACCCTTCTCTTGCCAGGCGCAGTTACCACATGCCTCACGCTTGCAGGAGAGCAGTAGGTCCTAAAGATCAAATTATCAAATGTCATTTTCTTTCACCCAGCCAAAGAGAAAACAAGGGTAGAAGAAGTGGCTGTCTTGGTATGTTCCCCTGCCTTCTTTGCTGTAGAGCTGCTTTACTTCTCAGAGTAGATTCTGCTTCTCAATCCAAGAGCTAAAGTAAGCAAGCAAGGATAGAAGCAAAGGGGGGAAAAAAGGATAAAGAAAGAGTTGTAACAAGAAAAGAGAAAAAAGAAATAACTCTACTGCTTCAGCCTTGGCTATCAGCTAGAGAGTGGAAAGCAGATTTACAGCTGTTATGGTAAACCACTGAAAGAAAACCAAGGCACCCAGCTATCTGTACTCCATTAACACCAATTTTATCCTTTAAACACACTCCAGCAAAAAACCTTACATTCCACATGGAAAACTCTTTTTCATCCCTTTACCTACAGGAACTGTTCAAAAAGCATTTTCAAGCTATGTGGTAGTTGACCTTTTTGACATTCAGGTAGGAAGGTCCCTTTGTCAAGCACATGCATATTATGTTGCTTGAAATCACTCCAAGGAGAAGAGGAGAGCTGGCCTGCTTGCATTCCCCTTTTGGAAAGCAGAATGCCAGTCAAGAAGCAAGATCTCTCTAAAGAAACCAATTTGTAGTCTCACGGTGCGGGGGAGTGTTTTGCATGTCACTGTCTGCCAAAATAATTTGTCAGCAGGGTGAACTTCCTCAGCTGTGCATCAGGTGTTGAGATGCTACAAAAATCATTAAGAGCCCTCACTGAGGGCTCAGGGGCAGGTGGGTGGGAAAAGAGGAAGTTAAATCCCACCCAATCCACCCCAGAGAGCTACATTCTGAATAATAAAATTATTTTGTGATAAGTACTGATGAGAAAAAAAACATCCTACAGGATACAGTACAGGATGTACTCTATTTTCACCACATACTGAAAGGGCAGAAACACAAACCCACCTCATCAGATGTGCCTACTGTTGTTAAAACCCCTTAGCAATTCAGCACCTCAACAGCAAAGGCTGGAGACTTAGTTCTGGAAGAAAACAAACACTATTTGCATTGCACTCACATACACAAATACGGCCGTACACATGCAAATCTAAACCAAATTCTGATGTCTTCTTTTTCCAATTATGGTTAACAAGAGCAGAAGCAAAAGATGGTGTCTTAAAGCTCAGTGTTACTGGGAGGGCGTTGCCAGGTTGATGCGTAAGTACCAAGTACTAATGACTGTTGCAGAGATTTTAATAAGTAAAAACCAGGATTTTTCTACACTCCAGTTCTCTGTACATAAGCGCAGACTTCGCCAGTAGTGACAAAAAGAAAAATCTACTAATTAACAAGGGAAGACGTGATTAAACAAGGTTTCCCATGTATTCAATCACTTAAAGGCGACACCAGAAGTTGCTGAAAGTTCATGTTAAACAATTTCCAGAACCATCTGATTCTCACTGTTTGCAAAGGTCCTCCAGGTGTCGTGGATGCAATCACCGTAGAGCCATGGCTCATCCCCTGACATAGCGGGGACTGTACGTGGTAACACTTTCTCTAGTCCTGCTTCCATATCTTCAGACATCAAAGCAAAATGCCAGGATCTTCCCATGCCCAGAAGCGTCCCTGAGACGGTACCAACATGGCTGAAGCAATGCAAAGCCTCTTGAATCCTGAGTTGAGAATATCTGTTCTCTTGTTTCCCTCACATACACAGTCTGTACGTAATACACTCAGGATACAGAAAAAACATATCCCATGCAGGCCAGTGTTTGAAAAGATATTTTGGTGCCAACATTCCTCTCTATTCCTGTGATTTTAGCATTGTTTTCCTCTCTAAACTGTGTTCCTTTTTTCTGCAGTTGAGTCAAGGTGCGCCTACTAATGAGACGTGTCCAGGAGTCCCTTCTCCTGACTATGACAGGGATGAACATCGCTAGAACCAGAGAGACATTGCTTGGGGAAAGTGGACATGGATTAAGTGGCAATGTGGGAGAGGTTCAAAACTAACTTGTGAATTAATGTTTGTCCAGGTAGAAGTCTTATTTGCAGTTTCATAACAAATCATTTGACAAATTCATGTATATTCTGTATCTACAGCTGTAATCGACGTTGCTGTATAAGCAGCTCCAGAAGGAAAAAGAAAAGAACTTCTAGAAAAATTGTAAAAGCTCGACAGACACTCAAATTAGCTTCCAAATAGTAACATATACCAGCAGCAGCAGCTATCCTTAAAGTAACCTTTGAAATCCCACAGCTGCAAAGCAGCACAGGGCACTAAGCAAGACTTTTGTTTGCTGTCAATATGGAAAGAGTATGAATTTCACTGGGAAGTATTTCTGTCTGCAGTGCTACAGTCTCCAGATTGTTTTTGTATTCGATGATTGTACACAAAATAAAAATAACTACCCTGTTTTTGAGTAGCTCTGTACTGAACTGACTATACAGAGAAAAGAAGAGATTCAAACTGTTTCTGGAAGGGTTTGATTTTAAAACCATAGGGATCTCTCAGAGAAAACACGCTCCTTTTTGTCAGCCAAATTCCACCATTTTTAAGAGCCTTCCTATTGTTTGTCAGGCTGAATTTTTTTCTGGATGGCAAGAAATGAAGTTACAAGACAAATTATTCAAGCAATGACAAAATTCTGCTAGATTTTCGCTGTTACATTCTAAGTTTTGAAGGGAACGAGAAAGCGCAGAAATATATCTTTCCAGAATCGCAGGCACATGTCTTCAAGGTGGAATTTCAAAGGAAACCAATAATTAGTATTTTTTTCCCCACTGAAAATCTCCCAAAACAATGAAGGAGGCTAAAATCTTGATATATATGCAGAGAATTATTATTTACAACAGGAGCATAAAGTACATGAAATTCATAATTGACTACATCTGGGCACTAAAGTGTAAAAAAATTAACACGTGCCTTCTTTGTCAAGACAGTCTCCAGAAATGGGGGTAGGTGAAAATTTACAGCAGCAACTGAACAACAGATTTCCTAACGGTGGATAAATTGTAGCCTCTTTCCGGAATGTGCAGATTTTAAGTATTGAGACTGCATCACGCCCACAAGAGTGAGAGCTTTCAAAATACATGACCAGACCCCGCACTGAGATGCATTGTTTCTTCCCAGTCCGTCTCACTCAAAACTTGCTTTCCCTCAAAACAATTTCTTATGCATTTGCTATATTTTTGTTTGTTTCTTCAAAGTACTTTCCCCTATTAACCCATGTTTACCTTTCCCTGAATCATTCTCAGTTCTCTTTACATCACTTTTCCTCTTCTTTGCGTCCACATCTTTCCTTTCACTAACGCCCCCTCCTTTTTAATATCACTTTCCTAGCGAGAGGTGGTGAGTTGCTTTAGGCAAACTTCCTCATGCTCCACTTTAAGACAGTGAGAGTGGTGCCTTGCGAGCTATTTGTAAAAGTATCCAAGACAACAGAAGAAAAAGAAAAGGGCGAGTTGAGCATAAACAGACACTGCATTTTGTTATGCTCTAATTCTATTATAAGGACTACACAGGAGTGTACAGTGAAGGCGAGATCGTGATTTATGCCTTCACTCAAATGACATTTGTTTGAAAGCAATCACTACTCATGGAGCCTCATGTGGGATTTTAAACAATTGAAAGCAACTTGTACAGGTGTGCACATAGCTGGTTAAAACATACACACTACACTCTTGTGGCTTAATCTTATAAATGCAGCTTGAACTAAATCTGAATCAGAAAACTAATTCAGATTTTGCTATCAAAATACACCAGGGCAGACTACTCTGCCTATGTAAGAGCTGATGCTGAGTTTTCCAATGCAAGAGTTTTGGGGAAACAGTTGAATTTTTCAAGTCTTCACCAACCTTTGAGATTTTAAAGGTTCATTATCACTAGGCAGCTCCTGCCTAGCATGTTCAAATCCTAAGAGTGACTTCTTTATATTTTCTTAACTTTCACTAGATGAGATCACTCCTCCTTTCTACATGCAAACTTGCATCCCTGATGCTCTTCTTACCTTGTACCACACAAAGATTTCTCTTAAAAAACAACCCTTAAACCACCTTGTAACATCTGTACTGTCACACTGATTTCCTGGGCAATGATCTGATTCTTGTGGCTGAGTTAAAACACTTGGCATTTAGCCTTTTTCTTCTTCCCTCTCAGGAACTACATTATTATTGCCTCATAAAGCAGTGCCTGGGTGGTATTACTAGCTAAATAATGTCTATTTAGTGTAAAGGGCTGCAGCTACCTTCCAGCCCCTACAGGCGTTTTTTCTTCCTCCCCCTGACAGGGCCAGATGGCATTCTGGCCAACCTTCGCCCACCCTTCATGAGCCATGTACTTGATTCAGACCATGCAGCTAGCAACTTTGGAAATACATTACCATCACAGCTGGACAGATGCTAGAAGAGTGGTTGTTACTGCCACAAACAATGGGAAAATTGATGACTTCATTAAAAGATGTAGATTAAACCTCTACCAAGGTCCAGTCACCTTTTCATTTTTGTATGCTGTTGTGATTTTTATTTTATTTAATTTTCCAGCTCTCATCACATACCAGGGTGACAAACACGTAACTAGGAAGAGAAATACAAGGCCAACAACGAATGCTTACAGCAGGCTATGAGAGAATGGGTCATCCTCATCTTACTGAACCATTCGATCGTAGAAAAAATCTGTGGGTGATGAACCCACTCATGCTCAAAGGAAGAACCATGTTTCAGTGGAGTCAGTCCAGAATACTCAGCTTTTTTCAAGATCAAGCACCAGTAGTCCAAGTAATTGTCTTCCCATTGTTTTTCTGGTTTTTGTATGTACCATTCACACTAATTTGATGTTCCTATTAAGCTACAATCTGCCCCACCTCCTGGGTACTGCATCAAGACACTGTTTCATGTCCTGCCCACTCCACACACTGGTCACACATCAAAGAGCCGTCAGAAAGGGAACAAAGTAAGAAATACCATTAATCAAAAGCCACCTGAAAAGTAAGTAACATGAAGGTCACTTAATTAAAAACAAAAGCATAAATAATTTTCTCTCAGAAAGACACCTGCCTCAAAACCATTATATTCAAATTACTCTTTACCCCAACAGCGTGTGATCAAAAGAAACACCAAACATCTTAATTATTTTTAGAACACATGTTCTCTTCTCTACTTTCATTGATTGAAGTAATTTAAGGGGTCTCTGTATTTTCATACTTCGTCCTTTTAGCTACACTCCTCACTTGTCAGAAATAATTACTTCATCTTAAAGAGGTTATATCTGTATACACACACACACATTTATATATGTATACACAGTGATGCCAGAGACACTCTAAGCAGCCTGCAGCCATACTATGATCAGCTGTGGTCTAATCTGCTCCTAACAGCTGGGGAAGGTCACTCCCAACCCCTGTTTCGGAGAAAAAGGACCACTGAGAAAACAGCCCCAGTGGGTCAACTGATGACACTTTCTTCCACAGCAAGTCTCCTGTCACTTGCCCTAGTGACAGGCTGCAGGATATTGCACTTAGAGCTGGAAGTGCCGTACAGTATTTCAGACTAGATGTAAAACATTGGACACCGATGACTCTTAAAAGATCCACGAGAACTCCATGTACAGGAGGAATTGTTCCCTCTCTGCTCTGCCATATTCCTTTTGGCGAATTTTGCTAAAATTCTTTCTGCGACTTTTATCTGAAAAATAATTTCTGAAGGGACAAACCTCTGTAAAGAACCTGTGAGCTACTTCAGCTGCCAAAATATAATAGTGCTTTCTAAGTTTTTCTTTAAAGTGCCAGGTTAGAAAGATTTTTTAGGTTCTAAAGTCAAGCATCCAGAAGCTTGGAAATGCCAGACCTCATGTCATCTGAGCATCATACTCCAGCCCTGTTGCACTCAAACACCTTGACAACCTTTAATCACATTGCCACCTGCTACTTTCTTCTACTGGACTCTCGCCTCAGTGTTTAAGTAGAGACCTGTTTGATATCCTTTTGTATTTTGTATATGCAGTCCACAGCCTCAAGATTTATTTATTCCACACTATCAAAACTGTGCACAGAAGGCCAACTGATTAATTTTCTTCTAAGCATCTCTGATAGTACCCTTGTAGTATCAAAGTTTCTTGTGACTACGAAATTTATCCTCACCGTACTCCTCTAACGTGAGGTTGCAATGTTATCCGTATTCTGTAGCTGGGAAAATGAGAAACAGAAGAAAGGCAGGCACAAACTTTCCATTAATTTTAGTAATACAATCTAAGGCACACAGAAAGCTTATTTCTCAGTTTCCAGCCCCTCACTCTCTTTCAAAGTCTCCTTGTAATGGCCTCTCAGAAACCAAGCCTGCCTCACAGCAGCCATGCATAGAACGAGGAACCTGTTGTTACTGGCCATTTGCGAAAAGTTTGCTGTAAATCTGCATCATTCGGAAATTCTGTGAGGGAAGTTGAGGGGAGAAGCCAGTTCTCCAGAGCTGCCTTCAGCTGCCTTAACTGTAATAATACCTCGTTTTCCTCGCTGCAGTCCCCTGCCTCATTTACTATACACCTTCCAGCTTGGCAGCAAATGAGGCAGTGTCTAAACATACTTCAAAGCTTGCCCACTGGTATAATGAATAACCTACATCAGCCCAGAACTCCAGACTCTGGAGAGAAACAGACACAGACCCTTTCCCCCATGCCCTTAACTTGTCTCACTCACCTGTCACCAATGTGCACCCCATGTCCTCCTCCTCTTCATTATTCCCATTCTGATTTCCTAGACATCTCTATGTCGCCTGTGCTCCTGATTGCCAGCTCCCATCCCCCAGCTCTGCTCCCCAAGTTACCACCCACACTCTCTTTTTGCTTCTGCTCCTTCTGCTCTTGCAACCTCTTTTCCCTGTTCCTCCATACACTTTTCATGACGCATCTCCATTTGACCTTGACTGTTGCATCCCTTTTCTCCTTAATACCGGAGATCAGCTGGCGAGCAGAGCAGCCCTCCCTTCCCTCAGCTGTGCCGGCAGGCCTGCAACGAGGATGAAGCAGAAAGAGGCATAACTCCTCCTTGAGCATGTCCAGACAGAAACTTTTGAAAGCAAACCTCTTGATTCTGAGGTGTCTCCAACATGCATCAACAACCTCACCACTAGAGCAAGCTCAGGGGTGCTTTTCATTGAGACAGCAAAAGGCATCTCGCCCGTATTATGGTGACACTTTAATAAATGTCAAGCCTCCAAAACTCATTCCAACTAAGTACCTTCCACTACCAGCTCCAAAACATCTGAGGAAACAACTGCCAGATTTATTGATTTTAAAGAAGGTAATTTAAAGCAGCACATTTCCCACAAATCTTGTCTTCAGAAAGAACTGACTTTTTTTCTATATTTTTAACTAAAAGAACAACAGAAAGAATCAGTCCAAGACTGAATCTTACCGTGAAAAAAATTAGCCAAAACAATTATAGAGAAGCTATAAAGAAAACAATTTCTTATAGTAGGCAGTAACAGGTACACTTTATGCTGGGCAGTGCTACTGACTTTGCTTGTAATTAATAAATTTACCAGATAAACATAATTGTTCCAGCTAAGCAAACATTTCCAGTCACACTGATGTAAATAAAATCATTCCTCTTATCAATTAGAAGTTAGTCCACATGTTGTCACCAGCTTACAACACTGCCTAAAAGCAGCTAAGCATTATTTTTCTTCCAGCTTTCCCAGCTGCAAATTTCAGGCCCCGCAATTCCAGTCCGTGGAAAACTGAACCCGAGTTTACCATCATTTGCATTGCAAAGAGCACAGAACCAAGAACAGATCCATAATCCCTCAGGGTAATGGGAGAAAAACAGGTGTTTCCTGGCAGTGCTACCCAGATCACCCTTTCTTCCCACGACACCTCCTTCTCTTGCCAGCAGCTTCCAGTTTGCTGGAGTTTACAACTTGTAGCTACGCGGCTGCGCAGCCTCCCGTCCACACTGCATCTGCCCTGGAGGATTACCTGGCAGGCACCTTGCAGCCTGCTTCCACACACACGCGAGACAGAAAGACAAACTGAAACAAGGACCACATGGTCACTATTTCTAAATTTTCTGTACTGTTTTAAAACCCATCCATAGGGACCAGATACAGTAGAACTAGAAACAAAACGAAGTGATGTACACAATTATAAATACATGGGGCGGAAAAAACCACCCCAAACCAGCAGAATTTTTCAAAGTCAGCATCAGAGTTCAGACAAGTGCCTCCCATCTAAAATTCAGCAGTGATTACGGATCTACTATTGGTTTTGAAAATCTAAAGCGAAAGGGCCAAAAAGCTGAGAACCACTTCTAAAGCTAGCAAGAAGAAGAGATGCTCTTACACAAACCTGAACACAGCAAATAGGATTGCTGTGGTAAAAACCTCTTATCTGGGGGAATTATCAGCAACAAAACCACTGTTTAGTCATCCTACATCGACAAGGGTATCTTTGGTTCAAGATTATATGAAAACTATTACCTACAACTTTGAAAGTAAGCAGCAATTGTAGAGCTTTCTGCTTTGTCACATTGCATCAGAGCTACCTTAAGGGTGAGTGCTTCAGTCTTCGTTGTAACTAGTTGTCATGAAGGTTCCCTTAGCTGGAACCTCAGGCATCCAAAAGAATGTATTTAGTTTTGGAAACTTGGATCTAGGTTTATTAAGAATGTGCAGTGCCACAGGGAAAAAAAAAAAACAAACAAAACCAAGAGCATATAATAACAGAGAAAGAGGAAGAGACAGAAGGGAGGAACAAAAGAGAAGAAGCAAAAGGACTTCTGTAATTTTAGCACATCAGCACAATTAATTAAGATTAACTAAGAGTTGTCTGTGGTGGTGGCGACGGTGCATCATCAAGCAGAGAAAAGCAGAGGGCTCTTACTGCAGCATATGTGTCTGGCTGGCGTCCTTTTGTTTGTCAGGTACCTCGTAGTGTGGGGAAATCTTGTTGAGGCCGCTGTCACTCAGCATCCTCTTTCGAACCGCAGGGTTCCACCGATCTGATATTCTAGGGAGGGAAGAAGGAAGAGAAAGGCATTCACCTCTCAGAAACTACCTCACATCCTCCGCTCTGAAGCTGTCTTATGGTTACTGGTTCCCAGCACTTTTCAGCCCATAGCAAGTTAAATTAGCTTAATTCACTTAACGAGTATGAGGCCGATCCTAAAGACGAATAGGAGCATTTCTGGTCCTCTGAGAGTATGAGAAGAAAGAGAGACAATTCTCCATCATTCTTAGGCACAAAGGGCTTCAGGGCCTTATACAGTGGTATCAGAGCCCTGACCATGCAGAGAAGGGGTTTGTAACTTGATCGATACAGATTTATGGTGGAGCAGATACACTCAGGGGGTGTGAGGAGGCTGAAGGGTGCCGAAGTCCATTAGTCCTGCTGTGTGCTCTAGGGTGCTAATGGAGTAGTTACTCCACCGTCCTTCCGTCATTACCGTGTCTGCATCTGATCCTATCCCCAGTTCCTCACCCAAAATCTGCCCTCCCACAGCTCCCAACCCTTCACAAAAGAGGACCAGAAAAGAAATGCCCAGCTCTAATATGGCTGATGAAGGCCAGATGCCAGCACCACTCACCCAGAGGCCTGCTCCACTACCAGATCTGGCATTCCGGGTGGCGTCCCCACCTGCTGTGACAATACCAGCTCTGGGTCCAGAATAAAAATCTCGTCCTGCGAAATTTCTGTCACAAAGTGCAAATGTTCCTGTTGGAGTGATACAAGGTACAAATGATGAACCTGCATCATCACCGGGCTCTCAGAGCACCCGGATGGCTATAGGAAAGCTGGGTACACATCAGGGTCTCTGAAGAGCATTCATGGCACTCTGTCTGTGTATTTAAGTGCACACACATACATACATACACACTAAAACCAATGCTACTAAAGTCACCAATAAATAATTAATCGATTTCAAGCCAAACAAGATTCCCGAACAGCAAGCTTCACACTCACAGCAATGCTTAAAAGGCTGCTACTCAGTGACTCCATGTCATTCAGCTGAAAACTGGATGTCTGCCCAAAAAGCAGAGGTTTGCATTTCAAAATGAGGACCAACACCCAAAGTTTGCCCTCCACTGATGGCTGACAGAATTTCCGTTGCTTGTGGGTACTCTCCCAGACCTCCATCGCTTGTACATCCTGGTTTCACATCTCCGTTACCAAAGCTCTCTTGCTCTTTTTTGTTATTGACACAGAAGGCTCATTGTCCTTTGAAAAACATCGAGTGTGAGTAGGTCTGTCTACGCAGGCGAATGGGCAGGAAATTGCCCACGGTTTGTGGCCTGGGACCATCACACAGTATTGATCTTTTCCCCACAGAAACATAAGGCAAAGGAGTAGGAGGGAAACATGACCATTTGTACAGAGTCGAGTACTAAAGAAATGCAGAAAAGCCAAACAGGGCCACATTGCCCAGTTCAACCTGTAGGAGCATCTTCTTCACCCTTGCTTTCCAAAAGTTAAAGTACGACTTCATCAAAGCATTTATATGACTGTGTGCAAAGAAGCCCCATGATGGCTGCATGCAGACACTGAACCTGGGACCTCTGAACTAAAGCCACAGCTCCTTCTGCTTGAACTAAACCGCCAGCTGCTTTTGCTAGGAAACAGTCATACGTTCCTACGATTAAGAAACAGCTTACACAGTTCTCAAGGGGACCAGATACAAATGACCACTGTGTGGAGTCAAGGAGTTTGCACTTAATGCTGAGCCACTAATTGGCCTGTTCTGGCTACAAATCAGAAACACCAAAAGCTCTGTAAAATTTTCTAGGTTTCTTTTAGAAAATATATTCAGATTGTCAAATCTATACCACAGGTTTGACTCCAACAGAGCTACATGCTGTTTTGGGGCTCTTTGCGAATATTTGGTAGAGCCGTGTTCATAATTCTCTACTTGTAACATCGCCTTCATTTCCATTGCTATTCCACATCACACACACAGGATCAAGACTTCTGGTGTCTAAAAGCATCAGTGAAAAGATAAATTCAAATACTCTGGTGCCACACTGATGCCCTTAGACTCGATAAGGATGACAAATTTAGAAAATTCTGATCTGTACATCAGATTGGTAGTAAACAGAAGGGCAGATGGTCAGCAGATATAAAACTTCAGTGAAACAATGTGAATTATATCAACTAAAAAACAGCCCATAATTTTTTCTCTGCTTCTCATGAAACATCAGTAGCATTTTAGAATACACAGGAGCAATGGCAGATAATTCATCTTAAGCTGCATTTGACATAGCTTTAAAAAAAAAAAATCTATAGAAATGATAACTGAATAAAGATTTACCTGAGATCTGTCAATGCGGTAAAAACGATCAGCAGAAGTTGCTGCAAGACAGAGAAGCAACAGAGTCACAGTGAAGAAAATGGTGTGAACGTAACTGCATGAATAAGACGGGCTGAGCTAACATCGCTACCACATAAGACAACCTCTGTGTCAGTGAAGTCACAATGGTTTCACAAGAACGTAATCTGATTCATTCATATGTCCATATTCCTATCCCATTAAATGGTGAATTTAAAGGTGAGGCTCAACAAAACAATCTTGACTAAAATTATTAACTTGAAATAAATATTAAAAAACATACTTCATAAAAACATATTAAAACATACTTCAAAAACATATTAAAAAAACAGACTTCAGGCTTATAAGAAGAATTGATTACATTAAAATATGTGACAGAAAAAGCTGCATTGTTCTGATGAGAGTATAGCAAGCACATTATGAAATTGATGGGCCTAATAGGATTAATTCAAATTTGGAATTTAAAGAACAATAACATGCTTAGGAGCTCTTTGTAAATCAAATGCATGGCCACAGATATTCACCCTGAATTACCAATACGCTCAAGGAAAATTTATGCTACTCATGAAAAACCATAAAATAGGGGAGATTCACTAAATAAAGCACCCAATATGAATCTTGTCACTGCCAAATAATTTATATTACTAAACCCAGAAGCATTTTATCACCTACAAAGTGCTTCATCAAATGTGATTTTTTTTTTTTTTTTGGTTTCTGCTTTGCATTTAGTTTGGCTAGTGAAATCAGATTCATTCGTTCTGGAGTCTTGACACAAGAGTACAGTGACATAGCATCGTAGGTTTTGGCACTGCAAGGGAATATTAAATCCAAAAGACAAAAATTGAATGCATCTATCTATCCACCCAGCTTTCTCCAAAAATCAAACAGATTCTCAATATGTTCTTTATCAATTTTCCTCATGAGAGACAAGGAAGAGTGATTAGAAATTGCCAAGGAGAAATTGTTTTTGTTTAGAACAATAAAAATTTAAATCCCCACATACTGAAGCTTTTGCAAAAGCAGATGCCATTCATTTTAGCTGCTAATTCCGGTGCCCTGGAGCCTGATGTAAAGCCCAGATAAGACGTCTGCTTTGACAAAATCTGGGTCAAATACAAGTGCAGCCAAATACAAATACAAGTGTAACTCCAGGGAGTTACATGAAGTGCGGCCTTACAGGGAAAGGCAGGCACATTTCCATCACCTAAACACTATAGTACTTAAAAATAAACGAGAGTGAAGAACGCAGCCGTACCAGCAGCAGTGTGTTGCCACAACCACGAGGCACTGCCACGCAGTAGGTGCTCCTTATCACAGCAGAGACACTAATAAACCAAACCTCTAACCACCCTTACAAGAACACGCCTCCTTGGCGTGACAGTGCTACAGCAGACATTTTTCAGAGGGGAAAGGGGGGCCCTTAGCTCCTTTTTTACCTGCTCAGTGTAACAAGAAGGAACAGTTACACCCGTCCATAGTAATACTGTCCGATGCACTATCCTTCACAAGCACCCTATAAGTAAGCAGCATGCTAGGCACAAATGAAGGGAGATGCACTTACCGTCTAGGAAGCACCATCTAGGAGATAGCCTCTGAACAGAAAGCACTCGGGGGANGATGCACTATCCTTCACAAGCACCCCATAAGTAAGCAGCATGCTAGGCACAAATGAAGGGAGATGCACTTACCGTCTAGGAAGCACCATCTAGGAGATAGCCTCTGAACAGAAAGTACTCGGGGGAAGGAGCTTTCTTGGTCCTGGATAGGACAGGGAAATGACACACAAAAAAAAAAATTATCTTAAAAGGACTATTTTCTAGTCTTTGGTTTTTTCACGTTGCCTTGCTGACATTGCACAATGTGCAAAACCTACGCAGCCCAAACCCACTGGATTTGCTCCTCACTGACATCAGGACTTGACTATAAAACAGAAAAGACTAAACTGACATGGTTAGCTTCAGCCACATCCTTGGCTGTCCCCTTCCCTTCAGTTCAGCAGTACCAAAAAGCTTTGCATCAAAAACAGCTTTCTCAGCTGTCTACAGCCTCCCTTATTTGTGGCGACACAGGAACAGAGAGAGGTGAAAGAGTTCGAAAAGATACACATCAGTATCAATCAATAGCCATGAATTCTAATTACCATGCTTGTTTCTTGCATGCCTGTCACCTGCCTTTATTCTAGCTCAGTGTTTTTACACTCTTTCCCACCTGTACTGATCTGCCACTCAAAGCAATTGCTCGCTTCACCTGTTCCTGGCGTGTCCCAAATATACATCATGGTAAAAAAGTGTTATTCTCTAGACCCAGAATACAGAGAGCACAGACCTAGGGACCAATGCTGGCCAAGCAAACGGACATCCTACATCAACATCTTCCCGTTCTGGCTAAAAAGACGAGCTCCTTGGGAGCCGATGGACGCTATTTCAGGAACCAAACTAAACAACTGGGGAGGAATGAAGGCTGCCTTCCTGACCTGTACTCACCAAGGAGTCAAACAGGCTGCCCCTTGCTCTTCCAGCTCTCACCGAGCTGGAGAGGCAAAAGGGATCTCAGAAAGCAGAGGGTGGTCGTGGCTCTGCTCCATGCTGCCAGTGGATGGCCAGCCAACTTCCTAAAGCCACTGGAACACAGCGTTTAAACACAAATAGTTTTGCACAGGGCAAAATCCAACAGCATGGATCTCAGGCACAGACCCAAAATTTGTATAGAGACAGATTCTATCCTGATTTGCATCTTAAGTAGTAAAATCAGTACATCCGTAAATGATGTAAATTTAGGCACCTACTGGCTCAAGATTAAACTTTACTGGTCCTTCAGACAACAGACTAAGGAGTGGTATAGCAAATCACCAGGCAAGAAATGAAAAAGTAGAAGCAACAAGGAGGAAAGGTACCTTTGAGAAAAGTATCGCTGTGCATGGAAAGCGCGGAATATGAATAACGTATATGTACATATATTCATAGCATAAGCCCAGACTGGTGAAAACAGACCAGGATACAATGATATCTCACTGAGACCTTTCCTGACAGCAGGACGCCGGAAAAATTATTTTTGTATTGGGAATTGTACAGGTATATCAGATGAGTGGTTGTTTAAAGGACCAACACCAGATAGTAAAGGCTGGCTGAAAGAGCTAGTTCCAAAAAGAGATTTCAAACCATCACAGGTTTTCAGCTAGAAGTGACAACAGAACTACAAACGCTTAACACCTAGCATGTGCATGGTTTTAAGGAGGAAAGCAAGGCTGCTTTGTCACAAGAAGAGGGAAAGTGCAGAAACACCAACTAAGAGTTAAAACGAAATGGTGTATCAAACACATCCAACGCATCTGGAACATTCCTACAGATTCTCAAAGGTTCACAGTTTCTTATATATTTCCCTCCGCTTTTACTGCCCAGTGTTTATATCATTAGGAAAACCCAGAAGTAACATATTTCTCAGCAATTTATCTTACTATTTTGCAAACCTGATATATTTCCAAAATACTTCTTATCTGAGTAGCCACGTGTGATAAAAAGTTAAGAAAAAAATAAAGAACCTATCCACAGAAAAATGGGAGTTTTATCAGTTCAATTCCCCTGACTGTCCAGACATGTGTCAGCAAGACCGTGAGGAAGAATTTTGCTTTCTTCAGCCTCAGGAAAATCTCAAAGAATGCTGAAGGAAGTTGTCATTTCAGTCTGATTGGGTAAAACAATTTCCAAATTTATTACAGAGCAAGTAATGCCCTTACATGTTAAGAGTCAGGCACTGCTCTCCAATTTACATAAAGGTATCTGACACTTTTTCAGCCACCTGAAGAAAAATGAGGTCACGCTGATGTTGCAGAGATATGCACAAGTTCTTGGCTTCCCCAGCTTCCTGGTCAGCAGAGTGCCTGCATTCACCACCTTTTGTTTTCAAGCAGCTGTGACGATGATTAGCATTTTGCATTTTGATTGTCACTCATTTCTCAGCCACGTGAATGCATATCAGTGCCTGGCATTGATGCTGCTACAAAATGTTATTAATTTCATTTGGTATCATGACAGATTTTGCAAGATTCGTCTTATTAGCTTCTGCCTCTGGGATTGACTGGAACCATCTATTATTGTCTTTCCTTTCTGCTTGTGCAGGGCAGAAAAGCAAAGACAGCTCCTGACAACTTCTCTGTTGTCTCCTAGTGCCCTAGAGTTTGGCTATAGTCCTGGCAGCAGATCTTGTCTGAAATGTTACTGCAGCAACTTACAGACTTTGCTTCACTAAAAAAATATATATACATATATATCTTCTGACGCACGATACCTGCATCTATAGCCACCCTGACAAAAATAAAACAGCCTCAGTTCTCTACCATATTCAGACTCAGAAATTTTAGTTGATCCCATAAACCTTGCTGTCACGCGGAGGTTTCTCTCTTGAACCTCTGTGCATTACAGCAGGGATGAAGACAACGAGAGCACAACATTCCATGAAGTGAACTATTTCTGCACATGGGGACCAAATGACGTATCTCAGTGGTTTAATCATCAAATTTAAAACACACATATGTCTTTCCCTAATACGGGCTTATGGAGCTGTGGGATGCTTAGGTTTGCTTGTATTGCAACTGAGGTGTTTGTGGGAGGGTCCAGGGCTTTCTGAAGTCTGCTAGGTTTGCTAACATCTATGTATCTACATGCACAAAGCTTTATGTATATCAATATTTAGCCCACTATTTGCGGAAAGGCGAGGAGTGGGATACAAAAGGGAGAAAACGCCCAAAGGTAATAGGGCATACTAAAAAGGTAGACCATACAAATTGGGAGACATGAGCGAAAATTCATAGACCTAGTAAAGCACATAATGCTGGGAAAATGAAGATAGGGATAATGCTGGTAAATGTAAATTCAAGTCACAAATTGCACATTGTGATATGCTCCTTCCAAGACTTCATTACAGTTCAATGGCAGAACTAGCTTGGGAAGTCTCAGGCCTATGAGAATGATATTTTATAAGCATTAAACTCGTTAGAGAAACAAAACAGAATGAAAAACAACTCTAGCTTCTTTTTTCTTATTTGCACCTGGGCTTGCTGATGTTGTTTCTGCTGACTCCCCACGTTTTGAACTGCAGAGGAATCACACAAAAGAGCTGTATTTATGAGATCTACAAGTACCCGTGACACCTTATTAGTGAGGTAAGACGACAGTTCCATCAACTAAAGTACTTTATTCATGCCCTTTATCCTCTACTTTTTCCACTTTCTGTAGTATGTAGAGGGATATCAACAAACATGGAACAAACTTCAAATTAACCTAACAAGATAGTTTGTAGAAATGATCCACTGAGAATAAACCAATGCTTGAAGAATCCAGAATAAACAAGTATTGAAGACAAAACACAGAGGGGAGTGAATTCAAAATGTAGCATCATAAAAAATTGATAGCATGTTAGGGATTTCATGCTGATAGGCACTAGAGGAGATGGCTAGGCAATTAATTTATATGCTGCTACAACTGCAGAGGTTAGAGCCAAATACAGGGCTGATTTCCGACGTTTCATACTCTCTTTTGGCCCTCCCCATATGCACAGATTTAGTTCTTCATTTTACCTCAGGCAGTTTCCTACGTGTGGAGCAGTCAGCAGCCACTTAGGTTAATTTATAGTGAGTGGAACAGAATAGCACATGCTGGGTTTTTAGCCAATTTGCTAGACACTAGCACTGCTCTAAAACTCAGTTCCATCGCAATGATTGATACAAACGTCAGAAACACGAGGTTAAATTGGACAGGGAAATGCAGAAACAAACCATGAACTGGTATGAAGGCAGCAACTCCAGGAAAACATGCCAAATTGCATCTTCTCATAGTGTCATCTTGTATTCAGTGCATTTACAGGCACTCCCGCCAAACTAGAATTCTGTCTCACTCAGGTAATCACTAAGCTCCAAGAAATTATCTAGAATTTCACCACAATGGGTTCCCTTCAGCTGGATCTCTGTATGCTTTCTCAGTGAACTCATTTCTGCTGATCCCAAGAAGACTTGCATCGTTAAATCTAGGAAAAAGCTATCAACACTGTGTAAACTTGTTTTGTGATCCTAGGCGCTGTGTCAATTGACCATTGTTTGTGTCAAGCCAGCTCAGGAGTCAGCAGAGTTAGTCTGAGTTTACTCCCAATTTAAGCACTGTCCAGAGGAATATTTTACTGAGAGAAATATGTATTCTTGCACAATATTTCCAACTGTAAAGGCAAGTTCTGTATTGAATAATTTGTACAATAAAGTTGTAAAATGCACAGAGATCAATTTTAAAAACTAGCCACCTAAAACTAGAACCTGTTTGTCACATGCAAAAGATACATTTGTGCCCCAGATGGATTAAAAAACTGCTCCGAAGATTATGTTAAATTAGAAGTAGATGACTGTGGTGCACAGAATTATTAAGAGGTTAGGCCTGCTAGCACACCTTTTTTCTCAGTGGTAGACTTTAGTACTACAGCTATGCAACATAACATGTTATTGTTCAGTTTCCCAGACAGAGAAACAATTTTACTTTCGTCATTTGCCCTATAAGACACATTCTCCTATTAACTTCAATATGCAAGGCACTGTTATTGCAATACCACTCACATCATCATGCTGTGCTAATAATAAAGATGATTCCATAAGGTTTGCAAGGAAAAGGATTGTCCCAGGGAAAGCAGAATGAACCTCCAACATTTGAGGGTAAATGATAATCAGAAACTCAACTAACATAAAGGTATCTAACAAAAAGAAAACCTAGGTTCAAATATAAAGAGTGCAGTCCACATTGTTAAGCCTCTTTTTGTTCTGATGCTAAAACAAAAGCTTATCTTACCTGGTAATGAACTCTTTGCGTGGTAGAAGTTACCGACTGTAGGTCCTAGTAGGAGGATGAAAGACATGCCATTGATAAAAAAATTAAAGCAACAAGAGCGGTCTACAGTTCTGCTATCTGAATTAGTTGGGCAAACACAAATAATTTGGCAAGTATTTCCCACTGGTTTTAAGTATATTAAACAAACACCACAGAATAGTCATGGAAAGCTCACTTAAACTTTAGATTTGCATGCATTTGCTAAAAAAATAAAAGGTTTTTAAGATACAGAGATTATGTTAATGGATCTTTGCTATATCACAGTCCTATATGTTCCATGAAAAGTATCTACATTTAGAATATCGGCAACAAAATGAAAGAAAAGATGCTAAAATCCATAAATCCTTTTTTCAAATATTTCTGAATAATTAACACACTGAAGAAAACCACTGGCAGTTCTCCCTGTTTTAAGACAACTTTATGTCAGGGAGGTTATATCAGAATGACTCTGGTATTTAGCAGGGTTCAGGAATCTAATTTATTTTAATACAGATTTTGTCAAATAGTTTTAGCTCATGACATAGCCTTCTAAAAAGCCTGGCCTCCAGACCACAGCTCCCAAGTTGGCATGCAAGTTGGCAGACAGCAGAAAGCCTTGGCACCTCCATTCCCAGCAAACGGGCCTGAGCCAAATCAAGCGCACACAAAAAAAGTAGCACAAACCCTGCAAAAGTTTGGAGAAACACAGTTGCTCCACAACCACTATGGGTAATTAAACCAGAACTTCTAGCTGTGTTTCCTCTAGGGCTGTGCAACTACTTGCCACCGAATACTGGCTGTATTAAGTTGCCTGAGCTCAGTCTGAGATCACATTTGTAATCTGCTGAGGACACAAACACAATTATTTCATTGTAAGTTTCCACCACCAGATACTCCAAATATGCATCACCTTACAATAAGGTTTTATGTCTGATAATAATAGCCACATCTCAGGTCTAAATGTTCAGAATGCATTTGATGAAGGGAATTCTGGCTGAAATGCAAAAAAGTGAAAGCCTGTAGTGAGATACCGAGGCCAATATTCAGGCTGCAAGAGCAGAGTTTCAAAACCAGACAGAAGTCAGTGGCGCCCAAAGAGTTCAGTGGGAGGGATGAAGTTCACAGCTCCTATGTAAATTGGACCACCTATTTAGAACCATATGTAATGTACTCACACTTGTAAATGTTGTTGAAAGATACCAGTAAAAGATTAAAAACAGAGACAGTATATTAATGAAAATCCATTAGTTTCATCACTAAATACATACACACTTAAAATTATTCAGTTCATGGGGCATTTGGAGTCTCCATTCCTGTACTGTGTACTGTAGAATGAACTCTTGTGAGGCAAGGCATTCAAGACAGCAAGAGCAAAATTATTAGCTGCATGAGCATATGTTTCTGTGTATTTGGAAATACCTAGTTGATATTTGTAGTGTTTATTGGTGTCTCAGATTATTCTATGACAGTATTAGAGAATGACATTTGCATAATTAGACCCACTTGAATATTATGATGTTTATCCTTGTGTAACACACTTTCTAATCACTAATTCATGTAACTTCAGCAAGGTACATGGAGAGTCCTGGCATTCCATTCCAATTTAAGAAGTAAACACATCCATCCATGTCAATTCTGTTACCATTTAAAAGGAGTCAGTATGTTGTTTCATTTCCTGTTCAGAAAATATTTTTCAGTGCTACTCCTGCTTTTATTATCATATCATAACTCTAAAGTTTTGTTTTCAGTGGTAGGCAAACTGCAATACTCAATATATGCTTGTTGCAACTATTAGACCTCTGCACTCAGAGCTGAAACAAGCACAACATAGATTAATATATGATATCTGAATTCACAAAAACCTCACCTCTTGTAGACGGTCAATGTACATACGACAGGTCTCCAAGTCACAATCTCCTCGTACAACTATAATTCCCAGGGGAATAGCTGGAAAATCGAAAACAAAGAAAAACCTCTTTAACTGAAGTCTTGTGAACTATAAAAGATTTGTAATATGCTTCAGGTTTTGTTTTGGTTTTTTATAATGTCCTCAAAAGTTTTCTGCTATCTAAACCTTAACAGTCATTTAAAAGCAAGAACATATTATTCATCATTCATTTCACCCATTTATGATTACCAAAGATTCTGTTTTTCAACTGTCTTTCATGCTGAAGAAGCTAAGCCACATTCAGTTAAATTGTGTACTTCATCATCTGACGTCAACATCAATTATTAACTGCAAAGAAAGGAACATACCCTCGAACAAGAGTTTATGGAGATGCTTATACATTGAAATAAGAGAGTGATATTTCGTCTTCAGAACTCCTAAAAGCCTACAACAATCATTTAAAGTGATGAAAGTCACAGCCTGATTTTAGAGAAAACTGTCCAGTACCATGTTATGTTGACGTAAGGCTGCTTTCAAATCAAAACAGATATTACTTCATCTACACACAAAACTGACACAACACCTCCATATTTTCTCAAAGAAAAAAAGAGAACTTGCAAAAAATACAGCAAATAATTCCCCTCAGCTGGAGGCAGCATTTTTAGTAATAGAGGATTTAGGTTTCCCCAACCTTTCTGTCCTTGCAGCAAAGAAAACAAAGAAAACCACCCCAAAACAAACCCACAAAAAGAACAAAAGAGAAAAAAGTATACCTGAATCCACAAGGAAGGTACCAAGAGAACTACCTACTAAGATCTCATTAAATAAAAAGAAAACAAGTGAAAACTCTTGAGTACCTGATTTTCTAAAACTGAATCACTGAATTAGGTTGTTCTTCTCCCTGGGGGGTCTTTAATCAAACAATGGCCCAAAAAAGTAGGGGAGAGCAGGAAAGAGATTCAAATCCTCATTTGAAGTACTCCAGAAGGAGAGCAGAATATCAAGTCATACAATTTTTGTAACTGGATAACAAGAAGCAACATAAAGTCATTGACAGTTCTGAGATAAATAGAAAAAACAACTCTGCTACAGCCCCTCCTGCTATTCAAAAGAAGTTGATTACGAGGGAAAGATATTTATCTACAGAGATTATTTTCATTCTGATGAGAGAACAAGAAAGCGCTAAAAGGTAACGAGGAACGTAGCTTTTATTTTTGTGGCCCACTGAGTCTAGAAGCACAAACTGAAGCTCAGGGGTCTCAGGGAGAAGAGTAGGGAAGCACCTATGGCAGTCAAGGTCACTATGGGCCTCAGGGACCAGCTCAGCGCTCTGGGGACACATCAACAAAGCCACCAGCATCATGTTTGGAAAGCAATTTGAATAGCAGAACAGCTAGGAACTCAGGAGAACCACAAGCAGGGGAAAAAAGCTGAAGAGAGAAACAATAAAGAAGGGATAGGCAGGAAGACCAGGGAAGAAAGGAAGAGCTCACGCTTCTTCTGAAGCAACAGTGACATCGGATAGTGATGCCCATTCACCTGTTTATTTTCAAAAAGGCCAGAAGGGAACGGTGCTCACTGCAACCTCCCAGATTTTTCATTACCAGAGACTCAGAGACAAGCGAGTGGAGCGAGGATCAACTGCAAGGTTTGCTTTATGCGCTTCGACACTCTGGGTTACAAACTGCTTCTCTTTGCTTAGTATTTATTATTGCTTAACGTGATCTAACAGGAGACCCTTAAGCTCCTTGTAGGGAGTACTTACTGGCTATCTAGTTTCAATTCAGCAGACCCCTCTGCAGTCCTTACCGAAAGAAGCATTTGTTAAATTCATTTATAGCACTAAAAAGTGAATTGCAGCAGACGCAACTACACCTCCAACAGCTACATAGCACTAGGGAGCTACACTACTGGCTCATAAACTGTTACCACTGATTTTGTCTCTTTTCTATTAAATTCTTTCCTTCATGGAGGAGTATATGCACTTAATGGGGACCAGAGTTTTGACGTGATGAAACAAAATGCAGCTAACATAGAAGTGAAGTCCATAACTATCAGCATTCCTGACAGCCCAAAGGAGAAAGACCTTACAAACATTAGGAATTCTAAAGAAATCCACCAAAATATCTGAAAAGAAAACACTAATATGCAATAGACAGTTTAGCTGTGACATTTATGGGCCTCATCTACACGAGTGAAGAAGAAAGTCATGCTTTACGTTTAAATTATATCCATCTATTCTTGGTGGTCACAGAACAATTCTGGAATTCTGGGCTAGGTAACTTTGTTCTTAAAAAGAGATGTGCGACTTCTGCTGCCTGTAAATCCTGAATTAACATGACCTATGGCTTTATGGGTCAGTGTCTAGCTAAGGGATAAGGTGCATCAGGTGGGTCTCAAATGATTCCATTCCATATGGCTCATATGCATTTGAAAAAATCTTTTTTTGTTTGCAGTTTTTTGTGGGGTTTTTTTGTTTGGTTTAGTTTTTTGCAAGACCCGTTTGGCTTTCAGCAAGGAAAATGTTCCCAGCTCTCATTTTTATCATAAAACATAGTAAGTATGCACAATGCATCATGCAGCCAAGATTTCCAAAGTGCGTCACAATAGCTGCTGTTTGAAAACAAAAGCAAATCCTTAATGATTGATAATGGGATTGAAACTATGGGAGGGTTGCCCATTCTAAACATAGGGTAATGCTGTGCAATAGGGGCAAAATGAGGTAACTTATGATGAATCAGTTACAGGCGTAAAGTTAACACACATGGCATTCAAAGTCATTGTGGGCACTTCCTTTCAGGCATAAATGAACTTCTACCTCTTCTGAGTAGTCCAGCATAGATGAGGACGTGGACAGTTCAGAACAGTGTTGAGGGACACAGTGATTACTAGATTTGCCAGGTGAGAGATGGGGGGACAAAGTCTTTACATTAAGAGCACAGGCACTGCAGAGCAACCTTCCCATACACCCCTACACTGTCCACTCCTGTGAATATACAGATATATCCAGACACGGGAGTACGCCAAAAATAACCAGTAGTCTCAGATCATGAGCCAAGCCACAGCATTCAAATGCCAGACATTTTTCTCCCAAGGCGCCTGCTCTTCTGGCCCCTTGCATCCAGCTCCCAGTTTCTTTGTGCTCCCTGAATGGTGAAAAGGACTTTGTCCAGCGAGCTGTGGTTACAGACACTAACGCCGCAGTGACGAGCAGCAGCGCAAGAACACCAGGACTTGAGACAGGCAGGCAGTTGCTTCATATTCTGAACTGGTACCGTGGAAAGCTTTTTATTCGGAGCAACGCTAAGCAAAATTGAGTATCAGCAGGAGGAGGGTGAGGTAGGTGCAGCAGTATGGCTAGAGTGATGCTCTAATTGACTGCAAGATTAGTAGTGATTTCCTAAGTCCTCATGAAATTACCTATTGAATTTATAAACAAAGAAGAAATCTTCCACCTATTAACTGCGCATTATGCTGAATACCTAAAGCTAGTGAACTCTTTAATAGCACTGAGAACACAAATGGAAGAAGCCTGAATATACTGCATATGATACCATTAAGAAAAAATAAAATTCAATTAACTTCCTCAGTTATTGTTATGAAAGGATTCAATTTGTGATCTAAACACCATGATTAACCCACTCAAATCCCAAACAAAACAGCCTCAAGACAGATCATTAAGGTAGATGCGAATGCCAGGAAAACTCATTCCAAGTCTGACATACCTCAGGGGACTGGGGAGATTAGACATTTGGTTGTAAATGTTTAATGTAGCAACTAAAGAATCCTCACTACTGAAGATGTTATAAGATTGTCACTTTCCTGAGGGGATTCCACTGATATTAGAAATGTGAAGGACCAAGCAAATTCTTGGAAGAAGATTCTAAAATATTCAGACATTTATATTAAGAGGCCTGGCTTTCCAAGTATGGTTTTAATACAACTGAGTTTGTACAAAAGGATTTTCTTACCATGCAAATCTAAACCATGTGTCTCTTAGATCCCTTTTGTTTATTATACTGACAAAAACTAAGCCTCCCTAGGATCACCAGTTTTCTTGGCACTGGTGGTCTAATTTTAAAATCTTCGCACGTCAGGAGGTAAAACACAATGGAGGTTATCAGACTAAACCAGACCACGTTTGACAAGGCAGTCATTCCCTCCAGGTGCTCAGTGACTTCTCCAATACCCTGCCACAAAAAAGAAGCAGCTCCCCAAGTCAAAAGAAGAGAGAACTTGTCCCAAACACCACACAAAAGGAAACAGGTTATAGAAAGAAAACTATGAAGAGCTGGGAATTGAAACTGGCAGGGAATGAATATCAGGACTAAGAGCTGAAAGAAGAGATCTAGCTGAACAATGAGTAAGGGTCTAGGATTAAGAAAAGGAACAGGAACCTGGGCTGTGAGATCTGCAGAAACAGACTAATACAAGCAGAAAGGATGTTTGTGGGATGGAACAGCTAAAGGGGACAACCACGACTGAAAAGGTATGAGGAAATCAAATAAGAAAAGCAATAGGAAAGAAACAGAAGTATAATACGCACAGAAAAATCTCCCAGAAAAGTCTCTACCAGAAAGAAAAAACTGTAGCATGATTTCCTGGGAAGTCTGAAATGGAACTTAATATTCTTGTGTGTCCCCACTCCTCTAGAGTAAATATACATTTACATCTATTTGGAATACTGTCCATCTCTTCTAATTTAAAGGAGATGGCAAACTTACAGGTGACAGTTTCCCCACTAGCTCAAAAGGCAGAGGACTGTGTTGAATGTAGATATGCCCCATGTGGAGTCAAGTGATGATAGATTTAGATTAGATATAAGGAAGAAATTCTGTACAATGAGGGTGATGAGACATTGGAACACGTTGTCCAAAGAAGTTGTAGATGTCCCATCCCTGCAAGTGCTCAAGGTCAGGGGCTTTGAATCTAGTGCAAGGTGACCCTGCTCATGGCAGGGGGGCTGGAACTACGTGATCTTTAAAGGTCCCTTCCAATTGAAACCATTCGATGACTCTATAAGTCACTTAATGAGATCTCAATGTTTTGGATTCACTCCTTCCTCCCAACCCAGGTAATGACATACCGCGTTAAATAGATGTTACTATGACTACAAGATCAAGAGCTCGAAGTTATAAAAAGCCAAGACTTGAAGTTGCTCTGTGTGTGTGTGCGCGCGCGTGCCTTTGGCAACTTCCTCTTTGTTTTTGTCATTTCTCTTGCATTCACAAACATTTATCAATGGTTCACATGTGTATACACTAGCATAAGAATCTGGGAGCTCAGTGGCAGCTGAGCTCACCGCTGACTTCTAATCCGCTTGATTTCATCTTGCGGAGTGACTTTAAGCAGCCCATCTAACCCTCTCAGTTTCAGATCATATTAAATCACTGTGACAGAGAAATGCATGAATTAGCTAATTTCTACACAACACATGTTGATAAAACAAAGCTGTTTGTTAGAGCAATTATTATTAATTAGTTGTTTAGCAATTATTATTAATTGATTGTTAGAGCAATTATTATTAATTAATAATTAATTTATGCATATACCTCTTGTCATGAATTTCTTAGTAACATGAGAAAGGGGAAAATAGGGTTTTATAACAAGAAAGATTTTGCTATTTTAAAAATAACTCAATTGTTCCCCCACAGTGCTGCTTTGGATCACACTTCCCTGCAACAACAGGAAATCGGAGAGAGTAAACAGAAGATATGTGGGCAAGAGAGACGGGAATAAGTTCTGTCCACCTAGAAGCATCACTCCAACTCACTTTTTGAATATAATACATCTTGGTTATGGTCATGTAAAGTACAACTATCGTATTGGGCAGGTGGTGAAGCTAGTGACTAGAGTGACAAGTGCTTGGGGCACATATAGGGAGGTATTAGAGAAGACAATTAAATTTGCAGTGAATAACATTACAACATAACTGAAATGCCAACATATAACTCTTTCTTAAAAGAGTGCATGGAAGCATTCACCCCTCCTCACTGAAGGATCAATAAGCATCCTCTGCACCATCATCAATCATCCCACAGACAATACTTAGATGTTGGCAGAAGAAAGAATGAAGGAGAAAAGAAGGAGCACAGGGAGGGAAGAAAGGAACAATTCAGAAACAGCATCTTGGTTAAATGCCAGCTGCAGTGACAAGAAAAGTAGAAAGCAACAGAAAGAGAATGGGCTAAGAATGGTCGTGCCCTTCAGAGGACAAAATGACATTCTTTAATTGCTCAGGAGGTTTTTAAAATGAGATGTCTACCTCCAGCAGAGCGAAGATTAATCTTCACGGAACAGTTTGTATGATGGGTTGTTATATGTTGGGAAGTGCAATTTTAGGTGAAGTAGTTGATAGAATCAAATCAGCATTTCAAGCAAACAAGAGTGAAATGTATTTACTGTGAGTTAAAACGATCCACATTATTACACTGATGTCAGAGCTTTCAAAACTCTATTATAGAGACATGTAACAGGCAAAAAACCATAATAGCTTCTTTGCTGTTTTTTCGTCAGGGATAACAGCCAGACCTGTTATTAACTGGTTTCCTTCTTCTGTTCAGATTGCTGTGAGTGTCTGGATCGGTTTTCAAATGATTTAGGGAGGTAAAAGCGCTTTTAATCCTTGTGGCCAGGGAATGGATAGTAAGTATAGTATTCCAGAACTAAGTTGTAGGTATTCGGCAAAAGCATGGACACATATGTAAATTGAGTCTCTTGCAAGCATCTAGTGAGGCATACATGCACCCGAGAGCTACAGTCATGCTGAGGGACGCTGACTCCACTGACAGCAACAGGCCTTGTAGAAGCACTACTGCAGAAATAGGGCCAAATACAAGTGCTCCTGTATTTTCCCAGTGCACAAGTATTATCTGCATTTAAATTTTTAATTCAGACTGACAAAATTTCAGTTATTCACCTGCCACGGAAATTTATTTATTTCCACTCCCCTCCTCCATAATCACTTTCTTTGGTAAAGGAGAGTTCCTTCTCCTCCCTCAGCACTCCCCTTCTCTCCCTTTAGCCAAGTAGCTTTTACTGGCAACGCTTCATGAAATGATTTGCTGATGAGGACATACTTAGCATGCTTATTTCATGTTAAGTAGCACATGACAGACAGGCAGGTAGCAATTCATAGACCTGCCACATTTAAAGAGAACATTTAAAATGGATCCAACTAGCTATGCTAGAAATGCAATTAAAACGGCTATTTGCTCTTCTTAAAAGGAAGATTTATGTAATTTCACAACTTCCTTCCTCCTAAAAACTTTAGTTATGTAGTCCTCTAGTCTAACCATGCAGCTCGATGACTGGCTATGCCTCAGTTCCCAGNAACTAGCTATGCTAGAAATGCAATTAAA
The DNA here is from genome assembly GCA_013398225.1 of Steatornis caripensis. Taxonomy (NCBI): domain Eukaryota; kingdom Metazoa; phylum Chordata; class Aves; order Caprimulgiformes; family Steatornithidae; genus Steatornis; species Steatornis caripensis. Next base: position 6,229 of record VZSC01007013.1, on the reverse strand, counting down.
ACGGCTATTTGCTCTTCTTAAAAGGAAGATTTATGTAATTTTGCAACTTCCTTCCTCCTAAAAACTTTAGTTATGTAGTCCTCTAGTCTAACCATGCAGCTCGATGACTGGCTATGCCTCAGTTTCCAGAAGAGATGCAAGCATCTTGCAGTATGTCACAGGAAAACTGGGACATTAGGTCTGTACTCTGTGAACCACAGGGATTTTCCATTTTTTACTTCATGGAATTCAAGGAAGGAGCTGGCTAGAATATTTAAACCAGCTTGGTTTCTGGCTGTTTAGAGAACACTTCTCTTCCCATTCATAACTGCCTTCAGTTGTAATTAGCATCACCCAGAAGCCTTCAAGTCAAGATCAGCCTCCTGAAAACTAAAGGTTGGACAAATCTGATACGATACAGTTAAGCTGTATGTCCGCAGAAGTAGGCTGATGACCATCAGCGTATGCTGTAAGTTGTACGTTCTTACACAGGACATTCATAATAACTGCAAAGGGTAACGTGAGGTATCTTTTCTGATTTATTTTAGGTTGATGGTGATATTATTTGCTTTCTCATATTTTAATGTAAAAACAGTAACACGTAAGCATTACTAAGACGGCTAAAGGAGGACAGATAGGAAAAAACAACTTCATGAAAAACATCTGGGGAGAATACTCCAGTCCAGCTATGTTATATTATCCAATTGGCCATGCAGCAACACGAGAGACAAAAAGGTCTTATCCAAATGGCCTGCCAATGCCTGAAAGCAAGCATTTTAACTCTTGACGGATAAACATCTACTTTTTGAATGAAAACCTCTTGCACACATCCAGCAAGTGATCAAATGCATATTCAATCTAAAACCATATCTCAGAGGTCTTAGATCATTCTCTGACACTTTTTATAATGTTATCATTATGGAATTTTGTGGGCAACAAATAACGTAAATACTCATTTACGACTTCAGTGACAACAGTGTAAAAAGTTGTATATTTTGTGTCAGAACATGTAAATAAATCGCTCCTAAGGACTACATAATATATACTAAATACACACACACAAAATTTATGTCCGTAGTGAGGATGGATGACGATAGTTCTCCTCAGATGGGAAACCACAGGATGAACCATCAAATGAACAGGGTTGGATAGATGTGGGTTCAATATGTCCTGAACTCTTCTCAAGGTCAAACTTTCAATTTAAACTTGAAACAAGTTTCTCTCCAGTGAGTCAGAACCCTCATCCTGTTAACAACCATCTCAGTCCAGTGATGAAGGCTTCGATTGCTTTAATTATGACCAAAATCTGGTAACAGAAACTTCAGAAAAGGCTGTCAGGACCTACAGCAAAATTTAAGCTATTTGAGTTCTTTTGCTGGAAGGAGAGCTGGTAAACTGGGAGAATAAAGAGGGTGGGACTAGAGGAGTGAAAGTGAAACAGTTTAACTATCCTCCAACAGTAAGATACGCAAACCAATTAAAAGGACTGTCATCCTGTAATTACCAGAGAGCTCTGTATTGCAGAGGAAGCTGAAGCTCTGTTGCACAACAAACAGTCAAGCTTGTAATTTAATATGAATAATGAGCCAGATGCATGAACAAGACTATTAAATTATTATCACAAGCAGCCATGTCCCTCATTGATTAATGAGTCTGTGTGTCACCAAGGAAAGGAACTCCATTTTTAAGTATGGATCATCATCATCAACGTTGCCAAAGCAACTGGCTGTCTGCTTTTGACTTACCCCTGAATGTGGCAATTAAACCATTATATGAGGAAACAAAACAGTGATTATTCTCTTATGTGGAAAACTGAAGGCTGGTAAAGAATAAGGGACTGGGGAAGCCAGAGTTGTTTCCCAAGATAAATGCACCTGTGCAAGATCCAGTGTCAAGGTCAGAGCACATTCTCTATATGAAATTAATCATGGTCCCCCCACTCAGTTTCAAATTTGATGCTAATCATAAAATCTTGAATAGTTTCATACACCAGTAGAAACCTAGCAGAACCAACAAAGACATGAATAAAAAAGCAGGTATGAAAACACACTTATTTTAAAGTAAATAAGACCAACTTGCAGAAGGCACAGTTAAGTAAGAAAATACGTGAATTCTTTATATATGCTTTTTATAGATAGAGTATTTATA
>VZSC01007012.1:352645-368357 GCA_013398225.1 Steatornis caripensis | reverse complement strand
ATTCAGTGGATGCAACTAGAGAATTTCTCTTTCCCTTTTGTATCAATTTTCCTGAAAATTGAAAGTTGCTTTGTTTCTGCGAGTCGCTACCCTGATTTACTCGCTAAATGTGTNTCCCTGTGCCCCCTGCGCTGGGGGCACCTGCTTTAGTGGGGGGGGGTTGGGGGATCTCCAGAGGACCCTGCCAGCCCCTGCCATGCTGGGAGTTTGTGATTCAGTGGATGCAACTAGAGAATTTCTCTTTCCCTTTTGTATCAATTTTCCTGAAAATTGAAAGTTGCTTTGTTTCTGCGAGTCGCTACCCTGATTTACTCGCTAAATGTGTTGTGGACAACAGGGGAGATGCACACACGCACCCCATCAGTGCAGTCTTATTTCCTGAAGAAACAAAGGCTGAAAAACAACCTTTGAATTCCCTTTTTTTTTTGACAACCACTAGAAATAACTAGAAGGGATGAGTTATCTTAGTCTTGTCTTGCTCTTTGTGAGTTTAACTCTGTGCAAGCTGCTGAACTCCTGGTAATTGGGGACGAGTGCTGTAGCGAGAGCTGCAGGCTGCAGTGACCGCATGCGTCCTGCAAAGATGCTGCTCTGCGCCGACAAAATGGTCCAGCGGGGATGGAGGGCGGTAGCTGGGCTAGAGGAAGCGCCAGGTCCTGCTGCTGCTGCTGGAGCAGTGCTCTGGAGCTGTTGGGTCGCACTGACAGCCTGGCAAAATAGAGGACGCACGCGCGCCCTGCAGTATTTGTAGTGGTTATGTAGTGCTGAAAGGACACATTTGTATCGTAATGGATGGGTGACTATGCCTCTACAGGGAGGACGCAGTGGAGTGCTTCAAGTGCGTTCTAAAGTAATTTCCCAGCCTGGGTGAATTAAGTAAAAACCACTCCCTGTTTAGCATCATTGCATCAATTCTGAACAATGTGTATTCAGTTTTTCCAGCAACTTAGTAGAGTTTTGCGGGTTTTTTTTCTCAGAGGATACCTATTTAAGGGTCAGAACGAACTATGATCTGTGACAGGACAGAGTGTTTAATTGCATGAATGGGAAAAAGGAAGGACTGGTTTAACTAGAAGATCTTAAATGTGCCAATGTTAATTACTCTTAGAGTTCTAAGACAGACATGAATAATTGGTCATGAAAGCCCGTTCACCTGTTTTAATGAGCTCAGTTTGTGGGGGGGAAAAAAAAGCTGCATGCTATTTCTAAGGTGCTTGTGGACCAAACTTTTAAAATCCCCGAGCCAGTGTTTGTGCGTGTGTTTCAATAAGCATTATATTCAGTCTGCATTTTAAGCATGCTATATATTTTGAGATGCAATAACATTCCCAGAGCAGCAGCTTTTATTCTTAGGTCTGCCCAAAACTACCATGCAAACTTACTTGGTTTTAAAATAATGCCTTGTACTGGTAGTGGTGTGATGAGAGCAGATCTTGAGAGTGGTATTTCTCTTGCAAGATTAAAGTGAACAGTTTTTTTTTTTAACTAAAGGGAGATAGCAAAAACAACTCTATATACAGTGTACAGCAGCGACAGTGTGTAAGCCTGTACTGGAGCTGTCATCTGCACAAAGGAAAACACAATGCAAAATCAGCGTATTTGTAAATATACGTTTACAACATAGCTAGAGTGGTTCAGTTGGTTGACTTCTCCTTAACCCCAGATGTGGAGGTGAAAATACATGCTCAAGTGCTTCCTTTGCTTTTCAGAGAGAAATCCAGTAATTCTACCTTTCTTTAGGAAACCGTTTTACGGAACATTATACCTGCTCTCTGGATTCATTTTGTAGTGTTAAGCCCTGTTAAACAGCTGACATGCGATATATTTGGTAACAATCGTGCAAGTGGAGTGGAGTGGAGAATTCATTAAGTCATGGCTGTGTTGTGGTTTGGGCTGGATTCCTTTGGTCTCACCGGTTGAGTTGCTGTGAACTTTCGTATTCGTGGCAAGTGTTTACTGTTTGTTTGCTTGGTCTTTGCTTATTACGTATCCGTAAGATGGATGTGAGAGTTACTTTAAAAAAAAAAAACAAACCCGCAAATGTGCGATAGTAATCATAATAAGGATAAAATGTTTGTACAGGTGAAATACAAGAATCTAAAATGGTCAGTGTCCTCCTAAATTTATCAACTATTAAATAAGATCTTCGCAATCAGTATTATTGTGTTAAAAGACTCTTTAAAGTATGTGTGTTTTAAAAATTAATTGCAGTATGTCGCACTCTTATTTGTAGTGGTGCAGAATACATAAGGTACTTCTGGTAGGCAAAGGATGCCTGGGTAATTTAAAAAAAAAAATCTTCTTTAGTTTGTGCATTCTCAAGTGCTTTCTTTAGAAAGTGCCTGGAGTGGTTTAGGTGCATTGTGAACTTGTTAGGTAGAGTTCTACCTAAGCCTTTTACAAATAGTTTAACTGTTTCTTCACGCTGTAGCTGATGTATGAACTTTTCTCTCAAATACTGTGCGTAAGATGGTGCTGATCATGTCTGTCATACTCTAAGATGCTAGAAAGTTGAGAAATTTGACCTTTAAAATGAAATTGCAGCTGTGGAAGGCTGTGCTAAAACTTTTGTTTCATTCCAGTCAATAAATTGTTCTTGGAATTTCTAATCTTGAAAACTTCTGAAAACAAAGCTTTAAAATACTTGAAGTAAATCACTTTGTAATGCCTGAGAAGTTTTTCCTCAATCTTAAAAATGCTCTGGTGTTTTTAAAAATCCTGGTGATTATGGGATGGTAACCTGTACCTGGGTTTCGATGTTTTGTTATTATTTTATTTATGATAGTCAAACCATTGAGTTCTTTGGAAATTGGCTGAATCTGCTGCTGAGACTAATCCAGCCTTCTCCTGCGAGAAGTCCTCTGTGAAGTACTCTGAGCACCCTTTTCGGAGATACGTAGAGTTTAACTACAGCTAGAACCTCTTGGAGCTCCAACTTGTACATTTTTGGTTTTGTAGACTAAACATACATCTTTTTCTAAAAGAATTTTATTTGCAGTAAAACAAATTATATTTGTTTCAAGAGTGCTCAAATAAAATTAATGGTCTTTGAAAACTTTCTCTTCTAGAGCTTGATGAAAACCAAGCTTTTGTCAAACTGAGAGGCTTAGCATACTGTTAGTAATTAATTCCCAGGGAGGTTGCCCGCCAATCTATTTCTTTGTGCTGCAGCAGAGAAATGCCACAGAGTATTTCTATAATCAGGTTAATTGAAAGAGCGGAAAGGGGTAAGGAGAAATTCTGTGGATTTAATGTCGTAGTTGGGGGAAAGAGCGGGAAGGGCTGATCTGGGCTGTGCTGCCATGTGCTGCTTTCCGGAGTAGGGAGCACGTGTTGTGTCTTGGCATCCGGCCGCCTGTAATGCATGCTGGGAGCTAGCGCCTGAAATGCTCTTTTAATAGTGTACTTGTTACGTGTGTATTATTACAGTGGGCATATTGATGGTTTTTTCCCCATGGAAATGTCTTGGGAGAAAGGGGTGTGATGAGAAAAATTTCTTGAGCAAGTTTTGTCTTGGTTTCCAGAGAGAAAATCCCCAGACTTCCACTTGAATTTCCCCAACTCTAGAAAAGGCTCTGTGAATTTGAACACAATTAAGAAACTACCCTAGGGTTGGTTGTCTTTTCCTTCTTAAAGTTCAGTAGGTAAGGACGTTTTATTTCCTGCGCCTTTATGTCCTGGTTCCTTTCAGAGTTGCAGATCGGGGCCGGTCTTTTCCCATGGCAGCCTCTGTAGTTTAAAGTTGGAAATATGAAATCCTGTTACAGGCTGAGCCTGTGAGGTTTTTAGAGAAGTGTGGTGTTGTGTGTTTAATAAGTTGCAAAATCTTATCTCCATGTGAAACATCCTAGTATTGTGGGGTGTGTACGTAGCGTGTGTTTGTTTCTTTTTGTCTACTTACGGCCTTACCTGCTGGTGCCGAAAGCTGCCCCGGCAGCGATGGCCGTGCTGGGAGCGTGCTCCCGCAGCTGGGCTCTGGAGCAGAGCGTGGCTTCGGGTCTATCGCATCGGGACCGAGGGCTCCCCTTGGTCATCTGTAGGGTGGAAATCTGGGAGATTTGTGCATTGAATTTGTAGGCCAAATTTCTGTCGACGTATTTATTTCCTATCCTGTTTTTGTCTCTTATATTTGAAACCGTTTCTATTCAGGGTAATGTTCTAGAGGACCTAATGTAGTTAATAGCCTCAAAAAAACCCAACCCCAACAACCAAACCCGAAACAGCCTATTGGGAATGAAAGGTCGTCACAGAGCTTTTAATTTGAAGTCCAACCAAAAGTCGTGGTATTTAATCCATCTTTCCTTGGCACAGCAGCCAACATGTAAAAGCAGTAATAAAATTATTAGTTAGATCCTCGTCTCAGCCTAGCTGGCGTAGGGGCTTGTGGTGGCTTCTTTTAAATGTGGCTTGCTCTTTTTTTTTGCTTTAGGTTTCTATAAATAATGAGAGGCTGTGCTGGCTTATCCAGGATAACTAGCTGTGCTTTGTCAGTGTATTTCCAGCTAGTTATTCTTCCAGATGGGTGTTCCTATTGTAAAGGGATCCTAATTTACAAGTGTCACAGAAAATATTTACGTTATTATTACCTGAATTCTGAAAAGACCTATTCCTATAACTTCTTCCAGGTCCTATTTCAAGCTAGTTAAGCTCTGAGTGATTCGAATTAAGAGATGTTTTTCATTCTGGATTCAAGTGCACACCTCTGTGTATATATATTTGTAAGAGATCACATATATTCTCTGCATCTGTTCTTCACGTCTTTTTTGTTTAGGTTGAAATGTTCCTGAATTTCTTTCTCAAGAGCCTGCAAATTTAATTGGGTGAGGAAATCCTTTCCTCACTTTACATAATAATTTAAATAAATTATTATGTCTCAAATCAAACTTTTTATAATAATGAAAGCAAGGCACCTAGTAACACTTGGCTGTGTGGTGTAATGCTCTACAGTTAATGAAGAATCTTCTGCATGAAGCTAAAAATATGAAAAACATGAAGTAGATTGTTCTATGATAAAAGAACAGCAATGTTTCTCAGAGTTGCAGAGTAAGAGAGATCGGTTTTGGAGGAAATTACTCGGATCTCTCTTTTTTTTTAATCATTAGAAACAGTTTTGACAGCAGAGGCTGAGCATTTGTCTCCCCGAACGGCCTCTGTACCTCCTCCATGCCTGCAGAGCGTGCAGGGCAGGTTGATCAGGGAGCACGGTTCATCTCCGTTGGACCAACCTCTGTCTGTAGGGCAGCGGGCCTGGGGAGAGGGAGTTGGGCAAAGCATGGAGCAGCGCAAGAACTGGTTGGGTTACCTGCTATGAAATCTCCATTAGAAATGCCTGTGTAGATACTTCAGGGATGGGAAACGAGCTGTGATGGGATGAGTGGGCAGTGACTGGAGCCACTGGTTGGGTTCTTGGTGGCTGGTGGTGGCCGTGAGGCTCCTGGTAGCCCTGTGGGCACTGCTCTCCTTTGCTCTTCTGCTGGCACAGGTAAACAGGTGAATAATCTGAGCTCTTTGGGAACAGGGAGGTCTGACAGAGCTGCTGTGAAAATACAGCTTCAGGTTAGACTGCCGTTGGGACTTTTTCTTCCCCTTCCCCAGGCTGTTTCTGCAGAGGCTGTTTCTCTTGGTGGGCAGACTTTGAAAGCACGGTCGCATGTGGCCTGAAGGCAAGACGATGATTCACAAGAGTGAGTTCCTAGTGTTCCTTCCTCTCAAAATTGCTGTGAATGTACATGGGGAAAATGTGGTTAAAGCTGATATTGGAGAAATTTGTCCATATGCAGAGGCACAGTTACGTAACGTGGACCTAGAGGACAGCAAGTACTGTTGGCTGCTAGCGAATTGTAGGACAACTGAAATGTGGCTGGTTAGGAAAGGCGGGCTCGGTATTTAACACCAACGCACAAAGCAAGGGGAATGTGGTTATTGGAGGCTCCGTTTGTTTGTTTGATCCCCAAATGTTTGGATAATATCCACTGCTCTTTAGGCACAGCTGAGGGAAAATCCAATTCAGGAAAGAGTTAATTAAGGTCTGTAGGTGAGCGAGCCATGCAAGTGGCACTGTCTGGGTCTGTGTGGGGTGCATGGGTTACCCTTACGGGCTATACAGTAGCCTTGAACCTGACACACACCCAGCTGCTGTCAGGGTAGGTTTGGCCACTGTTGTAAATCACATTGCACTGATCTGGTGTTTGGTTTTGGTTTTTTCTGGGTTGTAAGGAGAGAATAATGTAATGTCAGCGGAGCAGAAAATTACGAAGGTGCTCCAAGTGTTTTCCAAGGGAAGATAAACTGTATGAATGGATGCTTGCAAGAGAGGTGACTCAGATTCAGCAGGGCATGGAGGAAGGAGAAGAATGAGATAAGGAGAGGAATGAGGGGCTGGGATAAATGGGGATGGGTGGTTGTGGACAGGGAGAAGCCCAGGGGCTGGGAGCTGTGGGCAATGTGAAGTCAGAGCAGGGGATGCCTTCCTCTCCCCCCTCTCCTGACATTGTCTGAATCCCTGTCCTTGCTCCTTCACCTGAGCTGAAGCTGCCTTGATTCTTCATTGTGAGCTGGGGCTCGGAGGATTTCTTCCCTCTGGGTAGCGTTTTACTCTCATTACTCTTTCTCCTTGCCTGTGCGTTACGATTGCAGTGAATCCTGGAAAAGCTCTGAGCCCTCTTCCCTGCTTCTCTGGTGTGACACAGGACCCACGCTGCCCTTCAGCTGTGTTTGAGCAGCAGCTTTTCTATCCGACTCATCACCTGCCTTGCCGTGGTGGGAGCTGAAAGCAGGCAGCTCTACACAAAGTGCCGGTGCTGGGGGGAAATGCAAACGAGTGAGCTTGCCCAGACGGTGTGGTTGTGAACACAGTCGCTGGGAAAGGAGGGTGCCCTGATGAGTGAGCAGCACAATCCCCTCTGAGGTGTTGGTTTAGGAGGGTGTTGAACTGGGGTGTATGCGCCTCTTCAAGCCTTTCTGAAAACTCTTTCTGTTTAAAGATTACTATCCCAAGTACTGCAGTGCATGTAGGCTTTTCTGGATTTTTCCTCTAATTGGGGTGCCTTGTCCCGTGGTTCTCAGGCAAAGCGACTGCACCAAGATACCCAAAAGGTTTTCCAGAAAATGGATTAGAGCAGTATTGTGTTCCAGATCCCACAGGTACACTCAATCAACAGCTCAAAGTTTGAACTGTCGTATTAACCTCATCTGGCTGCTGACCACTGAAATGCTGTCTTTCAGATTTAACATTCATTAAAAATTTGTGAAACACCTATTGAGGCTCTGCTGTTCCCAAAAGTGGGGATATGTTCCCTGATCCGCCAACCTTAATATACAAAATGTTGGGACAATTCCCTTGGGTAACTAGCAGCCTGCTGTCCGGTGCCAACCATGTCGTGTGTCTCACTTCAAGGAAGACCAGTGAGTCAGGATCCAGCGTGGGGTTACAACGGCAGCCGGAGTACAGCGAGAGACGGACGGAGTTAGGTTTGTTCTGCCTGGGGAGGAGGTGACTGAGATAGAGCTTGAAGATATTTGAAGAATAGTATCTGGAAAAAAAACCCTATCCAAAAGCTTTACTTAAAGGAGGAGTCGAATAAATGATTCTTCATGCCCACTATGTAGAGGCAAATAATTAAGGGGCTTAAACTGAGACTAGGGACATGCAGGTTGGACAGAAGGGCGAACTTCCCAGTTAAGAGCAGTTAGGCATTGACAGGTATTCCCCAGGGAGGCTCACTGGAGCTGGTGTGCAGGTCTGTCAGGAATAACTTAGAAATCGTTGCTCCTGTCTTGGAGCAAGGGAGTACCCCAGTGATATTTCCGGGTGACTTCCAGACCCACTTGCTGTGATTCTCTTATTCTGTGCTATGATATTAGCCACATATTCCAGATTACAAGGTTTGCGTTTATATTGATTTGGTGAGTCCTGTGAGCACTGTTATTTCAATCAACACAAAGTTTGGTTTAGTTTGGAAAGGAGCCAACCTAAACCGAACAGTCATAAGTCATCTTTAAATGGAGCTGTTGGCAAATTGTATTTCTATTTATGTCGTTAAGAGTGTGTCGAACTGGTTTCAGATAGTGCAAGGGTTGTGGTGCAGCTTCAAATAATACCCCAGCCAACAAAAATTGTCCCCATTTCGCATGCAGAGGAGTCAAGCACCTAAGAGAAGCTGTGACTTGTCTGGGTGCAGAGACTACGCTTGTGGTCTGTGTCTTCAAGAAGGAAGAACATGTCACGCAAGGTCACCAGAGTGATTAAGTGAATGGAAAACCTTGCTTATAAAGTAAGGCTAGACTTTAGCATGGTTAGCCTGGCAAACCTAGAGGGGATGTAATAGCTCTGTAAAAGCAGAGAGAGCAGCCCTGAGGAGAAGGACGTGGGGGTGTTGGTTGATGAGGAGCTCATTGTGAGCGGGCAACATGTGATCCCAGCGCAGAAGGCCAACCGTATCGTGGGCCGCGTCACAAGAAGCGTGACCAGCATGTCGAGGGAGGTGATTCTGCCCCTCTGCTCCGCTCTCATGAGAACCCACCTGCAGTGCTGCATTTAGCTGTGGGAGCCCCAACATAAGAAGGACATGGACCCGTTGGAGCAAGTCCAGAGGAGGCTGTGAAGATGATCAGGGGGCTGGAGCACCTCTCCTACGAAGACAGGCTGAGAGAGTTGGGGCTGTTCAGCCTGGAGAAGAGAAGGCTCCAAGGAGATCTCATAGCACCCTGCCAGTACCTGAAGGGACATACCAGGGAGCTGGAGAGGGGCTTCTTACAAGTGTGTGTGGTGATGATAGGACAAGGGGGTAACAGTTTTAAACTGAAAGAGGGTAGATGTAGACTAGATATCAGGAAGAAATGCTTCACGACGAGGGTGGTGGGACCCTGGCACAGGTTGCCCGGAGAAGCTGTGGATGCCCTCTCCCTGGAAGTGTCCAAGGCCCAGGCTGGATGGGGCTTTGAGCACCCTGGGCTGGTGGAAGGGGTCCCTGCCCGTGGTGGGGGTGTTGGAACGAGATGGTCTTTCAGGTCCTTTCCAACCCAAACCATTCTATGATTCTGTGAAAGGCAAAGGGAGGGAAAACCAACTAGAAGGACAAGAGCCATGAAGGCTGAAGGATGGCATTGTCTTAGGAAGCGGTGTACCTCAACTGGCTGTAAGTAAACTAAAAGAGGAAGAATAAGGTTTTAGCACAGCTTTGCTTTAGGAGTTGCATGACAAGAATTCTAGTTGTTTAAAGGTGAAGGTTGTTGCATTTAGGAACAAGAGTATCTGGCATGCCGTGCAGTTGGGCTCAGAAGNGGATGGGGCTTTGAGCACCCTGGGCTGGTGGAAGGGGTCCCTGCCCGTGGTGGGGGTGTTGGAACGAGATGGTCTTTCAGGTCCTTTCCAACCCAAACCATTCTATGATTCTATGAAAGGCAAAGGGAGGGAAAACCAACTAGAAGGACAAGAGCCATGAAGGCTGAAGGATGGCATTGTCTTAGGAAGCGGTGTACCTCAACTGGCTGTAAGTAAACTAAAAGAGGAAGAATAAGGTTTTAGCACAGCTTTGCTTTAGGAGTTGCATGACAAGAATTCTAGTTGTTTAAAGGTGAAGGTTGTTGCATTTAGGAACAAGAGTATCTGGCATGCCATGCAGTTGGGCTCAGAAGTTCTTATGTAGGAGGCTTCCACAAGAAGAAACTTCCTGCTAAGAGCTCGAGCTATTGCTTGTCCTTTTTTTCTGAAAGTCAGGAGCCTTATTGTCAAAACTTTCAGGTTTCATCCAACACTTGCAACATACTAGTGTAAAGTGGGAACTTCAGAGAGAGGAACATTAGGGGAAAATAAAAACCAAACCCACTTTAATTTGGAAATCGCCTTCTCTGGAGAGATTCAACCCTGCTTGGAGGCACCTTGTTTAGCAGAGGGGTTGGGCTGGGGGATCTCCAGAGGGCCCTTCCAACTCCTACCATTCTGTGAAATCTCTTTGAGTGCTCATATTGCTTCGGAATTGCTGGGGTTTTTGTTCGTTTTTAGAATTCTGTTGTATCCTGAAGTTAGGTCAGGCTTGCAACTGCACATTTCACTGGAGTTTGATCATACCTGTAAAAGTAAGGCTTCATTCTTCTCCAGATAATGCTTCCTAGTTAAAAAACCATGAAGAAAGGCTCTCGTTCTGTTCATGATGCCTCTCAGATGATGCATTTACACTTCTGCTTATAAAGTTGATTTTTGTTGGAGTTACTGGCAATGGCTGGAGGCCGAGTCAGAAAACTGACCCAAGTGTCTGATGCCAGTGGAGCCTTGAACTTGAGAGCAGAGACAATTTGCTGTATCCTGATGGTTGCTTATCCAGCACAGAACACACAAACTGTTTTTAAGCAAAATGCTGTTCTGTCTGACTTTCTCAACAAGCAGAGACGGTCGCGGTGCTTCAGCAGCTGAGACACTGAAGCCTCAGAGCACAGGAGCCCGTGAGGGGAGCGGGCAGCATGGTTGCGTGGCCCTGGCTCCTCGTGTCTCGCCGTTCCCCTGGGGCTTGCCTTCCAGCCCAAAGTGATGAGGTCATACACGAACTGATTTTGTCATCTTCACTTTACCGAGCTTCATTTTTATGCTGTGGAAGTGGTGGTAGAGACATCCCTGTAGATGTTAGATGTTTCCTGCTGTCTTTCTGATTTTTAAGTAGCCTAAATGTGTTGATTCTTTTTCCTTTTCTTTTTTTTAAATGACAGGAAAAGGTTTTCAGTCAGTGTTTCTACGACTTGATTAGAAAGGGTAACTGCACATCATAGGGCAAGCCTGCAGAAGGAAGGAGCCTTTTCTTGATATTTTCCACAAATGCTGCGTCTTGTGAGCATTTGCCAAGGTCGCGGTTTATCAGGACACAATCTTCCTGAGGATGGAGTATCAAGTGTCTTGCTAGTTTCTGCTCAGCATCATCTGAAAACTTAGAGCTGGTGTCTATAGCATCAGAACATACGTGGTAGGCTTTGGTTGTAGTAGAGGAAAAACACAATGCTTAAATTTCAAATGCAATGAAGCATTAATGTGTAATTTTTGTAAAACGCTGAGGTTAATGCCCGGTTTTCCACAAAGCCTCATCTCCTGAGAGCAGGTCTCGTGTTACTGGCTGGGTGCATGTTTAGTGAAGCAACCAAGTAAATAGACTAGAAGAAATCATTGGTTATTAATTTAAGGTTGGTTAAGAGAGACAGTAGTGATAACAAGAGAAACGAATCTGATTTGTTATGGTGGTAAATCAGCTCTAAATTGGTTACTGTAGTACCTTTATGTTGAAGGGTTTTTTGTGAAATAACAGCACTTTATTGGAAAGATTATTGCTGTTTTTACTAGGCATCAAGACAAAGTGTTGTTCCTATAAGGACACAAAATGAGTGTGCGCTTGCCCTTCTCCATTCCTCTCTTTCTCTCAAAGTTACGGGATTGCTTTTCTTTCTTCTAAAGCCTCGATACAGTGCAAGTGTTGAACGGGAATGCTGTTCCTGCTGTGGCAAAGGTTTATGTTCGTGAGCCATCTCATCGATCACACCTGCTTTCCTCCTAAATGTTTGCTATGGCAAGAACATCTGTTTAGGAGAATACCACCGATCCCTATGGGACGGTTTTCCATATGCTCCCGTTTCAGGATAAAATTAAACCAATGGACCTTGACAGTGTTTTCTTAGCCAAAAATGGGTCCTTGTGCTTCTGTTAACAGAACATGAACAGTATTATTTAGTAATGGTGTGAATCACTTCCACTAGTGCTCTTCTGGAGGGTAATGCAGCGTCTATGTGACTTGAACCGTTCTTCGCACAAGAAGGCAGATGGCGTTAAACAAGTCAGATAAGCGTCAGATGTCCAATCTGATGCTGCCTGGCATGCTAACAGGGTAATGATTTATAGGATTGAGAGCCTGGAGGTATGGTTACCACCAGAAGGAAGAAAATAGAGCTCCTGTATGCTTTCCTGCAAAGACGAGCTGAGCTGCCGAGTGCCCACGTTTCCTTGAGTAATCTCCCCTTTCTGAGTCAATAAATTTTTGTCCAGAAATGGAGGGCTTGGCTGCAGGATGGCCAGGGACCTGGGGCGAGTGGGCAGTCTGTGTTTGGACTTGACTCTCGCGCGGGTGTACATGCATGATAAATCCAATGTGTTCTGGGCGGCTAGGCTTGGCAGGGTGCGCTCTGGCCAGCTGCACCGTGTGTACGTGGGTAGTCCTGTGCGGAAATCTTGCAGAAGAGGACAGCCCGACTAAGTTCAGGCTGGCTGCGATTTCTCCCTGCGTCTGTCTCATCCTGCGAAACTGTGACCTGGCAAAATCAGCGTCTCTAAACCACTTTGTGGTCCTGGCGTGGCTGAGAAATGAACACTAATGCACTGCATGGTATTTATAATAAAGCTTTCACTTGGAAACTAGAGTGAAGGCTCAGAAATCCCTCACAGCTTTCATGAGAGCGAAGCCCATTGATAGGGAGCTGTGTGCACACGCTAGGATAAACAGCTGCCAAGCTACACAGTGATTTTAATTTTTTTAATGCGTTTTTGGAACTCTTTTGCACCTCTCGCCATACACATCAGCGTGAGCTGAAAATAAAAGTGCAAACTGCTGTTTCTGACTTCGGTTGCGTGGACCGAAACCTTGGCATGTGCTTTGAACTTGGGTGCAGTCAATCGCTAATGAGTGCGTGGCCTGGGGTTTTGACGTGCCGATGAGTTTTAAAGACAGGGGTGCCCTCTTATGTAAGCGTTTAAGGTATTTTCATGGCTTATTTGTGCTACTTATCACATTATCTTACCTGGATTTGCTACGCCATTATACAAAAAGATATGTTGCGAGGGCCTGGGAGGAACTGGGCGAGAATCGATGACACTTCTGATCATTCTACTGATGAGTTGAATTAGACTCATAGACTTAAATTCAGCCATCCTCTGTCCAGGTTTTGCTGAAATCTCTGTAGAAAATGCGTAAAGAAATAAACTATAAAAGAATTAATTCAAACAAAGTGGGATTTTTAATACTTCATTTAAAGGGATGAAAATATTAAAATTGAGACCCATGCTTATGCATGCAGAGACTCTGAAGTCTCTCCTTAGTGCTGGTTTGTGGAGGAGAGACTGCATCCCTTCAGAAATGCTGAGCAAAAGCATTTTATGTGGAGCGCACACCTCACCACTGTCTTTGATTTCCCCAGGAGGCTTTTAAAATTATTCTTGGTGACAATTTGCCATCCTTGGACGAAGCCTCACTTCATTCCATCCGTAACCGTTCACGCCCCGCTCTTCTGTGCGAGCTTGGGAGCTCCATGGTATGAGCTGNGCTTATTTGTGCTACTTATCACATTATCTTACCTGGATTTGCTACGCCATTATACAAAAAGATATGTTGCGAGGGCCTGGGAGGAACTGGGCGAGAATCGATGACACTTCTGATCATTCTACTGATGAGTTGAATTAGACTCATAGACTTAAATTCAGCCATCCTCTGTCCAGGTTTTGCTGAAATCTCTGTAGAAAATGCGTAAAGAAATAAACTATAAAAGAATTAATTCAAACAAAGTGGGATTTTTAATACTTCATTTAAAGGGATGAAAATATTAAAATTGAGACCCATGCTTATGCATGCAGAGACTCTGAAGTCTCTCCTTAGTGCTGGTTTGTGGAGGAGAGACTGCATCCCTTCAGAAATGCTGAGCAAAAGCATTTTATGTGGAGTGCACACCTCACCACTGTCTTTGATTTCCCCAGGAGGCTTTTAAAATTATTCTTGGTGACAATTTGCCATCCTTGGACGAAGCCTCACTTCATTCCATCCGTAACCGTTCACGCCCCGCTCTTCTGCGCGAGCTTGGGAGCTCCATGGTGTGAGCTGATGAGGTGTGATGCTGTGGCGGTGGCCGCTGTGGCGGTGGCTGCTGTGGCTGCCTGGTGCCGGCCAGACTCAGGCTGAGCGGTGGGCAAAGGCAAAGCTGAGTGAGTGTTGTAGAAGAGCTGCTCTATAGCAACAATGACCTTATTGAGAAAGAGGTAAATAGAATCGTTTGAGGGTATCTGTTTTGCTTTTAATTTCATTAATAGTCTTGAATGTTTTCCTACAAGGATGTATCCTACAACATTTTTTTGTCCCAGGGTAGGGCAATTACTAGCAATGTCCTGTGATATGTGGTTAAATACTACGTTCTTTTTTTTTCCCCGTCTGCTCTGCAGACATCTGTGCTTTCATTTTTCTGTATGAATACCATTTTCCCCATGACTGAACAATAACCTATTGACCGATGAAGCCTTTGTGTGTACTCACCTGTCGCTTATCCTGGGGACTGTGGGAAATGCAGTTCCAGGATTTACGTTCTTTACAGCGAGCATCCGTTTTCTGCTGGTGATTAAAAAAATGTGTTACTCAAATTGCAGGTTCTTCTTCACTAGTAATTAAGCTGTTGTTTCGTACTGGGAAAAAGCTTTCATGCTGTGCAAGCCGCAGGGACTTCAGAGAGACCAGCATCTGCAATCTTAAAAGGGTATATTGATTGGTCTTTATTAATAGGAAAATCTCTAAGGAGAGGTGAAATACCTGAATTTTGGAAAGTTTAAAGAATCAAGTGTTTTAAAATCGTACAGAAACTAGGCAGAGTTCCCAGGTCATTTTTCCTAAATTCTACTCAAGTTTTTCACTAGACTGTATTTTGTGTTTTATAGGTGGATAACTTTTACTGAGCAAAGACATCTATCTTTGGAAAAAACAAATATTCTTTATAACTCCTTAATGAAAGCGTTTAGCAGTAATATTCATCTATTGAATACAGAACCATTTTGTTTCATGTGCATTGAACCAAGTGCAGCTTCAATCCTAAGTTTTGCAGGCAATGCAATTTGTCTTTAAACAACCCCAAGCAATCAAACCAGGTTGTCACTCAAGCTTAATATGATATTTGTGTGCACTATTGTTTTTTCTTTAGTTGTTTCATTCGAAGAGATTTTAGTCTTTTTATTTACCGAAATTAATGGAGCAAACACTTCTGTTGGGTTACTTCTCTGTGGGTGGGTTCTTCAGTTCTGTAGAACTTTGTTAGCGTGCTTGAAGTCAAACGCTAGCCAAGGCAAAAGGAGTTTTTATTTACTTCGCGTAGGTACGCATTATTACAAGATAGCCGAGAATAGTGTCATCTTTACATAGCCCGTTCTTAAGGGAGCTTGTAGAGCAAAGCCGTATTTTTCCTATTTGCAGAGTGTTTTGGGGGAGGGAGAGAGAACAGAGAGGGAGGTTTCTGTATGTTTTTCTAACTAGTCTTGGGGTTTCTGAATAGGAAATAATATGTGATTAAACATACAACAAGCCTTTTTGTGGCGAATAATGCCTCTGTTGACAGTATCTTTTCCTTGTGCTACTCAATGAAATCTGAGTCTGAAACCCAAACTACCAGGCCATTCTTTTCGATAACCTAATTTTCCCATTTGAAAGTTTTTTTAAGTAACTTAAGCCAGCTGACTCCTGGGCTCCATCACGAGAAGCGTGGCCAGCGGGTCAAGGGAGGGGATTGTGCCCCCTGCTCCACTCTGGTGAGACCCCCACCCTGCAGTCCTGCCTCCGGCTCTGGGGCCCTCGGCACAGGAGGGACATGGACCTGCTGGAGCGGGGGCAGAGGAGGCCACAGGAACGACTGGAGGGCTGGAGCACCTCTCCTACGAAGACAGGCTGAGAGAGTTGGGGTTGTTCAGCCGGGAGAAGAGAAGGCTCTGGGGACACCT
>VZSC01007012.1:333351-351135 GCA_013398225.1 Steatornis caripensis | reverse complement strand
CCCATCCCTGGGAACATTCAGGGTCAGGTTGGACGGGGCTCTGAGCAACCTGATCGAGTTGAAGATGGCCCTGCTCGCTGCAGGGGGGTTGGACTGGATGGCCTTTAAAGGTCCCTTCCGGCCCAAACCGTTCTGTGAGTCTGTTCTTGAAATCTCTCATAAAATTATATATAGTGTTTTGTCCTCATAGTTTTCTGATTAATATTGCTTTCTGTAGAGTCTCTGAATGTCTGGTGCTGTTTGTTAAATACAGTATATGGCATGTTCCTTGCATCGCATTATAAAATCCATATTTCTGTAGGCTAGAGATTTTAGGTTATTAAACAACTGTGGTCAAGGGTCTGAACACACTGACTTGTAAGAAATGTATCTATGCCCGCCAGTTGTGAACCTGCTAGTGCAGGATACGGGCTTTGTTTTGGTTGGGTTTTTATTTTGCTTATCCAATTTCCAAACTCGTGTTGTGATGGGCTGCAGGAACTCCTATCACTAAGCATCACTCACATTTGTTTAGATTTGGTGCTGCTGACTTCATGTTTTCATAGGCCCTGTCTAGCCAAGATTTGAAGTATCTTGTTTGCATTTGATAGCTAGCATTCGAGTTAGCATTCTGGGACCTTAGCCAAGGGCATGTGTCTTATAACATAACCATGACTGTAACATAACTGTGTCACAGACTTCAAGTCAAAGTACCGCTGCGATCATCTAATCGAATCTCTTTGGGACCTTGGTTCATAAGAGTTTTCTTGGCTGAATCTCTGATGTTCCCTTACCCTCTCACAGATAAATTGTGCAGACTAAACTCCTTGGGCACGGCCAGTATGGCCCAGCTCCCTAGTGCTTCTCACGGCCCATCCTTACAATGAGGTCTGTGCTAAGCAGAAAAGCATGCTCTGCAGCAGGAGAATACCGCAGGCTCTTCCTTCACGTTCCCGCTCCAGCCTAGCCACACTGCTGCCGGGCAGGCTGTGCTCGCCTGTGCCGGCCTCCCTAGGTCTCCTTTGGGATCACTGCTCAGCAAGGCTGGCTCTGCAGCCCCTGCACCGGCTGGGCTCTCTCCGGTCCCAGTTACACAACCTCCTGTGAGCCAAGCGTTGTTTGACTGCTTGCGCTTGGCTTACACAAGCATCTCGGTCGTCTCTGTGGCCTGTCGGCGTTATGCTTCAGAGCTCTCCTAGTTCTTTTCAAAGCGTAAAATTTGTTAGTGACCATGGGCTCTTTTTGCAGTTCTTTATAAAAATACAAATTGCTTTGTTAGGACAAAACCGAAGCCCTGCAGAACCACTTGAAAATCATCAAGAACAAGTATTTTTGTATGTGTAACATACATTTTGTGACTGATCACTTGCCCAGTTTTTAGTCAACTTATGTAAATGGCTCTTTCCTGTTTCATTCTTATTCTCAATGTGAAGCAAACACATTGCAGAAATCTGAGTTTATTATGTCAATGCTATTATCTTTGTCAACCCAAACATATAATCTCGCTGGAAAGTGGCCAAGATCTATTTCTCTGAAACCCCTGTTGATGTTACCCTTTCACGCTTTGATGTTCTAGGGATGGGAAGTTAAATTTGTAGCTGTTAGTATGTTTTAGCTGACAAGCTAGTGTTATTCTTTTGGGCAGGGCGATAGAATGCCGAGCTTTGCAGGAAGGAAAAGAAAGAAAAAGGAGCTATTTTGTTACAAATGTGACGCTTTCAGCTTAGTTCTTAACTGTTACTCGAGGCTCTTAACGTATCCTGGCCAGGAGCACAGCGTTTGCCTTGGGTGTTTTCTAACAGGTTGTCAAGTGGTGTTAGGAATGCACAAAAAGCGACGGCTCTTTTCAGCATTTAAAAAGGTTCCCGAGTAAGGCATTTCCAAACTCCAGATAAAAGACTGCCCAAGTGTTCAGGGGCTGGCATACCCCAATTTGCAAAGTGTCTTTGTGGCGGTCAGAGGTCCCCGTCCCTGCTTTCCGAGAGTCTTGCAAGCACGCTTCAGAGGATGCTTGTTTCCAGTCTCTGAGTTGCAGAAGAAAAGATGGCCTGTGGGCTTTTTCTTTTGTCTTTGTGCTGTATCATTCCCACACATCTTTTCTTTTGGATCTTATTTCCAGCAACAGCAAGCACTTGGTCCTTTCTGGGGTGCTGTGGAACAGGGCTGGAATGAGAGCAGAGTGTTCTGGGGCAGCTCCGAGGCCTCAGACTCCTGACTCTCCAGGTGCAGTTTTAAGTTGGGTATTTGCAATAATATGGCCCTCTGCGAGGATTTGTTTTCAAAACAAAAAGAGCAAGTCGTGTTAAAGGACTATTTTCCTGTGCTGTCTTCCAGTGAGCTCCCCTAAAAGGTGCATAGTGAAAAATAGAAACAAGCTGGGAGGGGGAGACTGCTGGTTTTGGTGCTGCTTATCCATAGATCTCCAGGGCATACTGAGGAGCTCCTTGCCCATTTTTTATGTCCTAGAGATGCGAAACGTGGGCACAGAAGAATTAATGACTAGATGTAGGTGGCTCAGCAGGTCACAATGCGAGAGAAGAACTGAAAAAGTATATTTGCAGGATCCATTAAGCCACTGTTAGAGTTTAAATTAAGGTCTGTGCAAAGACCCATCACTTTTCTGTTGTCTACCTATTTTACATTCTTGCCCTCAGTATAATTAAGTTAGTGTGTCTGTACGTGGACATACATGCACATGTTTAGTCTTACTTTTGTGAAAACAAAGACATGAAAAGTTATGAGATGCTGAACGTGTGTCGAAAGCTACGTGCGCAAGTTCTTTTGCTCACCTGACTTGTGCACGGAGACACGTGTTTTCTGGGAAAAAAACCCAGTATGTACAGCTAAATAAAGGCTGCAGGCATTGGAGTGATAAAGGAGACGGAAGGTGAAAGTTATTCTCCGGCGTGGAGAGCTTGGGTGGCTGCTGCAGCCCCGGCCAGCGAGACCGAGGGGACCTCCTGACGGTCTCAGCTCTGCTTTCTGATGTGTCTTCAGGCCTTCACGCATTAGCCTGCATTGGATGGACAGGAACAAGTGAGAAATGGCTTTTAATTCTGCTTTTGTGTGACGAGAGGTGGTTTCTGTGAGAAGAGTGATCAAATTAAAGGTGTATTCATCGCTGTGTAAGAACCATGAGTTGAGGAACTCTGAAAATACCTTTCTACAGTCTGCTCCAGGCAGGGCTCTTCACGGTTGTTAGGCCAGCTGTCTGGTTTGCTGGGGAGCCTTGGGGGATTTTGTGGGTTTGGGATTGGTTTTTTTACTAATTTGAAGGTTTTTGAGGTAGTTTCCTAAAATAAATTTATTTAGCCTGTAATTAGAAACTGAGCCTGAAGGCCTGTTCGGTGGGTATCTTCTAGGATTGGTAAGGCTGCCTAACCTGTGGTTGAGTAGCAGATCCGACTCAGTTCGAGGGCTTAAGTTTGGAAGCGGAAAATATATGATCTGACCTGAATGATCTCCATTACAAACGTGATAACGTATTTCCTGTTACTGTATTTCTGCTTAGATAAAAGTTCAAAAGGGAATGGTTTGTTTTAAGCGACTTTTCTAAATTAGCATTGTTTAATGAACGATAAAAACTAACACAAAGTGAAAACGTTTAGAAGTCATTATATAGGTGACACATTCATGTTCTTCCACTCATAAGATGTCAGCGGATAGAAATGAATCTGGTTTAGCTGGAGCTCAGCTTTGCTACTGCTGCGAAGAAAATCTGAATCACTTACAAAGTATTCTACTGAAACTGTAAAGCCATGCAAATGTTTCTGTTGGGTCTTAGCAGATTTACCATTTTGACAGATTTTACCATTCAAAACGCCTACGATGCTGGAAGGTACACCTGTGGCTGTGCTCAGGTTACAGTGAAAATGTTTTATTATTGCCGCATGTTTGTGACTGTAACTGAGCATCCTATCCTCTGCTTAGGGTTACGGGTAGATTATAATTAATTCACTGGTAAGAATATTTCACTTCGGGTGTGGTTTACAAACTGAAGTACGGCATTGCTAGGTTATGGCAGGATGGGAAATGGTAGCAGTAACGGGATGAAAGCAAAATTTGCCGGTCAGAAAGGCAAGATTGAATGCTACGTGAGACATGCGCAGATTAAACGTGCCAGGGCAAAGCTAAATAAAACTTGCCTTGTTCTGCTAATTCTTTGTGCCGCGTTAGTTTTGGCTGGCAAAGCTCATTGACCAAACGAACATTAACATTGACACGCTGAATGGTAATGCGGGGTAAATAGCAAAGTTTTCAGTTTATCTTGCAAGGCTGAGAAAGGCGGCAGCGCTCCTCTGGCTGGGTCTACCCGTCCGCCCCTCTTTCTTAGGAAAAACAACAGTTTTGCTTAGCGAGCATGCAGCAAAGAGAAACCAAAGGGGATTTCATACCCATAAAATAAGTTATTTTGAAAAAGGAGAGAAAGAAGAAAAAAATGGAATGACTTCTCTGTGCATGCAAGCGCCCTGCTGCTGCAGCGGTCCGGAGACAGGTTTTGTCTGTTGTGTTATTCCCATACTATACCGAGAAGCGCCAGCCCTCTGAGGGCAGCGGCGTCTCCTCTCTTCCCTCCACGCGTTTCAGCTCTCTGAAGATGATTTTTGGGCAGCAGCCCTGACACGTCTCCTTCCACCCCTGCTGTGGCCCAGGCGGAGGACTGAGCCTCCAAGGGATGGCTGGAGCCACCTCCTCCTCTGGCTGGCTGCGTGGCGTATATGAGCCCAGCACTGAAACAAGGAGAATTTATAACCACGGTGATTAAAAATGCAAAGGCATCAGCCATTGTACTTGGAGGTATTTGCATCTTCTTTCTGAGTCTCCCAGCCTGCAACTCGTGCTCTTCCAAACCCCTTAGAAACAAAGACAGAAGTAGGAGCTCGCTACAGCTGGGACACAGGACCGGGATCATGGGCACATTGGTATTGGCTTCATCTGTTTGCGACATTGTCTCATAGCATTAGACATTTCGCATGCCCAGATACTGTATTTATGGGTGACATGAAGTAGGTGAAGCAAAATGTGTTTTAAAAACAGCACAAACTGTTGCATAAGCTTTAATGAACTCTAGGTTCAGAAGTGAATTCCCAAAACACCTATTTCTCATGATGCGTTTAAAATGCGATTCTTGGTGGTTTGGTTTTTTTCTTTTTCTCTAAAGGATCAGAGGTGGTCTGGTGTTACGGGGTTTCTCCAGCTTTTTTTCACGCACTGATTTCACAGTTTCCTTCTGAAAAAGCCATTTTGCGGGGCAAGCGTGAACTGTTTCTGGTATTTCATTTAAAATTATAAGCTTATGCGCAACCTGTGAAGCACTGGTAATTAAGAGAGTTAATGGGGTGCTACCTGCAATTAATTCAATTGCTTGTGACGAGAACGTGTTTGTTTAGCCATAGGTTACTGTGGTGCAGTTGTGTTGGGAGGTTCCATCTGTAAAATATGGTCTTTGCCCACGGCCGTGGGTGTCTTAGGTGTTTGCGTGGCTCTCGTGTTGAGATAGTTGTTTGAGATGTTGGTTCCCCTTCCTCCTGCGCATTGCAGGACGAGTTTTTTAAGTTCAGTAGCATACGTGAATCTCACTGTTCCTCCGCTGTAAGACTTTGACGTGTCCCTTAAGCAATTCAAAAAGTAGCAAGCTGTAGTTGTGTTCAGCAAAAAAAGCAAGCTCAGCCTTTTCTACAGTGCCAGATTTAGCCATAAAGATCCAAATTCAGCTCCGAATTGTCTGTAGATTTCTAGCACTGACTCAGGCAAATAAGTAAATCTCTCCCAGCCTCTTCTGTAGCTCCTGTTCACTGAATTGTGAGCTTCCTTGGGGGCAAGAGCCGCTTTTTATGCGTTTGGAAAATGAGTTACCACCTGGAAGCCTCGCTGTGCTTCTCTAATACAGCTAACAACTAGCAAGCCGCAACTTGGTGAAGTGTGCGGGGTGACTTGGCGAAGAAGAATGTTGGCTGAATGCTGAAGTGTAACGAAGCTGTAAAATTTCTTTCCTGACTTGCAAGTTGTCTAATGGCATCTGCTATTTGTTCACAGGGAGGGGATTTTCTCCTTTTGGATTGCTTTAAATGATATGTGCTTATATTTGAATGTACAGGGTGTGGGAATAAAAGGTCCTGAATGCTGTTAAAAACTTATAGCGTAGGCATAACAATAATAAAGGCATAGAGCTGGTACTTGAGAGCCGCTACTTCGGTAACTTTTGAGCTCTTCAGTCCTAGGTCCTGCGTGTGTGAGCCTGCTTTTGCTCCCACTTATGTCTTCAGGAGAAATCCTAGATTCCGCTGATAGTGGATTAGACAAGTCTTAATGGGAAATGCAGAAGGTGGTTGTGCTAAATGAGTAAAGTTTTCATTTTAAATACAAAAATTGTTTTTATTTTTTTTCTTCTAGAATGTGTTACTGCTCATTTTTGTTTCTACCGGCCTTTGAATTTTTAAAATTTGAGAACTTCTGTGAAATTGTGACGTTTCCCTGAGGAGGCAGTACTAATACAGAATTTAATGAATGAATACTCATATGCAGGTACCAGCTAACGTGTCCCGAGTTCGCTGTCAGGGCAAAGCAAGTTCTTGGCTTATGCTGCAGAATGTCTGGGAAGGGTGCTGCCTGTTCTGAACGAGCTGGGTGTCTCACTATCGAATTTGTGACTGTACGGCAGACCAGAACGGCACTTCTGTGCATTTATGAACAGTAAACAGACAGACAGCTACACTGGAGAAAGCTGCCCTTGGATCCAACTGCTGGTTTCGTATCTCAAGGCGATCTCTGATTAGAAGAGGAGTTGAGGTACGGGAGCACGTGTACAGATTTGGCACGCAGATGTGACGGTGTGATGATGCGAACAGATGTTCATTCTGCTGATTTAGGTATTTGATTTCTGTTCCTGTGTCAGAAGTGCCTCTTCAGTTTCCTTTTCTTCCTTGCTAATACGGGTAAGAGATGCTACAGCTTCTGCATGACCCAGGTGGGCCCTTCCCTCCACTTGCTGACCTATTGCTCCTACTTGCTTCACCAGACAGACCTTAATCTGTTCCAGAATGAGGACTTTGCCCTGTTCGGCAAAATTAAATCAGTAAATATAGCTATGTGAGTTTAAGCATTAAAAAACCCTCCAGCAACCCAACAACAATATTTATAGGCTATCTGGACGAAGTAGAAGTCCTTAGGCCAAGAAGTTTAGAAAAGAGATGCAAGTTGTGTGCCAGGGAAGGAGATGTGCTTGTGCAAATGCGTGGGCAGGAGAGGAGAGGGCTTTCCCATATCCTTAGCAAGGCTGTAACACACCAAACACACAGCTTGAACCTGTCGGGGCTGGGGAGGGATCTCACAAAATAGCAAAGGGTCTTCTCGGCGTGCGACAGCACAGCTTGGGCTGGCTGGCTGAAACCAGCAGTACTGCGGCCCGGGCTTGCTCACTAGCAAGTGTGAATTGATTCTTAAGTCATTGCCACTTATAAAGCGTTTAAAGTAGGTTAATTTTTTTTAACGTTAATGAAAATTCAAGACTTTAAAAGGAGGAACTGAAAGAAACACAGTGAAACTGCAAAGCAGCACAGCTTTCTAGTTTGGTAGCGGCTATGCTTCAGACCCTGCTCTTCCATGGTTATAGGCATCACTATGTTAAAAAATAATTTGTTGTGTGATCTTATTTTTATTTCTTTCATTTGATCCCCTTTCGTCGTGGGGTGAGGACCTAGTTTATTCCCAAATGTGTTAGCTGCTCACAAGTAAGTAGGCAAGAAAGTCGACCTCAGTTGTTAATCTTTCTTAGAAACCTTCTGAAGGCTCAGGTGAAAGTCAGTCTCTTGCTTGTATAAATTTCAAAGACTTAGTCAGAGCCCATATGTTACCACCTGGAGGAAATGATGCTTGAGGATGACTAACAGAACATGTTCCTGCTGTTAATTTGGGTGTCATTCCAGAAATTTAATTCGGGAGCTTTCCCTTGCATTTTGTTACCACATTTACTTACCAATTCCAGTCTTCACTGCTGTTCCCCGCTAAGGAACGTAATGAAGGGATACATTTTATGTTAGAGAGATACTTGTTCACCCTGGCTGCGACAGATAGGGAGAAGCAGAGAGCGTACGTGTGTTCTATTAGCAGAAATACGATTTACGCGTAGGAAATTCGCTTTAATGTAGCTTCCTGCTGCAAGCACCGTTTTACTCCGGTCTCTCCGAATGGGTGTGTAATTTACCAAGAGCGAGGCTATAAAGTACTAACGGGGAATTATTTCTTTCTTCCAGAAAGAAGTGAGTAGCTTTCAGTGGTTTGGTGCTGAAAGCTGACCGTGCAGTTAGAATCTGAATTGCAACAGGAAAGCTAGGACAATTAACGATGGCAAAGTAGCTTACAATTTGTAACCTCTTGTTTAATATCTGTCTGTTAGATTGCCCTTCATAGTGAAGGACAGGCTGTATAACCCTGACGCAATTCATGCTGATTTATCTGTATGAAAGGTGAAATCGTGGAGCCGTAAGCCAGCCGGGCTGTGTGTGTGACTGGACGGTGTCTGTGCGACTGGTGACGCTGTGCCCGAGATGCACCACGAATGCACGCTGCTGTGGTTTATCCCTGCAGAAGCACTCCGTAAGCGCGTCACCGCAGGAGCCCGGGGTAGCTGTCGTAATAAAATAGCAAATTCTCAACCCAGGGTGAAGGCAGCCGACCACGGATCGGTGTGGCTGCGCTGGAGAATGCCTTTTTAAACCAGCCTGCTTTGTAGGCTGCGTGGCAGGGGATGCGATCTTCTCGCGTTTTGTGCGGCTTGGTGCTTCCGTTGCTGCTGCGCGTGACTCTGGCTATGGCAGTGCAGTGAAGTAACAGGCAGCTGATGAGTTTGCATTGTGTATGTGTTTGCAAATCTGATGCATGTAAAGCTCTGAGGGTGAGAAGGCTCGTCGACACTGTGTCTGCTCCCTCAGGTGCTCTGATTCAAGCTATGCCACCAACAAAGTCTATACTGAAGCCTCTTAAGCTGACCGTTCTTCACAGCTTATCAAGAAGGAGAAACAAATTACATTTACAGATTCTTTCTTAGCAGTAACACGATCCGAGTGGCTGTCTCGCTTCTTGCTTGGTTCTGCTTAACTTCAGTTTGTCTGGAAAACTTGAACCAGCTCGGTCTGATGGCTGTGGACTTTGGAAGGTTGAAGTTTATTTTAGAAACCTTAGTGCTAAGTAGTAGGCTTGAGAAGCTTTCAGTTATTTCAAATGGAATTACAGTGTCGCCTCCTGAGCCAAGACTTTGTGTCCCAGTAAGGAGGGAAGGAGCCAAGAAGTGCAGGTGCCTTAAAAGGAGAGGCACCGTGTAGGTACCTGCAAACGAATATCGTTATCTCCCGGATCACAGTGAGAGGAACGTTTTCCAAGGTTCAAATCTCATGTCTTGAGGAAGTCTGGAATAGCAGTAATGCCCTAAAAGCAGCGGTGCAGACCGAGCAACGAGCTGCTTTGTCAACTCAGCGTGATGCCTCTGTTGTGCTCGTGAAGCTGTGGAGGAGCGGGGCCATCGCGTGGCGCTCGGCATCCCTGAGCCTCCTCGTTCAGCTGTACAATGTTGTACACATCTGCTGCTGCAAGTAGCGTGATGGTTGATGGTTCCTTGGGTGAACCTGGAAACTCACTTCATTCCCCCAAATTTCGATGGGTTTTGGTTATGCAGGGTGATGCATTAAATCCAGTTAAGTGGATAAACTTTCTTTGGCATGACCTTTCCAAAGGATCCTGTTCCTTATCTTAAAATTTGATGACTGAAGGTGGTTTCAGGCTTACGCTGTTACCTTGAGCTTAAGGACATTTTGTGTTGTGTGGATTATGTGATGGGGAATAAGTGTCTGTGACCCCGGTGATGGTTTTTTGGGGTTTGGCATAAATCCCAAGTGAGTCATGCAGTTAAGCAGAAGTTTTTGCTGCTTTAGAGTAGAAAACAGTTCAACTGTTAAGCCCTTTCAGAAACAGCTTGTGCTTTGGCCAACGACTCATGTGTCAGGTTCAACCTGGAGGAATTTAGGAAAGGTTGGCTGAGCCCTTACAGCACTGGCGACCCCTCCCGCGGCAGGGGACGCGGCGCGCAAGGGCAGCCATTCAGCCCTAAGTCCTGCTTATACATTTTCCCTGCCCTTGCGTCTGCTCTCAGGTGTTAGTACCGGGCCCAGGCTTTCTGCTGAGAAAGATGCTCAGCTATCATTCTCATGGAAAAGAAAAAAAAAAAAATCCAGATTCTTTCTCCTATTGTTATATATAAAACCTATATTTGTCTTCCAGAATCACTTTGTTGCAATTGCCCAGCTTGCAGCCCTAGTACTTTGAGTTCAGACAGCAGCCCAGATGATCCGGTGCTTGTAATGTGTAGAATATACAAAATATGATTGCCTGCAGTGTCTGAAGGGTATTTTTAAAAGTTACCCTTAAAGTAGCAGTGGAAAATTTCTCACAGTGCTCAGAAATCTGGAAATGAGAGTCAAGGGGTATGCTATTACTTTTTTTTTTAATTAGAAGGTTTTTAAAAAACTGCTGGATCTGTGTCACCGCCTCTTCCTTTCTCTGCTTGTCCACACTCTGTTCTTCCTGCTCACACAAGGACTTGCTCTTTTTCCTTCTTAATAGCAGTGTGTCTGATTTATTCTACAGGGTATAAATTAAGAGGAAACTCAGCAGCAGGGGAAGAAATGATGGATTTCCAAGCAATTCTCAGGCTCTTCTGTCCTGGCTCATTAGACAGCCTGGTTGGCTTTTTTCTTTTCTCCTTTTCTTCTTTTTTTTTTCCTTTTTTAACTTAGAAAAAACTCCGTTGCTACAGAGCAGCAGAAATCCCACGTTGCTCTCGGCTGTTGGGGTTCAGGTGCTGCTGCCCGCGTGTCCTCAGCAGCGCTGCTGGGCGCGGGGTGCTCCCGGCTGCCCCTGGGGATCCGGGCACGGGCCGTCACGGGTCACCCCGCTGTGCTGGCCGTGATGGCTCCTGTTGCTCAGGGCAACGTTAGCTCTGATGCTGCTCCATAAAATGTAAAGGAAACTGAGAACCTCCTCAGCAGCGGTGGTGTGAAATGGAAATGCCTCCCGGTTACACACGCGTGCCGCTGGGGAAGCAGCTTTTGTGTCTTCCAAGAACCGCTACAGCATCGTTGTTTCAACCCTTGTTTTCCTCTGGCGAAGTCTCTGTGTAAAGCTTGCTTGTAGCCATGGAAATTCTCATTCCTGTATTGAGTTCTTTGCGATCGCGGATGAGGGCAGGCCCTCCAAATGGCAGTGGCCTGATCCCTCTGCATCTTGGTTACAAATAGGCTGGGTGCAATTTAATTCACTAGGTATTTGCTCTTATAAACGTGCGTAAGTTAACCCAGAAAAGGAAAATGTCTGAGGTTGAAATATGAACTAATTAATCTTAGTGATTTGTTCCTGTAAGTAAGAACAGTTACACAATTGTGCCTTTTAAAGAATGAAAAAGCTTCATTTCTAGGGCAGCGGAGGGAAGTGCTCCCAGCCCGATCAGCCATGCGGAGGAGACAAAACAGGTGGCAACTGGTTTCGGTGAAACTCCGTTTTGCTCTTTTACACCGTCTGAAGAGCTGGAGTGTGCACCTGAGCTGTTTGTTGTAGGGGTTTCCATGTCANTTCCAAGAACCGCTACAGCATCGTTGTTTCAACCCTTGTTTTCCTCTGGCGAAGTCTCTGTGTAAAGCTTGCTTGTAGCCATGGAAATTCTCATTCCTGTATTGAGTTCTTTGCGATCGCGGATGAGGGCAGGCCCTCCAAATGGCAGTGGCCTGATCCCTCTGCATCTTGGTTACAAATAGGCTGGGTGCAATTTAATTCACTAGGTATTTGCTCTTATAAACGTGCGTAAGTTAACCCAGAAAAGGAAAATGTCTGAGGTTGAAATATGAACTAATTAATCTTAGTGATTTGTTCCTGTAAGTAAGAACAGTTACACAATTGTGCCTTTTAAAGAATGAAAAAGCTTCATTTCTAGGGCAGCGGAGGGAAGTGCTCCCAGCCCGATCAGCCATGCGGAGGAGACAAAACAGGTGGCAACTGGTTTCGGTGAAACTCCGTTTTGCTCTTTTACACCGTCTGAAGAGCTGGAGTGTGTACCTGAGCTGTTTGTTGTAGGGGTTTCCGTGTCGCTAATGCAATCCAGGCAGCTCCGTAGGCTCCTGCTGACCTGTGGGAGGAGGAGACGGGCTCTGCGTGCTCTTTGCAGGGTTGCTTTGTGGCCTGGGGCTTACGGTAAACTCTCTGGAAGCTGTCTAGGAAAACCGGAGTGGGAGAACATGACATTCCTTGCGTTTCTAATCCAAGTGAATCGGTTTTGCCGTGCGGCTGCTGTGCAGCCTGCAGAAAAGGCTGAAGGCTTTGCGTCCTTCCTTTGTCAACGTTAAAGGAAAGTCTGTAAAATCAGGCAGAACAGCAATCAAATAGGAAAATTTGCTTGTTTGTTTTTTTGAGGTGGTATTGATTTAGTTTGTCCCTAGAGAAGTGGGAAGGGCGGTAGAACCCAGCGCGGCTCCTAGGGACCTCACCTGACGGTCGCTGCCACGGCTTCACGGCAGCACCGGTGGAAGGGGCTGAGCGGTCGTGGCTGGAACAGGCAGCAGAGCCTTAGTGGGGACGATCTTCGTACCTGGAAACGACATCGTGTGTGTGTGTTCATCACTCGGATAACGATCCTCACAAAACCTAACTGAGTAGTAAATAGCTCTGTGGTGATCCGTCAAGCCACAGGTGTGTTTATGTTGCCTGAAATATTAATGCTGTCGTGTAGTGTAGCGTGGCACAGGAGCGTCTTGGTTCGGAGGCGAGTCTTTGTGCTCTTGACACTGGATTTAAGGCGAGTGCCCTGGTTTGTGCACGCTGCTCATGTCTTGCATAAAAGATTTTATAATTTCTCTTGATACAAGCATAAAACACATCTGAAATTCTGAATACCCTAGCAAGGCAGCGCCTTAGTTTCTGTCCATTCGCTGCTAATGATGTCTTATTTTGGATTATAGGACAGAAAACTCACAAAAGTAGAGAGGCAGAGATTTAAGGAGGAAGCAGAAATGCTGAAAGGTCTACAGCATCCAAACATCGTGAGATTTTATGACTTCTGGGAATCCTGCGTAAAAGGCAAAAGATGCATCGTGCTGGTTACCGAATTGATGACCTCTGGAACACTAAAGACGTAAGTACTGCGCTCCTGGTGAGGAGGCTAAGAATAGCGATGGAAATTTTTAGAAAAATCCTACTTTCGTATTCTGAGAAAAGGCACCTCCAGATAAAAGAAAAAAAAAATGGATCTGTTCTCTGGTGCCTGTCATTTGTCCCCGCGTTTGAACTGCATTGATTTGACAGGAAGAATTTTGGCCTCCATCTCTCTTCGCCTGCTCTCCTGTTTTGGTTATGCAACGAGAAGCAGCTCTCTGGTGTGTTGCATCTTCTGCTTGTGACGTTTTAATTTGTCGGGGTGTGTTTTTGTGATTGCTTTTGCGCTTGTATTTGCATGTTTTGTTAGAAAATTCAGATAGAATAGCACTTGAATGGTAGGATCTCTTTTTGAAGCTGAAGGTGCTCCAGGTTATCTACTAAGCAATACTAATTAATAGCTTTTGGTACTGACAGTCGTGTTGAGGTTGATATACAACAGTTGGCATGAATTCTGGAACAGATTTTCAGCCCCAGTGGGAGCAGTACTCATCACTGCATATATCCAGTGTGCTACTCTGCCAGCGCATTAGCAGGTTTTACGTTTTTCCAAAACGCACCCTCCCGGTCAGTGTTCTAGGGAAACGGAAAAAACGCAGGTGCATGGTGCAGAGGGCAGAGTCTTGTGGTTAAAACTGAACTTCGGTATTGTTGTGATTTGAATATATGAAACATATTCTAAAACTGTGCTCTGCATGAAGCGAATTGCTATACTATTAGACTTGCAAATATTTGGCTGCATTTGCACCAAAAATGCTTATTATCTTCCTCCCTAAAAATGAACGCTCTAATTCCTCCTTTGAAAAGATCTATTTCTTTCAGTTTTGTGATATTTCTGAGCTGCTATTACGGCATC
Source organism: Steatornis caripensis (assembly GCA_013398225.1). NCBI lineage: Eukaryota > Metazoa > Chordata > Aves > Caprimulgiformes > Steatornithidae > Steatornis > Steatornis caripensis. The sequence goes on along the minus strand of VZSC01007012.1, from coordinate 337,109 downwards.
TAATAAGGGGCTTTTATCCAGAATGGAGTTTCAGCTGTTAAAGCCCCTAGAATCTCGAATAACGCTTCATTTTGTTTAAACCTACTTCTGCGTGTGTTTGTGCTGTAGGTATCTGAAGAGATTTAAAGTGATGAAACCAAAAGTCTTGCGTAGTTGGTGCCGGCAAATCCTGAAGGGTCTTCTTTTCTTGCACACGAGAACTCCACCGATAATTCACAGAGACTTGAAATGTGACAATATTTTTATTACTGGACCAACTGGATCTGTGAAAATAGGAGACTTGGGTCTGGCAACCCTCAAGAGAGCTTCGTTTGCCAAAAGTGTAATAGGTAATATTCCTGTTCTTCTTGCNCTTCTTTTCTTGCACACGAGAACTCCACCGATAATTCACAGAGACTTGAAATGTGACAATATTTTTATTACTGGACCAACTGGATCTGTGAAAATAGGAGACTTGGGTCTGGCAACCCTCAAGAGAGCTTCGTTTGCCAAAAGTGTAATAGGTAATATTCCTGTTCTCCTTGCCTTGCTTCTGTTGATACAGTGGTTGTCTTTTTGATATCTTTCTTTCACGTTTCGCACTAGTGGTTTTTTCACTTATAGGTTGGTAGTAGAGATTAAAGTGGTTTTGTGACTGTGCCCTTCATACCGCTATGAAAATCTCAATCAGTAGGAAATGGTACGGTGGCTTCCTCTTCTCCTTCCTTCTGTATAACAATGGTAAACCCCTTTTTTGAAATATTACTCGGTACCTGCAAATCCTTCTCCTCTCTGCTTCAAAAGGAGCAGGAAGGGTTCTCAGCAGCTTGTGTGCAGCATCGTCCTGAGAATGTGCCTGCTGTGGGGAGAGAAGAAATGAGGGAGGAGAGGGCAGAGGAAGGCTGTCCTGCTCTCTCCCTAACAAAGGAGCGCTGCACAAGCTTGGGAAAGCCCCCACGAAGTCTTCTGCTTCCAGTGACGCTGGAATAGGGACGGTTACTTTTGCTGAAGGGAGACGGAGTGGTGCCCCACGGAGCTGGGCTTCTCTCCTTAGCAGAGAGGTCGCAGGGGAGCTGTCTGGCTGGACCATCTTAGCCCCGTTTACTGGGGCAGCAGCAAAACTGCAGCGACTGCAGAGCTCGGCCCTGCCTGGACACCGCCCTGACAGTTTCCTCTGAAACCACAGCTGCAATTTACTAAAAATCACTAGGTAACGAAAATAAAAGAAATTTCCACTAGGATATGCTAGAGCTGGTGCCTTTAAGTGGTCCCTGCGTGAGGAGTGTGAGAGCTTGGGTTCGCTTGAACTGCGAGGAGGACGTTTGCGGAATGACTGTTGAAGGATGTCGTTTCCTGGCGAAAGTCTCATTTGAGGTTTTCCGTGTAAGTGCAATGTTTTCCTGAATCCTCGAGCACTTCTGTGTTTTTTACCCAAGTTTCCATAGCAAATCTCCCTTGTTAAGATCTGTAGGTGACGGTTCTAGGAAGCTGCGTATTCCTGAGAAAGGATGCTGGAAGTGGGGGAAGTTACCGTGCATGTAGTAGTATTTCAGCTTACAATACAAATGGAAATTAGATTCCAGGTAATTAGAATCAGCAAACTGATAGTGACAACCACTGTTCTCTTACTGTATATGAGAATAGCATCGTATCTTTCAAGCAGTAGTTGCTTAAATAATTTTTTTGGCATCTCAAATTTTCAGAGATTATAATCCTTTGCAATTATTTGTACACAAGTATGGGCCTTGATGCTTAGGGAGCCCAGTGTCGCTGAAGTCAAAATGATACAAATTTTGGACATGTGCTTGGCTGCCGTGGGTCTGCTTAACATTGCTGAGTTTAGTGAAACACTGTTGGTTTGTACCTGTTAAGGTTCTTTAGTTTTTAACTTCTAACAACTGGAGCGGGTTTTTTTCTTTTGAGGGTCAGTATTTCTTCACGTAATTTTTTTGCAGGGTGACAGTTGTCCACGGGACATAACGCAAGAATAGCAGTCATACTGCTGCTGGCAATGGTGTGAGTAACACCAAGTTTTTGTAAAATCGGTCGTTACCACAACACCGTCAAAGCACACTCGGGTCTAAAAGAGTCTTCCATACTTAAAGAAGGTCTAAAAGAACTTCCATACTGAGAAGGGCTGCAGGTTGCTGGCAAGGCGTCTGCATTCGCTTTGGCAATATAACAGAGTTTATCTTTTTCGTGAGTCGTGCTGCTCCAAGGAAAGAATTAGGAGGGCTTGGAGACGCTGGTGGGATGAGTAATTCTGCCCCCTCCATAGTGTAGTAGCTTTAAGGAATATTAGTAGCTGCAATTTTACATTGCTCTGAACGGAATGAAGCCAGAATGGCTGAGGTCCAACTGTTCCCTTGCTGTGATCATGCCATCGCTGATGCTCATCTGACCTTGCGGTGTGTCTCTGCAGGGAGCCGAGCCAGGGCAAAACTCCCTCTGCCAAGAGGAGTTGGATAGACGATGAGCGGCGTTACATCTAGGTGGTCTGTTTTGTTTGAGAATACTTGTATGTATTCCTTCCCAGTCCCAAGGGATGGGGGGAAAATGTCGTTTTCATGCTATTTTGGAACGGTGTCAAGAATTTAATTTGCTTCTTAGACTATTGCTATCACTTTTCCAGATTTGCTTTAAATGCTCCATAATTCATGAGATTCACTCCTGCCTCTGAGTCTTTTTTCCTTCTAAAACAAGGTAGCAGCTCCGAAAAACATTCTCTCTGGCAATTGTTAACCGTTTCAGAGCAGCAGCCGCCGCCTGTGTGACAGCGGAGAGAAAAAGCCCAAAGAGCAGGCACTAAGTTAATCTTTCACGGCATGAGTCCGGCTGATTTACAAAGGCGGAAGGAATGAGTGTCATTGAAGTGGAAGGACCATAAACAAGGGGAGAGAGATCGATCCCAGATTTTGCAAAACAAGTTTTACAGAAATGCTTGTGCTGAGGCTTGTTTGTGAGTTAGGCCAAGTCTACTTCAGAAAACGTGCCAAAGCAGCGTTTTTACTGACAGACACTAATTTTGAGATGTCATTTATGTTGCCATTAAAAAAAAAAAGGCTTATGTCAAGTCCGCAAACATATGAGAACTATCTTTTCCCTGGTATATATTACTTTAACTACAGTTGTGTCTATGCTGCTGACGTGGAGACGTCATAACAGAAATCTAAGGGACCTACCAGGCTGCCGCGGGGCTCGGGGGCTGCAGTTTGGGTGCTGGGGTGGCTGCTGCTGGGCTGGATGGGCAGAGTTTATCCGGGTCCTTCATTTGGTCCGAGACTCTCGTGTTCCTTTTGACATCCCGGTGCTCACGGCTCGCTGATCCTGTCCCGCAACACACGGCTACGTTGATCTCCCTTCATCTTTTCCAAGTGTTTAGAAAGGAAATCAATTAGTTTTGACTCCTAAGCATAATTTATGTTAGAAGATACAGTTCCTGGAATAAATTACTTAAGCGTTAGTTGTTTTCCCTTTTGCTTTGTAAGACCTCATTTTTCAGAGTAGTTTGCTGTGCAAACGTTGCAGGCGTTGTAAGTCGCCGCTTGTCATAAAGCTGCGGCTTCCCGTTATGAAGCAGGAAGTACAGTGCTTCACTTAATGTTCATTCAGTTGCCCCCTAATCCCTGCTGACTAGGACCTTATTCTGTGAGTAGCCTCACGGATTTGTCCCGCCAAACCAGTGACAGAAATATGTTTTATGTGTGACTTTGTAGGTGATTTGTGATACTACTTGCTTTCAAAGTGCTGTCTGCTGGGTGGTTGCTGGGTATCTCTGG
>VZSC01007012.1:286030-333136 GCA_013398225.1 Steatornis caripensis | reverse complement strand
GGGGGGGGGGGGAAATAAATGCGAATTTGCATTGATAAAAACAAGAGCCAAGGTTCTCGTTTTTTCTCTCCTTTTCACCTCCGCAAGCTTCTACGTGTCCCTCTGCCCACCCAGAAAAAGAAACCATTTCATGACTTCCAGTATGGTGAGGGCATGTGCCATATTGTGCCATATCTCACTCTCCTGTTAATTTTTGGAATTTTCATACTTTTTCTTTTTTTTTTTTCCCACCTTCTTACCCCTTGTATTACTACCAGCAAACCATGAGTATGTTAGGATGTGTGTTGACTTTGGGTTTCTTCCATGGGGGATGCTTGAGCTTATTCTAGTTACTTCCCTCTTTCGAAATAATCTTGCGTGCACCCTTACGCAGCTGTAATGGGCACGCTTCTTATGGGCGAAAAAGACTGCGGTTAAAGCTATTTAGACTTTATCGAAAACTTACTTTCTTTTTGTGCTTGTCTGTGTAGGTACACCAGAGTTTATGGCCCCAGAAATGTATGAGGAACACTACGATGAATCTGTGGATGTCTATGCTTTTGGAATGTGCATGTTGGAAATGGCTACCTCAGAATACCCTTACTCAGAATGCCAGAATGCTGCTCAAATTTACCGGAAAGTAACCTGTGTGAGTAAATGTCCTTCATTTGTATTGAGATTTTTGTCATTTGAAGGCTTAAAAATGTATTTTGACGAGGTGTCAGTACTGTTGAATGTGTAGTGTGTTGTAGACGTTGGGGTATCTCAGCTCGGGGTTACACAAGCGTGCTGCAGGTTTTATCTGTAAGCTTGCAGCTCCGTGGCTGGGTTGTGTTTGGCCGTACTGCAGCTGCATAAAATATTTTCAGTAATCTTTGTTGCCGATTTCATCTCGGTCAGCCAAAAATATGTAAACCTTGGGAAGAGTGAGCAGGGAAGAATCTTTGCTCCAGTCTCGCCTCCTAAGTGGGGACTCCTCAACCTCGATCAAGTTTCCCCCAAGACTGAAAGGACTAACTTGGGTTACAGCCTGAATACTTCTTTATGTGGTGGAGGGTGTTTGATTCAGATTTCCAGCACGGATTCTCTGTATGTATAACAAACTATCTGAGGATATAGAAGGGAAAAGATAGCAATGTTTAGTTCTGGAGTCAGCCAGAGGAGCTTTGCGTGTGCATTTTGGAATTCTGCAAGTCTGGTAATCCCCAGACAGGAACCATGGAGATGGATTTGCTGCATTTTCAGGTGAGGCTAGGCCGAAGGAGAAGCCACTCTAAAACAATCTCTACACTAAATAAAATACCCTCTCCAACACTCTCACCTCTGGATGATAAATGTATTTGTCTACGTGAGCGGTACTGCAAATGCCCGAAAAAAAACTCCTGAGTCTGTAAGATGCTGTCAGATTGCAAATCACTGACTGCAGAGAAATGAGACTTGCCAAAGGCTTTGGCAGCTGTGGTTATGTTCTGTTCTACTTGGTTAAGTGAAATCAAGAGTTACAAGAGGTTTTTTTTTTTTTTCTGGGATAGATTATGTTGAACAGACTGGTTTGTCAAAGATTTTCCCAGGTACTTCTTTCCATCTGGTTGCTACAAAAGAGCACAGCGAGCTGTATGGTTTGGTCCTCGTGCGTCACCAATAGATGCGATCTGCGCGCTCGGGATGTGAAGAGGGTTATCCTCTGAAGAAAGCTGCAATAAAATTTGCAAAAATTATAGCTACATTTAAGCTTGCTTTTATTGCTTTGACCTGTAAGGTAGAAAGAGTAGTTAGGCTTCCATAGCAGACATTTTGTGTGGATCCATCTCTAAGTCTCTGAAAGTGTGATCCCCAGATTAGTTTGTATTCCTCTTATCCCACTGCTTCTGATGAGCAAAAATCTTCCCAAATGAAACTTAGTAATAACTGTTTGATTTTTGAAAGGTGCTTGAGACCACTTGCCTTCTCCAAGAGGTTTGGTGAATCAGGCTGGTACAAATACGGTCCTGTGAAATCCTGCAGTCAGCAAACACCGCTCAAGGTCAAAACTGCGTTTTCTGGTTTGCTGTATGCTGGTCTCTCACGCTGGATGTAGAGATGGCTTCGACAGATACCCAAACACTCGCGTGTGCCGGGCGATGGGTTTACATGTGATTTAACTTTTGTAGGTATAGTTTGTATTGTTCGATATCTGGCTTTTCCCACCACTGAAGACCGGGATGCCGAGGAGTTGGGGCTCTTGTTGTAGATTGCTGAGCTAACCAGCTGTGATGGCGCTAACCTGGCGGGAGAGGGAGGATGGAAACGGTGCGGGAGCCTGTGTTTAAAAGTTGCGGTCAGTGCCACGAGACATAGGAGGGTGTCCCCGCTGGAAATGAGAGCGATGCCGTGACTTTCTGAAAGCAGGACACATCTGAAGAGGGGAAGCAGCTTTATCCCATTTTTGTGTAAAGCGTTGCAAGCTGACGTTTGTAGCTTGGGAAAGCGGAATCTTTCCCAGTGGACTGCAACCTTGATTTCTGGTAGTTTAACTCTTCTTAGCTATGGGTTGAAAACAACATGCTACTCGGAAATAATTTAAAAAACCAGAGAGGCAGCGGAAGCTGCTCACCAGTGCAGTTAGGTTCATCGCTATGGCTGGAGCAGCTCCCCGTGGCGCTGTAGTGAAGGGAGTGTGTGCAGAGATGGGGCTGCTGGTTTATTGACTGCAAGCCATCGCGCTCTGCACCACGGGCTGGCTGGACGCACGTGCCACATCTGTTCAAAGAAGTGAAATAAGTTTAATGGCTCGGTGAAGTGGCTTGCCTGAACGCTTATGAGGATGGCTGCTTGTTCCACGTCGTTATTCCGTGGTGCTTTATCATGCTGTTATTCCGCTCGCTCCTCTCCTACAAGGAGAAGTACTTCGTTTGGCACAATGGCTTGTTGGCTTCATTGCGGTATGTAGTCCTTCGCATGTGCTCTAAGCGCCATCTTGGTAGGTAGCTTAGGAGACATCTCCTTAGGCTCTAGAGCTTCACACGGTGACAACAGGAGTCCAGCCTAATTTAAGGCTCTGGGGCCTTGTCTGCTGAATGTGATACCGGGTGCCCTCTTGGTCTTGTGATCCTAGCTACTGCACGGCTTTGACGAGAAGTGTGGGGCGTGTTGCCTGCTGCGTTGGACGGGCGTTGGTGAGCAGCGTGCCTCGTGTGTTTGTGGAGCTGCCATCGCGCTTAGCTCACGTTAAGGCAACCTTCGGGTGTGTGTATGCATTTAGAGCCACAGATAATATAGATGTCTTCCTTGGCTTCACGTACCCAGAGAAACTCTGTGTACAACTCTTAGCCATCTGGAATATTGGTAATTAAGACTTCGTAAGACTCCTGAGCCTCATTTATCAAAGCAATATCCAAGATGGCAAAGAATAATGATGAATCGGAGCATTCCTAATTAGATGTTGTATTTCAATTTGCAGACTTAAATAGCCATTTTTTTAAACACTGATGAAACCTGAGCCGACTCGTTTTCAGTGGCAATAACCTTTACATAGTGCAGGATTATATGGTAAATTATTATAACGTTGAAAAACTGGTCTTATACTAGCAACTTTAGAGAGATGAAAAATAATGCTTATCATGAACAAGTAATGGTGGATAAGCTGTCAAAAGGTCACTTTATTACTTGGAAGGGATATGTTTGAAACAGAGCTCTCTAGCGGGGAGAGCCGAGGCAGAAGGTGTCGGGTACAGGCGCGGAGGGTGAGCTCGCTGCGTTTTCCAGCTGAACTCGGAGCAGTAAGAGTGGGAGCAAAGGCGCTGGGCTTCCTAGGATGGAAAAATTGGCGTTACTGTCGTTCCAAGGAAAGGGTTAACCAGCTCCCCGTGGAGAGGGAGAAAGCCCTGTGGAGCTGCACCAGCTGTCAGACGGGGAGGAGGAGCAGGGGGTGGACCTCTGGGCCAGGGTGCAAGAGGAGCAGGGGCGTGCTGGGGTTGGGGGGGATCCCAGAAGGAACCTCTCTCCTGGGCACCGCAGCTTCCCCGGAGGAGCTGCATCTGCAGAAGAGCTGGCGACAGCAATGGACCCCGCTTCCACCTGCGTGAGTCGCCCAGCCGGCGCCGTGGGGGCCGAGGGAAGGTGCTGCTGGTGAGGTGTAGGCGTCTGGGGTGTGCGGTCCCTCCGCCTTGTCCTCAGCCATCAGCGAACGGCGGGGTCTGCCCTGTTAGCTGGGGCAGTGACGACTGCCGGACAGCAAAACTTTAAAATCACTTTTCATGAAGAGTTAGCGTTGGTCACGCAGCAGCTATTGCTAGCGTTGGTTTTAACTCGACTGAAATACAGTATAGAAATAGAGCGTAGATGAAAATCCAGAGTTTGAATTACACCGTTTTCCTCCCGGTGTGAGGTGAGGTTTGGGGTTCTCACTAGAGCAGACGGTGGCCCTGACCTTCTCAGATGAAGGGGGTCAATGGTGCGGCGCTCCTGAACGCTGCCACGTATTTCAGCTTGTCAGTGAGAAAGTTATTACGGAATTACCCTGCCTTGGGCTCAGCATCGTGATGGCAGCTGCCGGAGGCGCTTAATAGAATCTAAACGGGTTGGAATTGCTCACTAGTGTTTGCATCAAGCAAGAGATAGCTTGCTAGTGAAGGTACGATAACCACCTTATTCTTCAGATTGCCTTTAACCTTACTTTGGATTACGCGGGGCGGCGCGTTCCCTCTCCTGCGCAGCACAGTCAGCGGATTGCTTTGGGTTTGTCGTTAGAATATCTTTCAGTTGTTTCTACTGTGTCCTAATACTCTGTCAAACTCTGGGCTGCTGATAGGATGTAAGGTACGTCTGAAGTCAGAGCTGGTCCGGTCACGTGCGCTGGGAGTCGTTATTGGTATAGAAAATAGAAACATTACCTTTCTGAGACATTACTGTTTTGTTTTAAAATACTACGCACTTCTGTAGTGTAAGATTATTACGCTTATTTATTTCAGTGACCTTTTATTCTACTCGACCTTATTCTAATGGCTGAATTGCTGCTTTAGTTTTCCACTCGTGTTTTTACATGCGTGTGTTACATGCGTGTATGTGACAGTCCAGGATACAGTAGCAGTCGTTTCCCAAGTGTACAGAGGGGCTCATTTCATTGTCAGATGAGACATACTTGTTACGACCCATCGCCTCTCTCTCTGTCCTATCAGCCTGAATTCTGGAGTTTAAACATCAAAAAAGTGGATATGGAACATAAACAGAAAATACGTATTTTGATAAGCAACAGGTCCAAGCCACATTTGCTGCAGTTAACTTTGGAGTGATTTCCTGGTCAGCGTATTTGCAGTGACCTTCATTCTGATGCCATAATCTCATTTTTCACGCATAACTTGATGGTTTTTCTTAGTCAGATTTTTTTTTCTGTTTAATCATTCTGCCAAGTGATTTTGATGTAGACAATAGTGATGAAACATCAGAGTCCGTGACCTTCCCATGCAGCTCCAGCCTGATGTTTTCTTACTGATGCGCTGCAGAATGCCCAGCAGACCAGCTGTGTCTGCTGAGGTTGGTGGCGACCTCGTTGGGTACAGCAGCACAAACCTGTGCTTTGAAACCACCCACATGTTTATAGCGTTCTGTTTTGCATTTTAAGTTTTCATATTTCTTTTTTATGAATGCATTGAATGTTTTCTCAGCGTTTGCAGGCTATGTTCTATGTTGCTCGTACAGATAGAATAAATGTTCTAGCTGTAGCACAGCAACAGCAGACGATTTTAGGAATGTCATTGCATTGACTATTTGTGTGTTTCAGATAGCCTCTTAGATCTGCAGATGATCTTCTGAGATTAGCATTAGGACTGAGGACCATTTTGCAGTGAAATAGAGATGTGTTTATAATCGCACACAGCGATCTCACTGCTGAATGTCACGGAACAAAATCCGGAGAAACCTGAGAACTTTACCTTCCCTTCATTGACTTCAGAGAGTGTGTGGTAGGGTGGAATCTCAGTTGGAAACATGGCTTGAGCTTTTTGGAAGAAGAAATTTTTTGCTTTTCTAGGAACTACGTGAGTCTGGAGACTTCAGGGAGAAGCTGAAGTTTTAGTCCGAAGCAGACTATATCTACACAGGGAGGGCACCTCCTACGTGAAAGGAAAGCCTTTGGTAAAATTACTGACACGGGTCAGACTTAACGTCTACCTGTTTGGCATACGCTCTGCATCTTACAAAGCGTTACGTGTTCCTCTTTCATAAGTGTGCTCTGCTGATGGAAAAATGACAAGCGACTACTTTTAGAGCTCTGAAAAACAAACTTCCCGTTTTTGCCCCCAGCGTGGAGGTTGAAACTTCAAAGTCCTGTATGTGCCTGACTGTAGACTCAACTATCTTATACTGGAGAGCAATGTATGTCAAATCTAATCACTTCAGGAAGAAGGTGAGGAGACTTGAGTTGTGTTCGGGGATCCAAAGTCAGTCGTCCCGTTTGAGACAGAAATTCTTCAAAGGGGAGGTTATTTGATCTTCTCTCATTTTGCTCTTGGATTATTATTTTGTATTTTTTTTTAGCATTTAAAGAATTTATATGAAAACATCCCCGTGCACCTTATGTCAACCAGTTAGCCCTACATTTCAGATGCAGTGGTGTTGAATTTACTTTTGTTTACGAGACGGCTGTATGGTTTTCAAACCACCATGGATAGTTCCTTAGCTAATACACATCGAACTTTGGGGCCCTGTTTCTTTGGGAATGCTCAGGACAGATGGCTTTTGTATAAATGATTAAGATGATTCCTTTGATTGCACACAGAAACCTGTGTTTCGCATAAACGCCCTTCGTGGACAGGCTCGTAAGCATCAGGGCCCAGTGCTATAGGGAGAATTTGCAGCATTACAATGAGGTGGCCTTGGGGATTTTAATGAAGAGTAAGGAGCAAAAGCATATGAGCACTGAGAAAAGACTGGCAAAACAGTTCTACGCAGTACTTCGCTGTGCATATTTTGTCCTTGTTTTAGTCATCTATTCATAGCCTAGCTGTTCAGTAGATTAATATAATAGATGTTCAGAGAGGAGTCGGCGTTCCTTCAAAAGGTGGTGAAAGTAAAATGATGTTGGGAGAGGTTGCTGGTTTTTTGTTGAAGCAATTTGTAAGGTGAAAAATCGGGGTCAGTCATCAGGGGTCTGTCAAAAGGATTGTTTCCAGGCAAACCAGGTTTCTAAGACACCCAGCACATCCTGCCCTGCTCCGTCCCAGTCACGTCAGAGTTCAAGCTGAACCACGTAAATGAAGATGTGTGAATTCTGGAAAAGAAAAATTGAATCAAGAGGTACTGCGATATGCCTTATGCTGTTTGCGTGTCTCGTGTTAAGATCCCCATGAAGCACTCTGCAATAACAAAAAGCAATTGGCAGGTTCCCTTGAGTGCAAGGATACGTGAGGAATACCTTCCGCTAGGTAATTGAAAACTCTTCAGGTAGTGTGGTGAAAGATGCTGNTAAGCCATGCCTTTTTTGCTGAAGATACTGGGGTAAGAGTGGAACTTGCAGAAGAAGACCATGGTAGGAAATCCTCTATTGCCTTAAGACTCTGGGTAGAAGATCCTAAGAAACTGAAAGGAAAACCCAAAGATAATGGAGCCATTGAGTTTACTTTTGATCTGGAGAAGGAAACTCCTGATGATGTTGCACAAGAAATGGTAAACTGTTAAATTGATACCGATGCACGTTTGTGGGATATTTTTCAGTAAACATTAAGCTACAGCAGTTGATGGTCTTTATTACCCATTCTTCCTGATAAGTGTCCCTAAGATGGAAATCAGTGGTTTCCTACAGCCAACTGGAGTATTTGACATAGAGATTTGACCCGTTGCTGTCCATCGTGAATTACTGAAGATTTCTCCTTGGCTTTAGGGTGTGTTAGGATATAGAGGATTCATGCTGAAAATGTCTTTTGGTACTTCTTTGCCTTCTTTTCTTTCTAATTCTGGTGTTAGAGCTCTTTTAAGAAATACTCTTGACATGCTGTTGTGTGCTTCGGCTTTTAAGCAAGTCCGGGCTTTGGCAGGCTCGGCGTTCCCTATCATTTTGACACATTTTTCTAATGTACAAAATCTGAACCCTCATCTCCTAAGTAAGACTTAGGTTTACTTAAGCAAATAATTCTTCTTAGTGGGTCACAGCCAGCCAGCCACGTGTACGGATTATTTTGTTTTGTTCCCACAAGAATGGTTTTTTTGGATCTCAGCAGCTCTCTGCCTGGGCAAATCCGGGAAGCTGAGTCTTTGTATGACTATTCCGTGATGTTTTTTTTCTTCTTTCAAAATTTGAGTTACATATTTCACTCTTGAGTTTTAAGACAAAACGGGAGTGGTTGACCTTAAATACATAAATCAGAGTTTAAAGTCAACTCTGAGGCTTGAATGGTGGCAGAATGTTAATGAAAAGCTGCAGGTATAATCTGATGCCAGAATTTTCAGAAATTCTCCGTGTTGCCAGCCCTCGCTGAAATTCGCCCATAAAATTTATTCAAGATCAAATTCAGTGAAGTGCTTGCAGATATTTTCAGCAATACCTTTTTTTTTAATCCAAGACAGCATCAGGTGAGCCAAAGGTCCAAAGGCTTCAGGACTCCTTACCGGCCACTGCATGATCCATTATTTACTGTTCTTTCAGGGTGAAACTTTAAGAGGCTTTGAATGGGGTTAAACGTCCAAATCCCCTTCAGTTATGTGCTTAATCAGATTCTGGTTTTTAGATAAAGGAAATATTGTTTCCTTTTTATTCTGCTTACTGACGTCATTGGAAATACTCGAGTCCTTAAGTAATAGTGTCTAACTGCAGAATCTGTTCCCACAGTAATTTTGGCAAATTTTCATGCATATACATCTTGTTTTAGTAGGTAGAGATGTTATGTGTCTTTAAAACAGAATTGATTTTCGTCTGATTAAGTTGCATGTCACAAATAAAAAGGACAGCTTCTTGTGTTGCCGCTCTTGTTGTTTATAGCCGAATATATACATGGAAAGTATTCACGGGAAATCTGTTGAAACGAGTGGGAATGAGTTCCCAGTGTTCCACGTGCTGATTATCTGTTAGGTGCTCCTGCGGTGTTTGACGAGGGGAGTGGTAGGGTGGGCTTGCTGGAAATGATGGCAACCTTTCCTCGTTGTCTGCAACTGGGCTTTGAAAATGCACCGCTGCAAATGTGTGTGTTAACTGCCCGGGGGTTCCTGGTAATTTTTTTGTAGTGTATTTTGATTACGTGTAGAGCGATGACATGATATATAAACTGTTATTTATGCCTGAGAACTTGCATACTGCTTCTCCTACAGTCTCTCTCTCTGTTGGGAAGATACGTGTTATTTTAATTAAGGGGCTATATACCCTGAGGAGGGTCGTGCTGAGTTCAGATCTTGGTCCTGAAATGTTAGTGAGTAGGGAGAGATGACCTATGACTGCCCTAGAAGTGTGTGTGCGTTTCTTTTAAGTGTCCTCTCCATTGTCTTAAAACAACCCCACCTAGTCTGAAAGAAATGCGAACTATTCCGGTTGAATCTCCATCGAGCCAGAGCTCCCTGTGTGGACAAGTGAATTCTATTCCTCCAAGTTTTCTTCTCAAATGTCCGGTTGGGCTTTCACCTTGAAAGGCCGTGCTCACAGGTTAGCTGTTCCAAATCTAGAACTGAACGCGATTCCCAGCAAAAATGCTAACGTTCGGCAGAGATTTAAGTTGATTTATAGCTTGATTTATAGGTTACACCTGCTCTACCACTCATTCCGGTAAGAATCTAATAATGTCCTGGGGAAATGCAAGAGCAACACAGAGCTGCTGGGCATTTTCTCCTGCTCCTCTGCCTGGTTTTGGGGTTNGAGATTTAAGTTGATTTATAGCTTGATTTATAGGTTACACCTGCTCTACCACTCATTCCGGTAAGAATCTAATAATGTCCTGGGGAAATGCAAGAGCAACACAGAGCTGCTGGGCATTTTCTCCTGCTCCTCTGCCTGGTTTGGGGGTTGGGTTTTTGAATTTTTTTTTTGGAGGGGGGGGTGGGCAGGATGTTGGAGAACGTTGGAGACATGGGAAAGCAAAATATTTGTGGGAAACAGGAATATAGAATATTGTGTGGGTCTTCCAAGGTATTTTTAACACATTGTTGAAACTGGCTATCTGAAGCAAAAAAGTGTGATTATTTGTCTTTATTCACTTAGCGTTTGGAGAGTTAAGGCAAAACCTGTAAAAGGAATAATTTTAGAAATGAGTTACTTGAAAATTTAAAATTGGCTGTTTCTTGAATATCGACTTCAGAGTCCGCAGGATATAAAAATAAGGTTTGCAGAGGTTAGTAAAGAAAAAGGGAGATTTGCCCCGTGTATGGCTGAGTTAATGTACAAACTCATGTGCTTATTTTTAAGTCCAGTGGTACTTAAAAACATGGTAGTCCTAAATCTTTAATTCTGTTTTACATAAGACTAACAATTTTAAAGTATTAGTTGCTCCAAGGGTTGAATTGGTTGTGAAATGTAGGAAAAATGTCCTTTATTACGAGATATAATGTAATTCTTTTTCAAACTAAATTGTTTTTCTCTATCCTTCTAGGGTATAAAGCCAGCAAGCTTTGAGAAAGTTACTGATCCTGAAATTAAGGAGATAATTGGGGAGTGCATTTGCAAAAATAAAGAAGAAAGGTTTGTTTCAAGTAACCAAGTATTGTATTAAATGATGTGTATGCAGACATTTCAAAGCTGTCCGTGGATTTTTGTTCTGGCCTCCGGGTCTCCTCTGTGCAGGAGACAATGCAGAACGGAAATACAAATATAAATGATTGCCTGCTTTCCTGCCGTGTAATGTCAGGATAATAGAATAAGTGCCATTGGTGTGTCCTCAACCTCTCAGCTTCAAAGAATAAGGTCAGAAAGTGCCGTTGTGGACACGTGAGCTAGTGTGTTCTAACCCGTTCTGGCATGGCTGTCCGTAAAACCCCGCTCGGGAGGTTCTGCGTGGAGCAGCAGCGTGGCGGAGGGCGGCCGTGAACGTGGTGTGGTAGAGGCTTCACCACAGGCCGTTACCGCAGATTCCATTGGCTCGTTAGCCTCTGGATGGGAAGACAAATTGTGCCTTGTTTCCAGCTTTGGTTTTAAAACCTAATCTCTTATACTGGCCTCTTCTAGATTAGTGTGTCTACTGTTCAGTAATTCATAACTTTCACAAATATGAATTTTAGGGACCTCAGCTGACTACCTAGGGGGAACCTCTTTTTTTAGTACTCGTTAAGTTCAGATGCTCAAGAAAAGTTGAGCAAATCTATAATCTGCATTTCTGTACGTGCTTATGGTGTATGAATATTGTGAAATAGGAAACGTCACCTTTTCAGCAGTCCTCGATAACTGCAAATACTACGTCTTTTTGCTAAGAACACAGATTTGTTATGGATGAACACTAAACATACTGTAAATGTTTTCACCTTTAACAGCAGTTTTCTGTCACAAACCTCTTTGAAAATGCTTAAAGACTTGCAGTATTTGAATGTTCTTTGTATCCGTTGCAGATATGAAATTAAAGATTTATTAAGCCATGCCTTTTTTGCTGAAGATACTGGGGTAAGAGTGGAACTTGCAGAAGAAGACCATGGTAGGAAATCCTCTATTGCCTTAAGACTCTGGGTAGAAGATCCTAAGAAACTGAAAGGAAAACCCAAAGATAATGGAGCCATTGAGTTTACTTTTGATCTGGAGAAGGAAACTCCTGATGATGTTGCACAAGAAATGGTAAAATAAACTTCTCCTGACAAAAAAAAAAACAAACCCACACATCTATATATATAAAACAGTGCATAAATCTCAAAGGACAGCAGGTCCTGGTAAAGTAACTGCCGTTGAAACCATTCCAGGTGTCTCGTTTAAACAGTTTGCGTTGATTTTAGAGAGAATGCTATACGAAAGGGGTAAGCGGGGAAGAGCTAATACCGGAAAAATATTGTCTGCCAAGTCTGAAAACAGGTGCGTGAAATGGCATTTCAAATAGTTTAGGGGCCATAAAGATCTCTTCTTCTTTTATGTTTCGAAAACTCTGTTGCCAATTTCTGTTAGCTGTTTAATGTCTTTAAATTTGTTTGGAATCTGTTTAGTTTCAGACAGCAGTTTGAAATACATTAGAAGAGTTCAAAAGTTCAATCACAAAATATTCTGCACTGAATTCTTCAAAACACTTCTTTCCATCTTTTCTGTTGGTGTTAGGAGAAACGTAGATGAGGAGAGTCTGTGGTCAGCCAAACATAAAAGGGAAACTGGGTTAAAGCCCTCTGCACTGAGTTAGGAATAAGCTTTGGATTTTTTAACAGAGAGTTTTAGCTTGGTGAATTTCTGTATCTTCTTAACTTGAGCAGTTTTATTAGAAAAACTATTTTGTGTTCCAGTTTCACTATATAGTCCTTGAACTCATGTTTTAATGATGTCTTTACTGCAGTTGCTTGGGATTTCTAACATCATGGAAACACAGACACTCAGTAAGCACATAGTCAAGGGTCTGAATTTTCTTGTGCTTGCAGAAATGTTCCTATTATATCCTAAATCCCAGGGGATCCCATTTAATGATGTTGTCGTCACCACTCCTGTTCTGCTTAGGAGGCACTCATTTTGGTAACGTTGCCTTACTATGCTTGGACTCATCGCCGTGTACTCCAAACCTAGGGGGAGAAACTTGGGCTCCTCTGTCATCTGGTCGTTAGTTTGCAGGAGGTCCAATATTTTTCGAGCTATGTATTGTTACAAAACTACTTTCATTTAGAAGTCACTCCGGTACAGTTACTTGCTGTTACATTTTTGCATTAAATATTTAGGGAAATATTTGGAGTTTTGAAGTTCCGTAGGTTACTTGACCTATAGTTGTGATATTTTGTTTTGAAGAGGAAATAATTCTCATAAAAAGTATACTTACAAGGATCACTCCTAAACTACTTGTGATACTATTCCCTTTCCCAAATTGTTTTAAAACCTGTGTTTTACTATTGCATTAACAGTTACCCAAGTGACTGCATATGAAATGCTTTCAACCTCAAGGCTGTTAGGAAGCGGTGGGGCGAAGGGGGACATTCATTCCTACGTGTCTTCTTGTAGCCCTTTATGAATTGTGGAACACCAAAGCCATGGCTTTGACCGATTTGCGTTGCTTTATGCCCTGCGGAAGAGAAGAATGCAGGAGACCTTTTGAGTACAGGGAATTATTTGTCATTATTGATGGGTTTTCAGTAGCCAGGCGTTGCAGCCTGTCCAGACGATGTAGGCAGAAAGAACTTGAAACGTTCTGGTGGGTTTGCAACCTAAGTTACGTTTCACAACCAGTTAGTACTGTAAAATGGCATGTCTTCATTAAACTTTAACCGTTCTCTGTATAGAGACGTAGGAAAAAGAATTGCTTTAAAACAATTGTTAATGTGGCAGGTTTTCAGTGCCTGCCCATTAAGCTTTGTCACGAAGGATCTACTGGGCACGTTAGTTAATACCATACAAGGTTCTCTGGACCTGTGTGGTTCTCTCAAGTATCTCCCTTCTGTCGTTGGCATTTGCTGGATCATCAGTTCGGGGATGTCAGTAAGGTCTGAGGGTGCAGGCAGTGGAAAATACCAATATCCATCTGCAGCTGTATTTTAAGCTGCTTTGCCACCTATTCATTTTAAACAGCGAAAATCTAAGCTGTAAAACTGCCTCGTGTTTGGGCAAGAGCAAAGAAGGAAAACCTCTATATCTCCTGCATGTATATAAGTGCTGCCACGTCTGTAGAATTTCTAAGAACGTAGGGAGAGCAGACGAATCTCTGGTAGGTCATCGTTAAACCAGAATTCATAGCCTGAGCTGTCGGAGATTATGCAAACAAATAGCACAAAGGCAAATTTCCGCTTTATCGGTGGAGCAGCTGAATTCTGACACAGCCTGGTCCCGGTTTCAGTCAAATGTGACCAGCCTGCATTTGCCTCAATGATAGGCTTTTTCTTTGTAAAAGTCAGTCAATGCTGACTGACTTCACCTTTTCAGAGAAGTTCATTTGAGACAAAATTCTGTTAACATCTTTTGCTCATGACTTGCTGTGATATCAAGCACAGCAATTTGGGGAACTGACTGTACGGGAATGGTTAAGGCAATACGTTCTGGTGTGGGGGTCGGGTGGTTTGCTCCAGTTGCATTGTTCAAAGACTGTTTTACAAAAGATGTTCCTTCTCTCTTTCGGCTAGTCTGGTAGTCTTTCCAAAGGGGGGGGAAAAAAAAGAAAAAGAAAAAAAGGAACTCATCCGCAGTTAAACTTACTCTCTTCTCAATGGATGTTAACTGGTGAATAAATTCACCCAATATATATTCAGGTCTTAGAAATTACATATTGTTGTTTTAAAATGCATTAGGGATAGAAGTTTTATTAAAAAATCCGCATCAAGCTCTTGTTCCTGTTCGTGTGAGGAATAGATACGTAATTCATGTTATTTCAAACTGAAGTTTTCGCTGTTAGGAAGAGATTGAAGTAGTACGTGTGCGTGCACTCGTGTGCACACGCGTCCGTGCGCGCGTAATCTTGCTGCGTTTGTGCCTCCTCTGTAGATTGACTCTGGATTTTTTCATGAAAATGATCTCAAGATAGTTGCGAAGTCAATACGTGACAGAGTGGCGTTAATATTATGGAGAAGGGAGAGAATTTGGCCTAGGATGCAGTCAGAGGAACGTCGGGACTCTGAATGCCTGGAGAAGTTGAAGGCGCCACATGCGCAGCAGGTCCAAGTCACCTATCTTTCTCACACTGGTCACCATGTCCTGTCGGAGTCGGAGGAGCCTGAGGCGGACCAGCACCCCTTTCAACAAAACCTGCCCACCAGCGTCACATCCGTTGCCTGTAAGTCTCGTGTTGGTTCTGTGTGAACGTGGTGATGAATGTCCAAGGGTAAAAATCAATGATAATCTGATCTCAGTGGTGAGACGAGCTGCTGCGCGGGTTTTTACACAGTAGCTCGAAGAACACGAGTGTCTCGGACAGATGCATAACACGTTTGAAAGAAGTAAAATTTCAAGAACTGTTATATAGAGATAGCTCCTCCTTCAGTAGCAGTAAATGCAGAAGACATAATATATTTGTAAACAGAAAAGCAAGGAGACCTGCTGCTAGACACAAAACATACGTGTTTTCTGTGCCAGATGGTGGGATCAGCGCTAAGCTTGTGTGAAACACAGTTTCAGAGCCTGCAGAAGTTGAATCGACACCACGCTGGTCAGAGCGACTGGTGGCTTTTTCAAATTACGTTGGCAATGTGGAGATGTTTATTCAAAAGCAGACCTTGCTGAAGCCAAAGCGCTGCAGTTTCTTGCGTTTTGTGAGTAACTCTTAATGGCTTGTGTGAAGTCTGGTGAAGCTGTGCAAAGGTCTACNGGTGGCTTTTTCAAATTACGTTGGCAATGTGGAGATGTTTATTCAAAAGCAGACCTTGCTGAAGCCAAAGCGCTGCAGTTTCTTGCGCTTTGTGAGTAACTCTTAATGGCTTGTGTGAAGTCTTGTGAAGCTGTGCAAAGGTCTATGGCAGGAAAACGAAAAAACAAATCCATCTCTGAATGTTACATGATGTAATTCAAGATTTCTCTGGTTTGTGGGAAATACCAGCTGTGGTTCGGTCACGCGTGTTTGACAGCACCAGACCGTGGGGGTTGACGCTGTCGTTATTGAGCTCCTTAGGTCGTGGTGCAGGTGCTCTCGCTGTTCCTCCAGGCTCTCCATTTCATCCTGAGCTCGTGGGTTTGAAGCAAGGGGGTGGTTGGATCGTCGTTGTGGGGGTCAGAGTAGGTAGGTGCTCTCGTTGGTCCAGGCACTGGTAGCTACGAGCTGAGGATCTGCCAACTCTTTACCTTCAGCTGGGGGCTGATTTGAGAGTGATAACTGGGCTGTTTCAAGACAGATGGATTTACATCCCCCGTTTTAGTTGCAAGCACTGATTTTGGTCTGTCTCGGAGTAAGAAAGTACGTGGCTTTGCTTGCATAGCCTGCTGGTTCTTCATTTTATTTCTGAGCATCAGACTTACGTCCAGCAAACAGCAAGGCAGGAGGAGGTAGTGTTTTTATTTACCTAAAGTAACTTGTCCCTGTCTCTGTCCCCTAAAATCAACCCTTGTTACCGAGTCAAGCTCTAGTATTGAAATCTTAATCTATTTATACTTTTAAACATCTTGAAGGAAATGTTGCGGGATATTTTTGGCTTGGAAGATTTGAAATTTTATGAATTCTTTTCTAGCCAGCTTTTCTGGTAAGATCTGATGTACGTATTTTGCTACTAAACTGTTATCGTAATGTTTCTGGTTTACTGTTCTGGACTTATGTAAGCATATTTAAATTAAAGATGCATTATCTTTAGCAAAGAGACAGCTGCTGCTTTAATTCAGGTATTGTATAAACTGCTATACAGAGGTCTGCTTTGGGTACTAAAATAACCAGGCATGCCTCTACAGGAAAACAAACCTTTACAAGATATGGGAAATGGCCGTATTTGCATAACTCTCAGAATATTGCAGTATTTACAGAACTTCGTTTTCTGAAGCTAAATTGAACTCATCTCTTTTTTTATCATATACTTATTTCATGGCACCTAATTCCGTTGGGAAACACTGTGATTATGACTCTTTGTTTCCAATGGTACAGTGAAGCTACTCGTGCTTCCCAAGGTTCTGTTGGACATGAGCTGGCAGAATTTTATACTAAATATAAACCCCCAGTTTATTTCCTACTCCTCTTCAATTTCTAGCCAATACTTGGTATTATTTGAGAATTCACTGTCAGATGTCTTTGAACATTTTCTTAGTGATGTTAGGCCTAAGACCTCCATAAATTACTGTTCTACCAATTCATATAATAATTTGAGGTCAAAGGTAAAAATGTAAATTAATAATTTAGTGTGTGTAATACATGTTGTTCTATAAAAATCTGAGATTGACTCACGGTTTTTACTTTGGCAGTCTGGTATCATACTCTTTTTTTTTTTTTCTTTGAAGTCTTAAATAATTGTAATAAAATGGAAGCACGTATGCGGTAGAAATCCCTGCCGCCTTAGAGCAGAGCCGTGCGACTCTTTAGAAATGAACTGAATAAATATAGAGGGGAGTTTAATTCTGAAAAAAAAAAAAAAAAACCCAACCAAAAAACCAAACAGTCGGGGGAATAGTTGGTGAATACTGAGGAGCAATGTACTCTCTGGTGCTATTAAAAAATAATTTGTTAATTAAAAGCCAAACAAGCAAAACCTTATTTGGAATATGGAAAAAAGAGAAGATGGAAAGTTTTGGAAAAAGAAATAGCATTTAAACTTGGCTGTAATTCGAGCCATTTTTTTGTAACTGTTACAGTTTTCTTTCAGTTTTGAACTTTAAATCTCTGTTACAAGCTATTTGCAGTCTGGATACTTACAGCTAGTCTTGAGTGCCTCGTGTCATTTCTCAAGTGAAGAAAACAGTAGCTTATCCTCAAGAAGAACTGGGCATCTGTACTTCACAGGCTTCAAAAAGTCACGAGCAGACATTTTTAAATCAGTAATACTCAATGGTACGGTTTTATTTCCAGCGGACAACAGATCCGATGCTTGCCCAGTGCTGTAGCTGTGCGATTCTGCAGATTAGCTGGCAAACCCTCTGCAGGAGAAACTCCGACAGAGCTCTGAGTGGTACTCCTAAATCACTGCAAACCTGCAAATGGTTTTGTTATCTGTTCTTCACCTTGTGGTATTGCTGTTTACTCCAGTAGGGTATGATTTGCTGAACTAATAAAGCATGCAATATAAAGAATTCTGTAATTTTCAGAGCTACTAATAGAAGATGATGTTACAGTCAGTGCATCCCTGGGAGGTCTTAATTCTGAAAGGCTCCATGATCTGCTGTGAACATTACAATTGGGGTTTCCTTTCCTTTCATCCTGCAAAATCTATAAACGTCTGTAGCTCTTCATGTCAACCTTATGCCCTTTAAAGGAAATATCAATGTGCCTAAAATACCATCGTGCGCAGAAGTCCATGGGGACGGTTTTTGGCTTCAGAGAAGCAGTGTGTGCCTTTTGTAGAAAATAACATTTGTGTTGTATAATTTATTTATGTAATGGAAAGGGCTAGGGTAGTAGAAATGCTAATTACATAAACCGGTGTTGACCTTGCTCTAAAATCATTACTTGAACATTTCAGGTTGTTGAGCTTTTCATAAAAATTATTGTTCTTTCAGCTGACAGCACGTTTGACAGTGGCCAGGGGTCCACTGTTTATTCAGACTCCCAAAGCAGCCAGCAAAGTGTCATCTACTCGTCTCTGCCTGATCCCGTACCTCCTGCTATCCAACGAGTGTACAGCCCACCTCTGAGCGAGAGCCAGCCTGTGCCCCATAGCCTTCAGCAGCTGGGGCACTACCAGCAGCCCTCAGGAGTAAGTCTAAAGCTTGTCAAAGTCATGTTGTATCCCGGATCGTACTTAATGGCTCATTTATACTCTTGTTTTCAGTAGGCGTGGATTCCAGGGCTTGCTTTGTCTGTTCCTCCCTCACCTCTATCGACGATGACTTGCGTAGTGATACATTTCTAGTTGATCTGAAACGTGCGCTTAGTCGATGGTGTAGAGCTAGCCATGCTTGCCTTTCTGAAGAAATGCTTTACCGGCAGCTGTCATACTTTCAGTAAAAAAGCTTCTAATCAATCCGTTGTTGCTGAACTACATTAGTAGCTTTGCAATGATTAGTTTTGAACTCACGCACGTATTTGCGAACTGTTCTGTTTGGTTTTGTTCACTGTTAGTATAGCCACACGTTATTCTTCCTTCATTTGTTCAAGAGCCTCTTGGGTCTGATGTTTCTTCCAGTCCTGACAAAGGACGCACATCCAGTCACTGCCTTTCTGGCTCTGGGTTTGGATTAATCTTGCACAGAGTTGGCGATACACGTCCATTGCTGAGGCTCCAAAATCAGGCACTGGTAGCCCAGCCCGACGTTCACACTTCCTCCCGTTATTGTGTTGTTATGACCTTGACCAAATGCAATTAGTGGAACTACTGGTGCGAGAACAAACACATGTGAGCGAACATAAATCTTCAGGTGCTTCCAGTGAGAGGCACAACACGAGCATGTTACACGTCCTTCAGGAGCTGTGGCAGAACCGTGTTCCAGTTCCAGCCTGCACCCATCACACGTGACAGGCAGTGCTCACGCTGCTTTTTTGCCACCGCAGCGACCCCGGCGTGTCTTTGGCTCCAAACACAACGTCCCTTGCCCAAGGACCAGGAGAGGAAAGTGTGTATCCGCAGACTAGGGAAGAGGCAGCAGGCACATCACCTCGGGTGCCACTGGGGACCTCTGCAAACCCTACGGAGCTGATGTTTCCTCGTCAGACGTGTTTATTTCAGTCTGGCCAATATCAAAACGTGTCAGAGATCTTGAGGCCTGGTCTTGAAAGTGCTCGCTCCTCAGGTAGCCAACTCCCAGAAAACTCGGTGTCTCAGCCTCTTCCCCAAATAAGCAGAAGTTTAGACCTGCCTCTGTTAGATGAATCTTAGCCAAAAGACCAAGTCTTCTCCCATGAGATCTGCGAGAGCTGCAGAAAACATTCTGCCTTCTGAATCCTCCGATGGTGCAGAAGCCGACGTGCCTGGACGGTCCCAGCCCTGTTGTAGAGTGTGTGCTAGCAAAACGCCGCTGGCGGAGAGCAAGCCGGTGACTGCGGCTACCTTGAGCAGTGGAAGCAACTTGCCTAGTAAGAATGACAGTAATGATGTGGTAGGTTAATTATTTTTTTGTTTCATCTGATCTGACTTAAGAGAAGAAAAAATAACACTCAGGACCAATGTTTTTTTTCCCCGCTTGATCCAGATTTACCCTATGTACTTGGGAAGTGCATCGTTTTCCCTGGGTTTACCTTAATTTTCCAAAATGCCTGCAAGAAATTATGAACTATATCTTGTGAATGCATTACAACATGACTCCGTTCCGAAAAAAAAATTCGTCCTTGGCGCACCCGTAGCCAGCTCTCTCCACTGTGGAAGCCACCTTTCCTATGTGCATACGTCTCCTGGACGCAGCCTTCCTCGTTTCCTGTTCGCCTGAAGCACTAACTTAACAACTCCAAATCTTCTCAAAGGGCACATCTTGAGCAGTGCTTTTTTTTTATTGACTCGAGCTGTGCAGCATACTCTTTCAGAGCAGACTCATTCTTCCATCGAGAGGTTTCAGGAATTTTAACCTGAACGCATTACTTCTTTTGTGATTGGGGGTTTGGAAAGAAACCTTTATTCACGAGCAAAATATTTCTCGTAGCTTTTTATTTTCTGATGGGGTTTCCATATTTTTTTTTTCTTCCTGCGAGAACTTAGGTAAAAAGGTCCACGGTTTGAAAATCTCAGCAAACACAGGAAACAAAGGTGTGACTCGAAACCTTTCATTTTCCAAGGCAGGGGGGAAAAAAACCCCACTGTATTTGTCTGGGAGATTATTTACCAAGATAACAAGCTGGAGCTGTAGTAGGTTTGGGTTCTTTAGGCTTACGCGCCTCAGTCTGACATGCTGTTTATTTAATTTTATCTGCTTAGAGCTGAAGTTTTAGAGAACTGCGGTTGTTACAAACCTTATCTGAATTTCTTTTAATTTATTTGTTTTGTTTTCACTTCCACCACCGTTTTGTTTCTCATTTCTCTATTTGTTTTCTTGGCATCAATTTCAAGTAAATCACCTGCTTTTTTGGAAGATAAAGATTCTTTATGAAATTATAAAAACCTTTGTGGAGATAAATTTCTGCTTCGCCCAGTTGATGGCTTGTTGTTGATATGTTCTCAGTCACTGTCTGTGTGCTTTTGGTGGATTTACTGGTCTGCACGCTTGCTTCCAGAATTGCAATGTAGTTGGGTTGTCTTGTTTGGAATTTGATGACTTTTTTCCCATGTTTTTAGATGAAGTAACTTCCCGTTCCTTGCAGATAATTCTTTTTATTTTTTTCCCCCCCTCTGTTTTGAACCACATACCGAGTAGTGTACTTACTTGCAATTAGATTCTCGATGAACAGTCGCAGAAGTTCTTAACGCGCGGGATGCTCTCCCTCCTGCAGCCTGGCCTCCCCGCGGTTCCGGCTGCGCCTGCGGTGGTCTCCCAGCGGCCCCAGCACTACCAGGAGCCAGCGATGCCGTTCCCCGTGGTCCAGCCCACCACTGTCGCCTCTCTGCAGCTGGGGCAGCCGCAGCCGGTGCTGGCCGGCCAGCAGGTGAGAGCTCGGCTGCTGCCGAAAAGCGCGGTTCTCATACCGTTCCTTACCCGTGCTCTGCTCCAACCCAGACCTGTAGCAAGTCTGAGGTGTTTGAAACTACTAAACTGTCTCGTGAGAGACTCAGGGATGGGGCAAAGGGTGTTGGGCTTCAGAGATGGAAGAGTTACGGGCTTGAGGGCAAATCGTTGTGTGATACCTTGTCTTGATGTAGTTTAGACTTCTCTTCCGTTGTGGCTTAACAACATTGGCTGGAAGCCTTGCGTTGATTTCAGTGTACTATCTTGGTCCTTAAAAACGGAATGGTTTTTTATTAATTTTGTGTTCTTGTTCGGCACCTCCTTTCTAAAACGTTAGAAAGACACGCTCAGTTGCCCAGTGTCAGTTGGCGTTGAATCCTCAGCGATGTTGCTTTTTCAGTTGTGCGCACGTGTTCAATGTAGTAGCTTTATCTTCCAGGAGAGGAGTCCATCTCTCTCTGAATTGTCTCCAAATAGTAATTCTTTGTGCATTTCAAATTATCAGATTCCCCCCAAAACCTGCGTTCCTTAAAGCTCTTTGCAGAACACCCCTGTGGAGCAGCTGAGGGGCAGCTGCGACGGCTGCCTCATGCAGAGGGGGTGGCAGCCCCCGAGGAATGTGGCCGCAGCCCTGTACGGCCTGGAAATTCGTGGCTTGTTTTTGTGATTCTACCAAAAGCTTGGTTTCCTCTGGTAGACACTGTTAATGGGGCTGGGGAGTGTCTGTATACGTTGACTGGCGTGTATCACACCTCTCCAAACTTTTTTAGTTATCAACATTTGCCTCACAGGTTGCCTTTTCTTTTTTTTTGAACGTGCCCTGTTCTTCTGAAAGCGTCAGTATAGGAACGATGTGATTTGGTCTCCCCGAAGAACGTATGCTTATGTGAAGTTTTGTCGCGTATCAGGTTTTTTTCTGATGGGTGGGGATGGTCTCGTGATCCTCGCTGCCAAAAATTTTATGCTTATGCAAATCTAGGACCTCAGCGGTTGTACAGATCTCCCTGGTGGCCTCTGGAGCTTTATGCTGACAGTTCAAAACCTGTTGTTTATTTTCCCCCATGAGTCAACACCGGTTTGGAATAGGATATTTGCCCAATTTGCTCAATTTCTTTAGCATGACCCTTGCTCACAGCGTTGCTGTCTCTTGAAATAATTCCATCCCGGATAGGTTTTAAAGACTGGTCTGTCTTTGTTTTCTGATCTTGCCAGGAAGCCCAATAAAAGACTGACTTTTTCCAGTATTATTATTACAGAAATAGGTAAAATTACAACGTTTCTGTGCAGAACTTCCCAGAGCACCTGTGTGCCTCGGAGCCAGAAGTAGGTGTGGTGTTCCCAGAGTGTCCAGGCGTGACGCCGTGAGCGGGGGGACATCCGCAGTCTCTTGTAAATGAGCGGCGGTAGGGCAGGCCAACAAAAGAACGGGAAACGAGGGTGGCAAACTTCATCTGCCTAACAGAAGGAAATGTATTGATCTTGTATGAATATACGCTGGTGGCTCAGACACATGGGATCAATGTTGCATCTCGTTATTATTTTTTTCCCCCAATTTAGGTGCATCTGTGCATTTGTAACGTCAAGGTTATAATGAGGCACAGTTAGCGTAAGTCTTCTGGATTTTTTCCCTTCCTTATGCCTCATCCAATTCACAAGCATTTTGTAAAACACGAGTTGAATTTGAAACGCAGGCTTTAGGAGGCTGCGTAGTTCCATGAGCGCAACTTTCCCGCTTTTAACGCGGTGTCCTCTGGAGCCCAAGGTGGGTTGAACACCCTGTCTCCGCCCGCTCAATCCTCAGTTGTCTGTGCGCAGCCTGTCTGAGCTGCAGATTAACCTAAGCAGGGGTGCTGAGATGCCCGAGCTGGCTTTGGGTGCTGGCAAGGTCCGTTAGCTCCAGCCCAGCACCGTGTGCGTGTGACTGATCTGCTCCTGAGGTCGGGCTGGGTCTCGCGGGAGTTTCCCGGAATGTTGCAGAGCTCGCGCTGGGGGACGAGTGGGGACCCCCCCGATGCCTCAGGTGGGCTCCCCTCGGCCCGTTTGCTCTGTCTCATGGCCAGTGCCAGGCCAGCTCCTGCTGAGCCGCTTGTTTTCATCGGCACTGCGATTCCCTTGAGTTTGGGATTTTAATGGGGTAAACGCCCCTGTTTTCCCAAAACCCGGGGTGGCAGAAACTGCAATACGGAGCCACAGCATCGTTTTTTTTTTTCTTTAATGCAGCAAGATGAATACTCAGGCAGGACTCATAAACGCTGCCGGAGCTGAGCTGGTGCTGTGCGGAGTAATTCAAAGCAGTCCCCAGCACGTCTTGCGCTGCTTGTGCCATTCGGTGCGCTCAGCTCCGGGTGCTCGATACCGGTCGCCAGATACTCTTTTGTTCACTGACCCTTGCGCTGGAAGCTTACCGGTCGTGGCTGAATCTTCCTTGATCCGTCTTCTACACTGTTACTGTATTAATACCTAAAAACTGGTTGAAGAATCCTGCCTCTAAAAAAAAAGCGCAGAGCAAAACATTACGATACTGATTTGCGGTGGAAGCGGTGAAGATGAAAGATTAGAATGCTTGGCTATTCGTTTTGAAGTTACCTTTCGAGCGTGGGGCGTGCTGTCGGGTTCTGTGTGCTGCAGAGCCCGGGTGGAGCAGTCCGTCCTGTGCTCCCACGCGGGTCAGTCCGGAGCCAACTTGGTGCCTCGGTGCCACGCTTTCTGAAACAGGAGATCTTTTTGAAGGGCTTTCAGCTTTAATTAGAGGAACTGAAGAAGGAAAATGTGGAAGATTGTTACTGATTATTTTCAGCGGTAATGCAGCTTTTTATTTCCATCCTGCTGTATAAGATGTGGCAGGCCAGCGGAGCGCCGTTTTGCCCTGGAAGGGGGAAGCTGCTTTTTTGGCTGCCGCGTTGTTACTACAGCACCTTAGAAATAACTGGGATCCAGCTTTTACTATAATTATTGTGGTTTATTCATGTCTTGGATAATAAGCGTTGTGTATCTCGATGCCTGCCACATTATGTAGTCAGCTTCTGAATGCCAAGGTTGTCTGGGTACAATCTGCGTGGTAGGACTCTTTCGCAGTTAGGCGGGGGTTTTGCAGGGCCAACTAGAACAATCTCTGGGATTTAAAGAGTCTGAGTCATTACAAGTAAGCTTTCCGAGACAATTAGAACCTGTCTTTTCAGGTAATGTAGCTTGCATTTAAATGCGTTTTAAACATAGGCTCTTGTACAGCGTTTAAATTCGGAGCGCCCTTCTCTGCTGTAAACCGTCCCTGCTCCGAGCGACAGTTCTGGCCTGGCTTTGCGGCCTCAACTAGAGAGAGAAACGGGTGGCTGCGTCCAGCGAACTGGTTCTTCCGTAACGTGCCGGCTACGACATGCTTTTATTCTTGTTTTCTTTCCTAGCAGCAGCCCATACCACAGCAAGCTTCTCTGCAGCAGGTGCTTGCCAGCCAGCCGGTTTGCCCGATCCAGCCTGCGACCCACCTGCTACCCCAGTACCAACCCCAGACCTCTCAGGTGGCAGCGAGCAGTACGCCGCTGAAACCCCTTCAGATTACAACTGTGCCGCAGCTTCCGCCGGTGGCCCCTTCCCAGGTAATAGCCTTGGAAACCGTGTGTGAATACATCCATTTGAGTAAAGCTTCCCAGCTAATAATTAACGTGATTTGCAGGTTTTATGTGGCTATTTTGAATGCATGCCAGTTTAATTAGTCTGTAAGAATATAGCTTTTTCCTAATACCTGTATTTTTCTTTACATTTTGCTTTGGTTCACTGAAGCAAAAATCTCCTTTATGAGTAATCCTGTGTCATGCCTAGAGAATCTGGTGAATGGCAGTTACAAAATTGCAATAACTGCATTTGTGTTGGTTTTTTGCACCTTCCCCTATGGCGTACTCTCTTCCCCATCCCAGGCTTAAGAGCATGAGAAGTTGCCCTTTTTTTTTCCTGTTCCAGAGCTCCTGAGTTCACCCCTTTTCCCCATCACGCACCCACCCCCCTCCCTAGCTCTCAGCCCCGTTTCTGTTTTCAGTAGCAGGGATGGACCCTTTCCTTGGCCCGGAAGGGTTTGTTGGTGCTATTGGGGCGTTTGCTAGCGACGGCCGCCGTGATGTGAAGCAGCTTGCGCCACAGGGCAGAAGCAAGCTGCTCCGGTGATGACAGGGTATTTACAGCCTGCTGCGTCCCTGGGAGGTTGTGACTGTAAAAACCCTTCTGTGGGATCTTCCATGCTGCCTGGGTTGCAGCCAGCCTGTTTAAAGACGAGGGTTTTAAATTGTCTCACTGAATTGTGCATGAAAGAGGTTTGCTTTTTGTCCGGCCCGATTCCTTTTCATTTCTGTTGAAATGAAAGCAACTTTTAATTAGTACGTTGCTTGAAGCCTTTAAGCCTAGAAACAGATTTAAGCTTCTAATGTATAAAAGGTCCCTCCGAAACGGATTTTTTTTTTTCTCTTTTCCTAATGATTTAAGCATAAATCAGTTTTTATTACTGTTTATAAACCTCAGGAAATGAATGGAAGTGATTAACAGACATAATTATCATCACGGCACAGGTGATTTTTACGTACTTGTATGGCAAATGAAACTACTTTGTACCATCAGCGAAAGCACTTGCGATTTATGTGATATCATATTTTTTTCAGATTCCTCAGTTTCCTGTCATTCCTGCAATTACTCCTCTGGCAGGACTTGACAGCCTTCCTCCAAACCTCTCTGATATACCTGCTGCAAACGTGCCCCCCATACCTGCTCCTTCTCAGTATTTTGCTCCAGCCGTGATTTTACCCAGCCTCCCCATGAACCCCACTCTGCCTATGGCACCGAACTCCCCCGCCCTCCCCATGCAGGCAGTCAATCTTCCTCATACCACCGTGGCTTCTTTGGTCTTGCCCTGCCAAACCATAGTGCCAAATATGTCGGCTGCTACGATACCATTGCTTGCTGTGGCTCCGCCGGGAGTGCCAGCGTTGCCGCCGCATCACGGGGTGCCCCAGCTCTCCCAGCAGCAGATGTACCAGACCACCTTCCAGCAGATCATTCAGAGCGAAGCGCCCTCTCCCCATCACACGCAGAGCGCGCAGGCAGTATCCCAGCCGCAGCAACCTCCACCTCCTCAGTCACTTCAGCCAAGCATAATTCATCCATCCGAACAGACTCTCTCTGCGCCTGGGGCTGGTCACCAGGTAATCCGCTGGGCGTGGGGCTGGGTCGATACCGGACCGTAGGGTGGTTGCTGGATGCAGGCGCTCCCGGGGCTCGCTCCATTGGAAACACGCAGTGGGGAGGTTTTGGGGTTGGTTTTTCCCTGGCCCCCCCCCCCCCCTCGCTCTTCAGATGTTTTGTTAATGTCTCCACCTTGGTCCTGGGGGTGGTTGCTCGAGCTGCAAAGTCAGGTGGAGCTAGTGAGGTCTTAATCCAGGCACAGGTGAATATTGGGGATGCAGGGAATAATCTACGGGGCTGTGGAAAGCAAGCAGGCAAGAGCACTTCTTGAATTCCCTCTTCCTTCTCCCCTCTCAAACACGGAAGCAGTACGAGGTGTTGATCTCCTGTGGCAGGAGAGCAAGCCGAGCCGTGCCAGCAGCCGCACAGCCTCGCTGGTGCCGTTACTCCAGCCTGCAAGTGATGCATAGGCTGTTGTGCGCTCATGGCGAAACATGGGTGAGCTGGCAGGAGTGACAGAGTTGTTTTGATGTAGATCTGCTTTAAAACGGTAAAGGGGAAATGGCCATTTGATAACGGCTCTGGAAAACTGCATGGCAGAGGTCTATCGGACAAGAATGAATTCTAGCTGCAGACCCTTTCCCCCTTAAAAGAAATAAAGCTTGAAATGGAGCTGCTAATTTTAGCACTGTTTACAAGAGAACTCGTTCAGGACTTGTTGACAGAGTCTGTAAATACTTCCATTTCCACATCTGTGGTATGACAACGTGAAATGCAGTCCGACCCAAGCAGGAGAGAGCGCTAAATCTGTTAATAATCGCGTTCTTGAAAAATCTATGTTCTGCTACATCACTTTGCCATAACATACCGACTGAAATTCATAACATCCCATTTCAACCTGCCATATGGTGGCATCTTCAAAGCAGAACATAATTTTTAGATTTCTCTCTTCAGCCGTATATTTGGTACAGAAATACTGTTTGTGAAAATGCAGGCACCGCGGAGCCCGCGGCAGTTACCGGCTGAGCTCGTTAGCCGTAGCGTCTCCAAAGGCTTTAGGGGGAGTTGTATCGGGCCCGGTACGCACAGCAAGCACGGCAAACGCCGAAACTGGAGAACTGATATTCCCAAACCGCCCCGACGGAGTCATTATCTATCAAAGGTGTATGGAAGAATTGGACAGTAATATTTTTAGGACAAAAAAGAGCCGTTACAAACAAAACGGACAAGTGAAGAGGAATATTCAAAAATACGTTGTTCTGTGTTTTAAAGCACTTTCAGCGGAGAGGTATTTCTGTCAATAGAGGCTGTCCAACGCAGCGCCGTTTTGGCAGTTGATGTTTAGCACCTCAGAGTTTAGTTTTGCCCAGGTAAATTAGACAGTGAGCCGTTCAGTGACTTATTCTAGTTATGTAAGATTAAAATAAAATAAAGAAACGTCACTGCTCTTCTGCAACGGACACCACAGTTGCTATTTTAGCAACCTCCACTTAGGTAGCCGTGTAACTGTTCTGGGTTGCGAAGCACATTGCGTCTTTATTTTTATCCACGTTAAAACCTGGAATAATAATTTCGGCTCATATCCAGAACCTGCAGAGAGCATACAGTAATGAAATTGTGTGGCCTTGTTCTCATCCGAGTCTTCATATATATTTTTTTAATACGTTCTCCAAATCGTCTAAATCTCTAGGTGATGATACTTTAAAAAAGTAAAAATCAGGCAGAGTTTTACCTAGTACAAAGAAGCCTTTTTCCTTCCATATTTTCCTTTCTTTCCTTTTTCTCCTTCCCACAAGCTCAGTCCGCTTGGAAAAAATACACGACGTACCTAGAAGGAGAATGTTCTGTTCTTAAATGTACGACTCAAAAGAACTGTTATGCAGAATAACAACTCGGTCTCTAAGGTAGTTGGCATCTAATCGCATCAGTCCAGTTTCCCACAAAGCGCTTACGCACTTGAGTTATTTTAATGCACTGAAGAAATCCACGGAGATAAATGAAACTTCCTCTGTGTATGTAACACGAGGAAGCGTTCGCAGGAATGGGGCCTTGGTGCTTAGCGTGTCAAGGGTTGAGTTGGGTCTTAAGTGTTTACACTAAATGGAAAACAACGTGTTCCCTGAGACACTGGTATATATGCCGGAAGAAAAAAAAGAGTTAATCGTGTGGTCTATACCTACTATACCAGCTACATATATAGCAGATTTTTTAAAAATCCTGATTTAGATGATGGCTAGAGGATATTTCTCTCTGCGTGGACATTGTGGTGAGCTTGTTGAAAGCAGAGCAAACTATTCAGGACTAGGAATTCATAATCTAAGATTTTAATTTCTTAGCAAAATATGGCTTTGTTTGTACACATTAAGTAGCGCCTGAGCCATACACGCATCGTCATAATTATGTGGGAAGAATCCGTAGATTTTTATTTGGTCGCTTCAAAGCAAGTTTAAAGACCTTAGTTACCCTTCCAAGCAGAGACCGCACAAAGACAGCCTCACTGCAGCGTTATAATCCTTTCTCCGGGATCTCCGGCGGCCTTAGCACCTTGTCATGTAAGTCACGAGCACCCTTAAGTCGAGATTTGTTTTAATAGCTGTCTGTTGTGTTACAGCAGATTACTGGACCCACTCAGTACGCTTTGGAAGCTGGAGCCCAGGTGCCCGTGCTGCCTGTGCAACCTTCGATAGTCATGTCACCGCCTTTGCAGTTGCAGCCTGAACTGTTGCCTCCCCGCGTCGCTCCGGAAGGCGTTTCACAGATTCATGGCAGCCTTGCTACGGCTAGTCCGCCTGTCCCCATAGATCACTGCCTGCCTCTTCAGCCTTCTGGTCTGCTGCAGCTTCAGCCCGATCTTTCCCAGCCGCTGGGTCAGCAGCCCCCAGCTCCCTGCTCAGCTGTCCAGGCAGTCGCAGAGACATCTCAAGAGGTAGAGCCGTTTCCTCTGAAGTGACTCGCCAGCCTCACCCTTAACCTTCTTACTTACGCCGTTGTGAAATAATGGGCTTATTTCACAAGGGAGATTATCCCCTCTCACCGTACAGAGCCGCTTGGCCTAGATGCTAGCAACTCTGGGTCAGCAAATAATTGGCCTTTTCAAACGAAGCTGGGAACTGCACGTTGTACGTTGTGAAATGTCTCCTTGAGGTAACGAGGCAGCAGGACTAAGTGCCTCTTTGTCCGTAGCTGAGCACAAACACGGAGATAGATGCTACTTCAAGTCAGTAAGAAGCTGTTGTGTAGAGTTTCATCTATGTTTCGTCCAGTCTTGTTTTAAATGTCTCAAGCGTTTGTGCAACCAACCCTCATTTGCCTTAAGAAACTGCTTCATAGTCTGATTCTTCATTCTGTAAAAGCTTTTCGTGCTCCTCAGCTTGAGCCTTATTCCCATTTCATGTAGTGTTGTATCCTCCTGTGTTGCCTGAATTCTAGCCTAGCCCTGGGGTTTTTGTTTCTTCAGATATTCGTAGGCATTCCCAGTTCTCGGTGGTCAAGCAAGATACGTTTTATTGTTTTTCTTTGTGAAACTGTCACGTTCTCCTGTAAGCTATTTTGACTCTTTCTTTCCGCTCCTGTAACTGTTTAACTTTCAGTCGTGACGGAAAGTCGCAGAACGTTGCCTTCTCTTCCACACTTTGATAGATATCTGTAAGCAAAACAAAGCAAAGGTTTTGGCAGTTGTACCAGATTTCAGTAAATAAGTCTAATTTGTTCCCCACCTCTGAATGCAAATGTCCCTCAGCAATTCTGCTTTCAAAATTGTTCCTCTGGAGGCTCTCTGTTCTGAGCTGCCTTTCCTCCCAAGGTAACAGTTTCCATCTTTTCAAACTAAATCTCTTCTGTTTTTACCCATGCTTTCNCCCCACCTCTGAATGCAAATGTCCCTCAGCAATTCTGCTTTCAAAATTGTTCCTCTGGAGGCTCTCTGTTCTGAGCTGCCTTTCCTCCCAAGGTAACAGTTTCCGTCTTTTCAAACTAAATCTCTTCTGGTTTTACCCATGCTTTTGTGCACTTACTGCGTGCCTTGACTCCACAGTACAGCCTACGAATTTCCACAGAGGTGCAGCTTAACTCCTCTTCCAGAAGATGTTCAGTAAAGATGCTGCTAACGCCAGAACTAGATTCTAGTTTGCCTTTTTTGCCCGTCCTTCTAGTGGCAATCTGATGCTTGTCACATAAATATTCGTGCTGTGATGCAGGACGTTTCCTGGTGAATGTCTGTATCCTGTAGGTTAGACACAGCCGGAATGGTAGAACCTGTCTCTAGCGCTTCGCTTGCACGATCCCCAAGTAAAGCCTGGCTGTGTCAGGCGTATCACTTGCTCAAGTTACTGCTTCTCCAGCTGGCTTTTTTCTGGGTGCGCACTCATGTCAGGTTCAACGCTGATGCCAAAGCTACGGCCTTCAGCGCAGGGTCCCTCCCGTTAGAGAGTCTGAAAATGTGAATAAACCTCATTGTTATTGTGCAGTGTGATAGGGGGGATATGATTTCTCCTATATTACCGGAGAAATCCACGCCCAGCAAGGCACACGTCTGTCCTGTCGCTTTGTCGTGTCCCTAGGAACGTTTAACCGCTGTTCTGCTAACTTCATTCTCGTATTTCATCTGTAAGTTAACTCCCGTCTCTTTGAGTTTAAGAAATCAGTCCCTTGTCGTAGGATGGTCGAATCGATCAGCGCGCTCCCCGTGCTGATTTTATGACATACATTGCTGAGGCTTTCTTGGGTGTAAGAGGATTTCATATCTGTGTACATTCAAAACACTGCACTTTGTTGCTGCTCTGCCACAGCGTTTGTATCCCTGATCTTTTGTTTAAATGTGTGGCAGTGCTTGTGTCCAAACCAATCCGAATTGATCAGGGGAATGAGATTTCTGTAAGGCACTTGATCGAGTGCATTACTAAAATTTAGACACATTATGTCTGCGTTCTCACTGTTCATTAATTTTGCAGTTTTATGGAAACTGCAGTCGGCTTGGCATGGCACGTGTGTGGCGTTACAAGCAAAGAAGTGGGGTGGACTGGTTAACCACCGAGCTTCTTACTCCAGTCTGCCAGCTGCTTTGGTATTACGATGTAGTTGTGACGGTCAAGGGGCTTGTTTCTGGCTGTGTGTCTATGGAAGGATTTTATGGACGTATGTCTATAAATACATATATAAATATATATAAAATCATATATATTTATGAGTATATTTGGGGTGGGTGTATATACATGCACAGTTATACGCATGCACACGTGTGTGTGTCTGTGTACGTATATGGGAAGCTTGTTACAGTAGCGCCAGTAGCATCGTCGTCCCAAATCCCGTGAAAACAGGTCTACCCGATGCGCAAGTCACGCTGTCGATGTCTGTCCTAGCGCTGCGACCAGCAAAGAGGGAAGCTTTTGGGGAAAACTTCCGTTGTGTAGAGAGCAAGAGGTCATGACGCGAGGGCGATGTTTTTAAACGCTGAATTCTCATCTTTTTATCTGCAAGTTCCCCATAAATTTTCACAATAAGCCAAATGCAATGAAAACGCTTAACGTGCTTCAGGAAACTGTACAAAGCAGTGAAGGAAGCTAGCTCACGCCTTGTATCCATTCGCAAATAAAATTAGGTAGGTGCTGGTGTGGGTTTGTCCTGCAATGAGGTTTTCCCATTGCGATGAGAACTGGTTGTGATTCTTTCACCATCTCTTCCGCTTCAGACACAGCAGAAGGGAACTAGCGGATTAGCGACTCTGTCTTAAAAAGCGGTTGTGCGCAGACGGTGGTGCTTGGGACAGCAGTAATGTCGGGAGGGTAAAACGGGACATTTGTTTCTGTCTGAGTTCCAAGCGTTCATTAAACAGAATGGTTTAGGATTGCTCGTGTCTCAACAGCGAAACCTTTCTTTAAGGTGTTTTTCATCTGCCGATACAATGCATTTACTTAAATGACTTTTTCTTACGTTTTAGGAGCAGGCAATACAGGACAAACTTCAAACTCTGTCACAGAGCTGTGAAAGGTATCATTATAATCTCTTTGGCATAAGAAATGTTTTCTTTCTGGAGGCTGGTTTTCCTCTCTCTTTACAAGGCTGTGCCGAATGCCTGGCCTTTGCCTTGGCTGGGAGAAGAGCAGCAGGGTGGAAGGGTGCGCGCCTAGGGAGCGAGCTGCAAGCGGTCTGTGTGCAGTGTGCCGATTTTGGCTCCTCCGACTCGTTTAACTCTTTGGTTTGGGTGCTGCATCCTGGCCTTGACGTATGTGCAACAGCTTTTGTTTCAGCATGTCACTTCTCTTTCTCATTAAGATAACTGCAGCGGTACAGTCCCTCGTTTTGATGCTGTTGAATCTGTGTAAAACACGGTACGCTAGTGTAACGGGGTATACGGCTTATTCCCTCTTCGGGAATAAACTGGGTATGCCCGCATCACCTTCTGCAATGGTCTTTCACCAGCTATTTACGGGGAGAGTTGTGTGTTGAGCCGCTCAATGGTATCGTTACAGCAAGGGTTAGAGCACGCGGCCAGAGCCGGTTCTGTGGTTTTGCAGCACACGGGGTCAAGCCTAGTAACGCTGATGATGGAAATAATGATAAATAACCCCCAGAGCCAGCTCAGCGCTCCTCAAACAAAAGCAAATGTCAAGTTTTGCCAGTCCTCGCCTGCCTGTTGCTGTGCTCGGAAGCAGAAGGGGAAGCAGCAAGGTTTAGGGGGCGCGGTGAGGAAGAGCCCTGGAGAGGAAGGCTCGCTGCTGGACGGAGAGGGGCTGCGTGCAGGCAGCGGCTGCTGCTTCGGGGTCAGGGCTCCCCTCCCCAGGCATCTGCTGCTCCCCTGCTTCAGCCCCTGCTTTTGCAGCAGGCCAGATATTTCAGTGTTGGGACATGGATAAGGTAGATAGGAGCAGCGTGTGTTCGTCAGCAGCTGAATGCCTTGCCTGTCGCAGGAGCCGGCACCTCACTGATTAGAAACCTTTGGGCTTAGGATTTTGGTGACCCTTTTCTATTTTCCTGAATAGACGAGATGACTTAAGTTTATGAACTTTGAAGACACCTCTCTTGCTGGTTTTGTCCTACCCCACCAAAAAAGTTAGCCTGACGCAAGTCAATGCAACCCCGCAGCCTTAAAATGGAACCTTTTTTCCCCAAGAATTTGCTGCTTTTAAATACTGCATGGAAAGCGAAACCTAATTTTTCGTGTCCGTAGCTTAGTTCTGGCTATAAACAAGTTAGACAAAACGAGTTCACATCTCCTACAACAGACTAGACAGGCAGACACGTCAAACTTTCAATCGTCTTTTGAATTCTATCTAGTTTGCCCCTTCCAGAACTGTTTGAAAAGCTGACTCTCGTGACTGCAGCAGCACGGAGAGTCTGTGTCAGCGCACGTCTCGTAGTCGTGGAGGGACGTCACTCTTTTCCACGTGCGTAGGTAACTTAGCGCGGGAGCTGGGTTGTGCTTTTGTAGAGTGGAGGGTAAAGGCATGCAAATCAAATGGCTGGCAACCACAGCAAAGATGCGATCTGGAGTATGTCCTGGCCGTTTTCCTAACGTACGAGTTACACGTACGAGGTAGCGGCACAGGGAGTAGGAATAAGCTGTTCCGCACAACTAGTGTAGAGCGAGAAATAAAAGCCGTAAATTTAAGAAAAGGATCCATAGGTTAGACTTAAAATCTTCTGCGCCTGTGTGGCTAAATGAACACAGGAATACATTGTCCGGGAAGGTTACGAAATCTCACGGGAGCATCGTAAGATCAGTTTACCCAAACCTCTGTGAGAACTGGTTTAGACAGAGCTGATCATAGCTCGGGGTAATAAATCGGCCAGGTGGTCTTCTAAGGGTCCTTCCTCAGGGTTTTTGTGAACCTCTGAAACCTCCCTGCAAATTACTCACATGTTGATGTTTTCTGTACGTGTCATAGTACAGTAAGGTTGTTAGCAGCTACTGTTTTGGCTGCTAAAAATAGCATACTGTTGCCAGCACGTCACCTGGGATGTCGTGGCATATAAAACCTTCTTTCTGATCCTTGAGAGCTGCGGAGAGAGGAGAGGCAGTCTCTTACAGGATGCTGTACTGACTTCTCAGTCTTTCCCTTCAACTCCAACAAACGTAAACTGACCCTGTTTAGACCTTCCGCTGTGAATGCGGACAGGCGGGCGTTGAGAGAGCTGGACCTTAAAACAACAAAAAGGAGCTGGTGCAGTTCAGAGAGGGACTGTAAGGATCCCTGAAGCGAAAGGATTAGGGGGATGTAGTGATGTATCAAGAGCGATGGGACTTTCCCTGTGGTGTTGGCAGAAATGTTAGTGGGTCATTTCTTAATAGGTGTGGTATCCAGAATACATGCCTGACTTGGAGTAGTTGCCTTCACCTACTGAGCGTCTCTCTGTCGCTGGCTCAGGTTGGGCCGAAAGAGTGCAGATGCGCACGTTTTTATTTGCAGTCTCTATTGTTGTGTATTTGACGTATGCGTAACTCCGTCGTGTGTGACGGTGCTTTCATTCCGGGGTTTTTCTTCCCTGCTCTTACAAAGCTACATGAGTCCGGATGTTGCTTCGGGTAAAGAGCTGAGTGACAGCTTTGAAGGAGGAACAGGAAGTGGAAAACAAGAAGGAAAGTCTTCGAAAAAACATAAGAAATCTACACGTGCTCGTTCCCGCCAGGAGAAGTCCAGCAGACCAAAACTGACCATATTAAACGCAAGTACAACCTCTTGGAGGGTAACTTTCGGAGTCCTTTCGGCTCTGCCCGAAGTAACTGTTGTTAATCTTTGCCTGCAGGTTTGTAACACGGGGGATAAGATGGTGGAGTGCCAGCTTGAAACACACAATCACAAAATGGTGACTTTTAAGTTTGATTTGGATGGTGACGCGCCAGAGGAAATTGCGACTTACATGGTAAGACTTGGCGATGCGGCTGCCCGCGGTCTCTTAGTGCGCCAGGTTGCTTCGGCCAACTTAGGTTGGCTTGTTGTGCTTGTTGACAGAGCTTTCTGGTAGCTGTGGAACTGGGCATTAATCGAAACGTTACCGTTTTCCTCTTGATCTTGGTGCGGCCTTATAGGTAGAGAACGAATTCATATTGCAGAGTGAAAAAGAGACATTTATTGAACAAATGAAAGATATTATTGATAAAGCGGAAGATATGCTTAGTGAAGATACGGAAGGAGAGCGAAGTTCTGACCAGGGAATGAGTCCCCAGCAAGATACCGATAGACTGGAAATGAGCGAGGTAAGAAAGGTGAAGTAAGGATTTCTAGCTTGAGTCCTTTTTCTTAACAGCCAGTTACTGTAAATGAGATTTACATCCTGTGTTAAAAACCAAACAAACCCCCCCCCCCAAAAAAAAACAACAACAAAAAAGCATCTTGGCTAGACAAATAATGCTTTTACTCCATGAAGGCTTACAATATGAGTGCTCCTTGGAAGAACGATGCTCCTCTTGCACTGATACGAGACAGCTAGTTCTTCTATTGTTTTGGTGGTTTTGTTTGTTTTTTTTAACAGGAGAAGCGACAGTCCCAAATGAAGACACCCGTGTATCAACAGAATGGTAAGTGTGCCTTTGAATACAAACTTAATCTCAAGCTTTAAGGCAGTGATGAGTTTAAGCCAGAAGTTTGCTACGTTCAGGCAGAAACCCACCAGCTACTGGTGGTTGGAAATATATCTAGAAATATGGGTATGACAGTGGTCTCTGCTCTTAGCAACGTGGAAGATCTCGGGCTTTAGCTGCATAAATCCAACATCTGGGGCTGTTTAGGGAAACCCTGAACTACACAAGCTGGATAATCAGCAGTGGGAAAGTCAAGAAGGTATGGGCAAGCGTACTTTTCCCAACAATAACTACTTTTGCAAGAGAAAGCTAAAGGATTATGTTTGCCTTGGTAATTCGATTGAAATTTCTAGCCCAGAAGTTTTCGGCTGCTTTGGTGTTACGGGGGGGATCTTGGCGTTCTGAACACCATCGGGTCGTATGGGTTTTACAGACAAATAGAGTGGGCAGGGAACTGGCCCTTAATCCTCACTGTAAGTGCATGCTGGTGGGGAAAAATGAAGCCTCTGCTGGAGGAGGCATCGTTTCCGAAATTGTTGTTACTGCACGGGACGCTGTGTATTTGCTCCATGCTGACAGGGCAAGAAGGATTATTTAGAACTTCTTTGACAAGCGCAGCAACTGAGAATCCTTCAAACTAGACTTTCTGCTCAAAAGATCTTGTTTGGTTTTTGCCTGTAAACATCTTGCAGTTTTCTCAGTACACCTTTTTTAACATAACATTCGTATTTCTACTAATGAAAATTACAAAGGGCGTATAGCTCTGGTTTGCCATTTGCGTGCGCCGGGCTTCGAGAGAAGACGTGGAAGGGAATATTAGTTGGAAAACTTGCAACGTGGAAAAGTTAAGCTGGATAAACTTTACAAAATTAACAAGTTTTTTATTGTGAAAAAACTGTCCGCAGTACTATCAATAACATTTTCACATGCATAACTATTACCCTTCTAAAAGTATGAACGCTTGAAAATAAATTTTCAAATAACTTAAAATGTGAGGCAGAATCAATGTCTCCCTCCGAGGAGGCATGAGAATCAAATTAGAAGCCATTGATTCAATCTTGGCTAATAGTTCTGATTTTCTTTCTGAACACGGAAGTTAAGGCTAGGTTTTGACAGATGCTGTGGAATGAATGGAAACTCTTGTGTTTGCTTTTTCATCTCTAGTTTTGCACACTGGAAAAAGATGGTTTATCATATGTCCTGTTGTGGAAAACCCTGCTACTGATGCACCAGAATTTTCGCCGCCGGTACCTCAGAGTACACAGCAGTCTGAGGGGCCAGGTATTTACAAACTTCATAGAAAGTGCTTGCTTCTCTGAAGGTCTTGTGTCGCCTCTCTTCTGTTGTCACCTGACGTAGTTGTGATTGTTTCACCTCGTTTAGTTGGAGGAAGAAAATGGTGAATTTTAAGTCGCGCATTTTAAGTGTGTTCCTGGTATTGAACCGAATTAGGACTGTTCATTGGCCTTTCAGGGAAGTCTCGGTATTTCAACTCCGCCTTACGCCATAAGGTTAGCTGAAGTTCTAGTCACTCCTGTTTTATGAAGCAGTGTCTTTTTAGTGAAACGTTTTTGCATAATCTGCAGTTTTAGGTTCTAATTTGACTTGTATAACAGTTATTTTCTGACAGGACGCACTAATTGGCCACGGCTAGATGTGGTTATCACTGCAGCTAGCCAGGAGGTTTTCCAGTGACTGACTGACTTTTGTTCAGTGCGGCTCATTAAAAAGTTAACCCCATGTTTGTATTCTTTCTAGACCTGGAGCAGTCGGATGACCAGCAAGCGAGCTCTGCGGTGGCGGATCTGCCTGGTGTTTTA
This sequence comes from Steatornis caripensis, assembly GCA_013398225.1. Lineage (NCBI taxonomy): Eukaryota > Metazoa > Chordata > Aves > Caprimulgiformes > Steatornithidae > Steatornis > Steatornis caripensis. Next base: position 295,458 of record VZSC01007012.1, on the reverse strand, counting down.
GCTGGTCAGCAGCTTCCCCTCCAAGCAGGTGTATGTGACAGCCCCATCGGAGCCTCCGCATCTTTGGCACAGGTTCCTTCCGTAGCGTCTTCCGCTGGCTTACCGAGCCAGGTGGAGTTTCCAGCTCCGGCACTACCGGGATCTGCTCCAAGTATCCTGGAGCAGGCGGCTGCTAATGGTGGTCAGCTGGAGTATTCTCCGCTGAAGGCAGCGATGCCCGCTCCGCCGGGCACTCCTGCCCCCCGTGCCACCTTGCCGGAGGAGCCTTCCGACGCTCCCCCCGTGCCCCAGCACCTGCCGCCGCAGGCCGACGAGGGCACGTGCGTCCCTGACGTGGAGATCGCGTGTTGCAGCGTTGGGCCGCACAAGTCCGTCCCGGCAGCTCCTGCGAAGGCGGCAGACCTCTGCCCCGTCCCCGTGCTCCCGGACGCCGTCGTTTTGGAACGGCAGCCTGCGGCGCAGGTCCCTCACCTGCCAGAGGCCAGCCAGCCTGGCATGGCACAGCACTCCTTCGTGAGCCAAGCGTTCCCTGCAGCCGCCGCATCCGATCCTCTCAGTCTGGCAGGGTCTCAGCTCCAGAGCCCTACGCAGGTGCCGGTGGCCGCGTCACAGCAGCACGCGATGCTGTCCCAGGCACAGACCGTAGCCTGCGCCGGCGTGGGGATCGGCCTGTTGCAACAGCAGCAGCCGAGCACCGCCGAGTCTGACGGAGAGGGGCCGCCCCGAGTGGACTTTGTTGACAACACAATAAAAAGCCTCGACGAGAAACTGCGCAATTTACTATACCAGGAATACGTTCCCACTTCTTCTACATCAGCAGGGACTCCAGACACCTCTGTCCCATTAGAACAGGGCGACAGTGAATTTAACTTGCCGCCTTTTCCCGAAGATCAAGTTCCCCCGCTGGCGTTGGATTTGAGAGAAGCAGGCCATAATGTTGCAGATACCGGCCAGGAGGCGAAGGCTGCTGCCGAGGGCCAGTCGGTGCTGCTCGTACCGCCCGAGATCTCGCCCTACCCCGTACTGGTTAGTCCAGCAATGGCTCTGCCCTTTGTACCCCCAAATCCAGCCGTTAGGGACAGCACCAAAGCAGAGCTCGGAACCAACGAGCCTGTGGTAGGACGCGTATAGATTTCTTGCTTCTCTAAGCATTTTATGTTTCTGCTCCTGGGTATATTACCTTTTGTCTGTCGACTGCTTTCCATTGTGAAAATGCTCTGAAATTTTTACTGTCAGATGTGTTCGGACTCATTTTACGTAAATGCTTGTTAGTGAAAGCCAAACCTTTCCTTTGGGTTTAGAAGTGGTATAATATCTTAATTCATTCTCCTCCTCTTGTGTCCTGTTTCCAAAGCAGGATACTTTTTTGTTTGTAGTTTAAGAATGTAAACCACGCAAGGGGTATAGTCATTCGAGCGCTGCTGAAGACGCTCGTGCTTCAGCAGGGATTTTTAATAAACGTAAATTAATGGCAGTGATTATAATGCCTGCCTTCCAAGTCAGTCTGAATAAAATAAACACTCCAGGAGCCTTTGCTTTGTTCAAGTGCTGCAGCTGAAGGAAGACGCTCCATAGGCAGAAGCTTGCTCTGCTTCCATTGATGGTTTCTTTTGTCTTCCCCTGAATTTGGCAGAGCAGGACTTCGCTGGGCAGCACCTAAGGAAAGCTGGAGCAGGTGGTCCGGGCCGTTTTTCACTCAATGTCTCAGTTGTGCACCTGTGTTGCGTTCTTTCAGATAAAATCCTGAGTTTACGAAATTCGCCAGATTTGCAGCACTTTCTGCCAGAAGATCAGTGTCTATCTTGCTTGAAAAGTAGCATTTCTGGAGATAATTACACCATCACTAGCAAGGATGAGGCTGTTCCCTGTAGTTGTCAGCTGGATGAACTCTTTATCGACGGCTTGAAAAATGCTGTGTGTTACAGGAAAGACGGCTGCACTTGAGTAACTCTTTAGAGTGTACTCTTTATAATGATAAATGACTTTCTACAGCAGATAAAATTCTCTCTCTGTGAAAGGTGTTATGTCTCCCCAGTAATTTGAATTCGTCCTATTAAAATCTGTGCCAATAAGGAGAGAGAGAGAGACGTAGAATTTCTGCAGACAGACATACAGATGTACATAATTCAGTGCCTGTTTTTCAGTAACTTAGGTTGCAGTTCCCTCTGTGACGCTGCCACTGCTTTTTTTGTTCCAAGGGAGGGGGGAAAAAAATTGAGGAGTTGAAGGAAAAGCTAGAAGGCCACCTCCACAGGCGCTATAAAATAGTTCAAACTTCCACCATAGTGAGAGGGAGAGAGCGAGGCGAAGGAGAATGTNTTCCAAGGGAGGGGGGAAAAAAAATTGAGGAGTTGAAGGAAAAGCTAGAAGGCCACCTCCACAGGCGCTATAAAATAGTTCAAACTTCCACAATAGTGAGAGGGAGAGAGCGAGGTGAAGGAGAATGCGTTGCCTTTCGGCTCTGTGCGCGAGACTGAAATTTTTTTTCTTTTTCCTTTTTACCGAAAGTTTGAAAAGTCGGAGGTCACCGGCATCGGTGCTCATTCCTCAGAAGCAAGAGGTGGGTCAGCAAGCAGACAAGGTAATGCTCCTTTCAGGGATGAACGGCCGTGATGCATCTGTGCTAGTGCGTGGTCCTCTTCTCCGGTGTCCCCTTGCTGCTCACCCTTCTGGTCAACTGCGGAGCATTGCCCAGNGGGATGAACGGCCGTGATGCATCTGTGCTAGTGCGTGGTCCTCTTCTCCGGTGTCCCCTTGCTGCTCACCCTTCTGGTCAACTGCGGAGCACTGCCCAGCTCAAGGCATCTCTGATCCTGTTTGTAGTATCCGACGTCTCACTTCTGTCAAGCTTGCTGGAAAGAAACTGTCTAACAGGCAGATATATTTTAAACCACAACAATGTAATACATGTCTGTGGTGGAGGTATAGGGTGTTCACGCGGAAGGCTGTGATCCCAGTAATAAATTTCCAGTGCCCTTAAAAAGGCCAAGCAGAAAGTCCCTCGGATTTCCTGGGTTTCATAAAAACGTGTTGACAAAAATAACACGACCGAGGTTACCCCCGCTGGGGGGAAGGCTGTAAGGTTTTCAAGGAAGTCCCACGGAGAACTAGTGAAGAGTACTTTTCTTTAGGTACTTGGTAGATACAACTGCACTTTCTATAATAACATAGTAGGAGCCACAGTAAGAAACTGGGTATTTATCGTGCTCCGTTTACCTTCCTTGCAAGTCATGGGAAGTTTTAAAGGCTGAGGAACTCGAAACTGCTCCTGCTGTCGTGGGTGCGCTTGCGGAGGGCTTATAATATATATTTTCTTGAGATTGTCATGGCAAGGCTGGCTGCCGGGTTTGCGCGACAACAGAGATCATTCTTGTTCTGGTGGATGTAGGTCGTCCGCTGCTTTTAGGTCAGTGTGAGAGGGGAGAACTTTGGGTAGCCTGCATTCATCTGTCTCGCTACGGGCAAAGAAAGAGTATGCAAGTGGAACATAGCGCTCCGTAGTACAATTAGCGGATCTTGGATACCCTCGAGCAGTGATCTCTTTCACCGTTTCAGAACTATGAAGTGACGGGTTTTTGCGTTATGTTCACTCTGTGCAACGTGCCATAAGAAAGCAGCTTTCTGAAAAGCTCGCTTTTATTGGTTTCACTTCAAAACCAGTGTCTAGGTTGTGCAATAATTCCGTCTTGATTATTGCCGCTAATTTTTTGCCTCTTTTGTGCTTCTGTAGTCGAGTGGCTCTCTTTTGAGCTTATTAATTTCCGCTTTCAGCAATGTGCGTTTAACTTCATGTCGGGCACTTTTTAATTGTTGGTGTCAGTATCTGTCAAATGAAAGGGGTGAAACACCGGTCCATCTGTGGTCACCCGCAGCATTTTGTGGGCGTGAATAGCCAAGTGCACTTACTTGCTCGAGACACCAAGAACGCCTTAGTAATGCAGGCCTGATGTACTGTGCAGATTTCATTCTTCTTCTGGTTTTCTCCTTAAAAATTTTCAAGTGACTAATGAAGTGCTACACGCCTGTTTTTATTTGGAGAATTCAAATAATTAGATTGAAGAGAGTGCCTGTCTGCAGGTATTTTATATTGTCATCGATATTGCCTCCTGCGTTAGAGATCCCGTATTGCAAAGATGGGAGATTTAAATCATTCTTCAGCGCTACACTTTATCACAATAAACACCTTGGCTTTTGTATTACTNGAAGAGAGTGCCTGTCTGCAGGTATTTTATATTGTCATCGATATTGCCTCCTGCGTTAGAGATCCCGTATTGCAAAGATGGGAGATTTAAATCATTCTTCAGCGCTACACTTTATCACAATAAACATCTTGGCTTTTATATTACTAAAGCATTCCCGACATTGACTATTTTATTTTTTTTTCCCAACTTGTAAAACAGGTTCAGCTGTGAGCATCGCTTCAGCCCCTGCTACTACAACAAAAGGCCTCCTTCAGGTAACCACAAACGAGGAGCGGTTTTATGCTTGATTGTTACAGTCACTTTCAAAATTGCTGTCCGTTGTTTTCTCCAGGTTGCACCTACATCGTCAAGCATAACTAAACAGATGGAAACTTCTAAAAGGAGCGAGAAGGCAAAGACTGTGGCTTCGTCTGCACCCACAGATAACGTAACGCAGATATCTACAGCAGATGGGGTGATAAATAACCTTCAAAGGGATGACTCTCTAGACTCTGGTTCCTATGGAAAACAGGCTGAAACTCACGATAGCGGTACACCAGCCAAAACTATTGGCAGGTTTTCGGTAATCAGCATGCAAGATGAATTAACTGTAACGGCGCCGCACTGCTTAAGGTTCTCGGCACCCCCGGACGTCTATTTGGACGAGCTGCCTTCCAGCCCTGATCTGAAGTCTGCTGTCCGACGGGTGCAGACAGCCTCTTCTGTCGATGTCCTCTGTGACCAGGGTTCGAGTGATTCTGCTGACGAGCCTTTCCATCGTCAGTCAGCTGCTGCTGCCGCCCAACTGTCCCCTCCGAGCAGTAGCGCAGCCACGGACTTAATTAAAAAAGCAGCTGCTTTTCTGCAAAGATCTGGCAAAGCTAGCTCGCCAGGCCTCGATTCACCTACCGGGCAAGGAACAAAAATTCCCACCATCAACATAACATCTTTCCACTCGCAGTCGTCATACATGAGCAGCGACAACGACTCAGAATTTGAAGATGCGGATATGAAGAAAGAATTGCAGAACCTGCGAGAAAAGTACGTCAGGTTTGCAAACAGCGCTAGGGAAGCTGGTGTTAAGATACCTAGGCAGCGTCTCTGCATGTGATGAGCAAATATGTGGTTTTCGTAGCTGTAGCGAGTAAACCGGTTCTGGGCGAATTGGGCATCGCTAGGACCTTCCCCCAAATGTCATACTGCATCCTTGCATGCATCGCTTTATTTGTCAATTCCGTTTAGAAGAATAATTCAGTGATAGTTTTTTAAAACCCCAAACCGTTTCTGCTGCGATGTCCCGTTTCCTTACTGAAAAGCTGTGTTGATATGGTAGCAGGCAGCAGCACTTGTATGTGATAGTCGATTCCCACGTGGACGCTATTTCAGGCGGCATAAAAATAATCTGGATGCCTGCATGGACAGCTGCCGTGGTGTTCTCTTTGTGCCCTTCTCTGTGAGGGTGATTTAGACTATCAGGTCTACAGACCCATCGCCGTTCCGACTCGCTTTTAAAGCAGATAGCCTAGTATCTGTTAGGCAGATAAGGCCCTCGCTTCGCTTCCCATCGGATCTCTCAAGTCATCGGTCCGGTCTCAACGCGAGGCTGGGTGAGCCTGGCATGCCGCCAGTCCTGAGAGCTAGCTTCTTTAAAGTGGAACATTTTTCTTTCTTTCCTGGCAGGTGATGGGTAAAAACTAGCGTTAGATGCTAGTTTAACCAAAATGTTAAACTTGATCTTAAGGTGTAATGGTTTTACTGACTACAGACCATGCATCTTTTTACAATAGAACTGCAGTAATACAAAACCTTTTACACTGACTTTGTGGCATCATGAGATCTGCATTGTAAGTAAGGTAATGATTTGTGTGCTAGAGGCGTTTTTATGGGAAGCACTTTTGGTTTTCTTCGTGTCGAACTCCTTCAAGCTGATGTACGTACCTTGAGAGTTAACTTTTTTGAAGCCGCTGGTTTGAAGAGAGAAATTCTGGAATGGTTTGGAGTCCCTGTCAGATCTCAGGTCAGAATCAGTAGTTTTTACTGAGGATGCTGAGGATCTTTTTAGCTGTCTAGGATTCTATCTCATCAATGAGCGTTTGAGAAGTCAGTCACCACACTTGCCAGGTAGATTGTTATAACTTCGCATATTTTTGGATGAGCAGTTGATTATTTCACAACCCAAGACTGTTTTGTTTCTTTTTTTATAGCTGATTATGCTGTCAAGATGTGGTGCTTTATCAAGTACGTCACTAGCAGAGTTCTCTATTTTTTATGTTTAGGCATATGAAAGAAATTGCAGAACTTCAGACTCAGCAGAAGAATGAGATAGAGGCACTGTATATTCGGTTAGGGAAACCCCTTCCTCCCAACCTGGGGTTCCTTCACTCAGCCCCGCCGAGCGGGCGTCGCCGAAGAACCAGCAAGAACAAATTTAAAGGTGGAAAACTATTAAACCCCCTGGTCCAGCAGCTCAGGAGTGGAACGTCAAGCACAAGTAGGTACACTAGGTTGCTTTCCATATGCCTGTTGTTTGCGTCGGTTGCGATTCTGCTGTGTAATTGCATGGGCTGCGGGAAAGGCACTGAATTTTTATTGGTTTTAATACCCTGACTCAAGTTTGCATTCTGCAAACTGTCTTTGAAGTCGTCTTCCTTTGGGACGGGCTTTGTTACAGCTGCCCCGTGTTGAACCCTGCGTGCCTTCTCTGCATCGCTTTCAACGCTTGGCAGAGAAACAATGTTCCCCTTTAATTCGGAATACAGCCTGGTTACATTTTATCTTCCGTTCTCCAAATGCAGTTTATTGATGTTTGTATTCGCTTCTTAGGTGCTGTTATCCTCTATCCGTTCTGTGCTGTATCTTGTTGTTGTTTATTTTTTCCTACGAGATGCCATGCGAGTAAGATTGGATTGCATTTGCTCCCCCCCAAAGCATGGGAGGTAAAAAGCAGTTCTAAAACTGTGATGGATGTTTTGACCGTCTGAAGTAGTTTGAGGTTTTTCAGGCAGTAGTACGGTCTTGAGTCATTTGGCAAGTAGAAAGATATAATTTAACTAGGAAACGTTGATATACCCTCGTACCTATTTCTTCAGCAAAATGTAGAATGGAATATGAATAATTTTTCTTCAACATAGTTCATGCTGTTATTTAGAGGAGCAGCAGCACTTCCAGCGTTAACCATGTACTTCAAACCTGGTAGCGCTGGTTTTCAAAGTCACTGCGTCATAGGTCCGCTTTGAATCGCATTGCATCAATCTTATTTGGAGGCTTTTGCTTTTCATTAAGGATTTTAACTGAGGTAGGGAAAGCAAAGGTGGTCAGAGGCAAGATGTTTTGCGATCCACCTCGAATCTCGGGATCCTTGCCTACAGGAGCTGAAGCAACGTTCAATGCTTTCTACCTCTTTAGCTGCTGCTTGGCGGACGTACCTAGGTTTTGCTTCCTGTCCTTGTGATGAGATACCCTGAATGTCTGTTACCCTGGGTCCGTTCGTTTTGCAGTTTGTTCTTGGGTTCTCTCTAGCTATTTTTCCTCTCTGTTCACAAAGCCCTCATCTGTCTCCGCTCGTGGATCTCCGCTCATTCAGCGTGCTACTCTAGTCCGAGTAGTTTAGGCTTATTGCTGCATAAAATGTCCCCGTTGTCCTTCCTTTTTTTTTTTTTCCTTGCCACCTTCACTTAGAGAACAGAAGTCTGCTCAGTCAGACGGCTCCTTTGGTGCATGCTTTCCTTCATGCGTTTCTTCTGCGTTATTTTCCAGTTTTTTGAGGCACTAGGTAAAGTTCACGTTATCTTTGAGAATCTGTATTCGTGCCTGAGTCTTCTCCTCCTCGACTGTAGAGATTCCTCATTTTTCAGCCTTCCTGGGTCCTTTCTCAGAGACCAAGGGCAGGCAGTTTCCGATACGGTTACTGATGTAATTGTCGTTTCCACTCTTAGATGCTTTTGCTGATAAATCCCTGTAACAAATGATTACAAAGGCATTCTGGTGGTAAAGCCTCTTTACCGGAGATACCTGTGTAGATAGATACATAGATACAGATATTTATACGTAGACATGTATTTATCTGTATATAGCTACAAATAAAAAGTTCCTCGTGGCTTTGCAGCAACCCTTTATTTCTCTCCACTTGCTTGCTTTCACCTTTCACGTTTGAGAGCAACCCTGCATGTTCCGCTCTGTCGTTCTCTGCCCTCATCCTCCTGCTTAGGCGCTTCTGCAGCTCTCCCTTTATTTCAGCAGCGCTCCTCGTGAGGTCCTGATGCCAGCCTTTCTGAAAAATGCAGAAAAGAACCTGTAAAAATCCAACCTACTCCATAAGCTTCTTGGAGAAACGGGATCAGCCGTGGTATGTGTAGGTCACTCTTTGGTGCAGGCTGTCCGTGAGGTCTGTGCTTCACACGAGCCTTTCAGAATTGAAGACCGTTGTTCCTCTCGGTGGCAAAGTACCGATTAGTTTTAGGCACGGATCTTGATTCTGTGGTTTCGCAGCATTTGCCCTTGCACGTCTTTTGTTTGTTTGCTCTTTCAGGTAATCTTTCAGACTCTAAAGACTCACCCCACAAAGAAACGACAAAAGCTCAGCCTGGGTCTCCCGAAGCAGCAGCTGTAACTTCCCCTGCGTCGGCCGCCTTTGGGAAGGCTGTTCAGACACAGCAGCCCTGCTCCGTCAAAGCCTCTTTGTCTTCTGACATCTGCTCCGGCTTAGGCCCCGAAGGAGGTGACGTGAACGCGAGCTCTGGCCAAGGTGATTTTTCTCATACCAGCTGTTCGGCTTGTCTTCCAGCACACGCTAAAATTAGTTTGCTTCCCTTACGCTTGAACTTTTTAGGAGTGGATTTCACTTCTAGTGATATGGGAACATGAACCTTTGACAATCCAAATTATTGGCTTGTCTTTAAAAAGATCATTGCAGTATTGTCAGAAGAGCAAAAGTAAAGTATCTTACCAAGCGTTACGAGTCAGCGCTCAAGAAGGCACGCTAATTTTCAGGAAGGCAGTACCGTTTATTTTTGCCAGCAGTGGCTTTATACTGACACCTTTTCTGGAGCCTGCCGTACAGATTTCTGAGGGGGGGTGGGGTAGAAAGAAAGAAACCAAAAAAAGAAACCAAAAAAGATAAAGAAGGATAGGAGAATGTTTCCTTTCGTTCATTTTGGGCTTTTTTTTTTTTTTAGCCCCTTGATACTGGTAGACCTAGAGTTCCTCCTTATAAACTACCAAACCGTGTCGGGCGTGAGGTGGGGGGGG